>JANRMT010028174.1:167240332-167307322 GCA_026402145.1 Polypterus bichir lapradei
GCGCGCCGGCTGCTCGACTTTTGCTGGGAAGGAGACCCCAGTTTTTGTACACACGTTCCACAAATGAGACACACGGGTTTACCGGCAATATCAGTAAACATATACTCAGCCTCCCATCGGTTTTTAAAGGCTCTATGTTCAGAATCACCTTTTCTCTTTGGCATCGTGTGGGCTAGCTTGGCAATAACTTGTAGCATCATAAGCTAGACTTGATTAACGTGGTAAGTGTTCGGCAAGGCAGCTGAAGCGCTGGATTATGGGATCTGTAGTTTATTGTGTTACCAGCGCTTCATATCCCCGGGCCATTAATAACAATAATACAGTATATAAAATGATCTCGCGGGCCGGATATAATTACACGCCGGGCCGGATGTGGCCCGTGGGCCTTGAGTTTGACTCATATAGACTAAATAGAACTTGAAAAGAAATATTTTTTGGAATGTAATCGCGCAAGTCAGATCTAGTTGACGCGCACTACAGTACATCAAGCCCGTGTGCTATTGTGGTTTTGCTTGTGTGCTTCAGTAAGTTACCGTCCCCTCGCTCTTACTTTTTTACCATTCATCTAATGAATACACTGAGTATGGCTTTACCAAAACAATCATTGATCGCGAATAAAGTATCCATTATTCATGAAGCTTCAATAGGTGATCTGTCTTTCTGCGTTAACCGCATGCGTTTTCATACGTCTCAAACTAAGGGGATGCGAGGTTAAAAATAAACCGAGAAGCGCGCATACATACTTAGTGCATCCCCTCTCGGGAATCGAACCTCGGACGTCGGTGCTACAGGCGAATGCTCTACTATTGCACCACGGCATGTGGTTTGTCTATTTGAGCGTAGCAGTGTAATTCAGTTTTTGTTCAGCACTCTTTGGAACTGTTGCTTTTTGTCTGCGCACTGCGTCAGTTCACGTGAGCCGCTGAATATGGTTTTATATGTCACTCGCTAGCTTCTAATTGTTTCGCTGCCTTCTTAATTATATAATGCATGTTTTATTCAGCGCGTTTTGTAGCTCTTCCTGGTTTTCTACGTAATGCGTGATTACGTGAGAGGCGTGATGATGTCACACGAAACTCCGCCCCTCGAGCTGAACTCCATTACAGTAAATGGAGAAAAATAGCTTCTAGTTATGACCATTATGCGTAGAATTTCGAAATGAAACCTGCCCAGCTTTTGTAAGTAAGCTGTAAGGAATGAGCCTGCCAAATTTCAGCCTTCTACCCACACGGGAAGTTGGAGAATTAGTAATGAGTCAGTGAGTGAGTGAGTGAGTGAGGGCTTTGCCTTTTATTAGTATAGATAATTGTATTCATTATTATTTTTATCTAATTTTAGTTAGATAACAACTGGCAAACTTGCAACTTGGAACTTTTTAACTGTAAAAAACGGAGTATGATCCGAGAGATAAGATTTACACCAGGCATGTGGAATGTCAGTGATACCAATTGATTTCAATCTCTCCAATTTGTTTTTAAAAGGAATGGTAAATTTGAGATGGGAAAATAATTACAGTATTTAGGTTGTAGGTATCAGCACCAGATTTCTTGAGAACTGGAGTTATCACAGCTATTTTGAAAGATAAAAGAAGAAGACCAGAGATAAAGGAAGAATATACAATGTTAGATATTAAAGAAGTAAGAGGAGTCAAACAGGATTTAACCAAATGAGTAGGAAGTGAATCCAACTGACAGGTAGAGGGTTTAGATTTTCTAATAAAACCAGATATTTCCTCCACAGTTGTGAGTTTAAAACTAGAAAGAAAAGAGGATGGAGGATCATAAAATGTTCCATGTGCAGAGTTTCCTAAAGAGGTCTGTTGGATATTTCCAACCTTAGCATTAAAAAAGTTCATAAAAAGTTACATTGTTCAGTGCAGTAAAACTGAGGTGGAAGATTGTCAGGTGGCTGTAGGATGTTGTTTACAATAGAAAATAAAGTCCTAGTATTCTTTTCAACAGACCTAATTAGTGTATAATATGTAGTTTTTACTGCAGAGGAGCATCATTATAAAGAAATGGCACATGTGTTCATCATACATATTCCTTTGGACAGCCATGCCCATCTTTGTATAAAGGCGTTCTGAGCAGCAACCTTTAGCTTAAAGTTGCCGTCATTCTGGGGTAAACAATGGGGCAGAGTGGATGAAAAAGGCAGTTCAGATTTTCAAAGGAGCAAAGTTATCTAAAACGCTATATAGTCCATCCGTCCATCACCTTTTGCTACATCCTTTGTATGAAAATGCGCTATAGACATACATTTTTTTCATTTGTAATATTATTTTTTATGTTAAGTGGCAAAGAAAATAAAGGTTAATGTAAAGTAAAAAGCAGCAATAAATCAGATGCCGATTTCGCTTGGGTATTTGGATTTAACTTTTGTGAAATGCATTGTACATATTGTTTTTTGCATAGTCTGCTGTGAAACAATGTGGTGCAAAATATGCATATGCAGTAGCCCAGAGTGGGGCTAAGTCACTCTTAATGAGGCCAAGATCCTTTGAAAAGATCATTTAAGGAAGTTTGATGGAAAAATTCCAAAATACGAGTTAAAATTTAACATTTAAATATTAGTTCTTAAAATAATTCATTTATTACTAAAAATAAAATGACTAATTTTGATATGTGTTTTCATTGCTGGCTGTATGTTGGTTTCTGTTATGTCGTGTGCATGATCAACTTGGACAATTTGCACAAACAGCATTATTATCATAAGATGTTGTTATTTGGAACTTGGAAATCAAACTTGTGCTCTGCTATTTGCATGGACAGCAAAAATACAACCATTTTAATTATTGCTCCTGCAGGGTTTTTTATTAGAAGAACTTTTGATAGTAAATGTGACTTTTTCTGTAGCAGTTGCACTCCATATATCAGCATTGCTGTAAGTGCATTATGATGTTAATGGCAGGCATAGCTCTATCACATTTTACATCAAAAGAGCACAAACTGACAAACACATTTTGCCATCTGTTTAGTAATTGGCACCACAACTCAGCAGCATTAATTTGTGATGGAAATACTTTTAAATCTACTCCCCAAACTAGTGAGAAGTGAACGCCGCCAAATTCAAACAATTTGCACGTGGCAATATATAAATACACATATATAGAAATACAATATTTTAAAACTGGTTCGTAAAGTTTTTCATAGTGTTATTACATGTTAATGTTAATATAAAGTACATTCAGCTCAGGCTGTGGAAAACTCCAACTTAAATGCATAAAGATTCTGAATACGATAAACCCCTGGGAGCTAATATTTCTACCTGGCACTTTGCTTTGTACTACATGGCAGTCCATCACATGATGGAGTGTGATGAAGATCAAATGCTGGGTTGGTCACTGATGATATCTCAGATTTATTGTGCAGCCCCATTTCAAGGCTATAAGGAAAAATAACCTTTTGAGATTCTGAGATTAATATCGATAAAGAATGAATGTTTTCTCATTTCTTGTTCACAGTGTGCATTCCCTATGCTATAATATAATGAATTTCAGAGCTATAGACATGCAGGTTTTAAAACCAGTCTCTCCACATTGACTCACTAATGAAAGCCATTTTCACACTACACTTTAAATAGCTCAGTGTTATTTGTTCGAAGAAACAAGCTGGCACATAGCAATTTTTTTATTCCCTAGCAATCAAAATTATAAACAACTAATTTAATATAATCCTTTTAAATTTTAATGAATTTTGGCAGCCACACATCTAAATCAGTGGGATCCTATGCCACACTTGAATGAAAACAAGAATTTAATTAAGTACCAGGATTTTTGAACATGTAAAGAAAAACCTGTATATTCAGGTACTTACAGTAGTAGAAATTATCAAACATTCTTCTTATGCATTACTTCTCATGTGTATCTACATCATATGAAATCAGAAAACTATAAAATATTCAAATCCCAGCTTGGATACTGTTTGTTTAGTATTTGCATATATCCCCAAAGCTGCTTCCTAAGAGTCTCCACTAATCATCTATTGCAATAAGAGCATTCATGAAGTTAATGGGTGGATAGATTTTCAGTTTAATAATAAATAAAATCAGCATAGAAATGAAAATTAATATTATGGTTGCTCCTAACAGAAACACATAAAGAGATAACTAGGACTCTGAAGCTGTGAGGCATGAGAGCTAACCAATGCACCACTCAGCGGGATGGCCGATTGCAAAGTTCAGGGCAGAGATGGAAGAATCACAGGTGCCTTTAACTCTTTCCTTACAAATGTAGATTTATATTTTACTTCTTTCCCCTCTTTAAAGCATGCTGCTCTTAAGTCCCTTACATGTTTTCCCTTGCACTAACCATAATTGTCGTCTTCTTTGCATGTGTAAAGATTTTGTTAATTGTATTTGAGTTAGACAAAAGTGAACTAATTACATAGACCTTCCTTTTCTTCTACTTATTCTTTCGGCTGCTCCCGTTAGGGGTTGCACAAGCGGATTATCTTCTTCCATATCTTTCTGTCCTCTGCATCTTGCTCTGTTACACCCATCACCTGCATGTCCTCTCTCACCACATCCATAAACCTTCGTTTAGGCCTTCCTCTTTTCCTCTTCCCTGGCAGTTCTATCCTTAGCATCATTCTCCCAATATACAAAGACCAAGAGATGAAAAATGAAATAATTGGAAATTAGAAAATATTTTGCCAAGAAATATGCAGCGGTCAAAAAACCAAAGGGAAGTCTGGAAAGATAATTAAAATCCGGAAAAATATTGTTTATCAATAACAAAGTAAAAACCATACCAGGATTTCAGTTAACAAAAATTACTTTAAATATAAGAAATCACTACCAACAGATTTTTATTTTCGTAGATAATATCTTAAAACTAGGATGCCACATATGCCACAACACCATCTTAAATACCTACATGAGACCAACGTCACATGGCCAATAAGATCAGCAACTGTACCATTTCTAATATACAATTGCAGATGTGACTTCTCTTTAATTCCGCTTTTTTTCTTTTGTTAACTATTTTGGATTTTTTTAATCAGATTTCTTTCCATATTCATCACACTACTAAATTATTAACTATAGAAATTTAGAATCACCAAATGTCTGTATTATTATTTGTCTCTTCATTTTAGCACCTCCACTTATCCCCCTTTGTCATCTCTTCATTAACTCTCCAGCATTTTGTTTCAGTTTATAGCTTATGGTGTTTCATAGCACAGTGTAAATATTTCAGTATATGATGCATATATTGTTAAGAATTAATATTAAAGCCTGTTATCAGAGCACACACAAGCCATTGTATTAATGCAAAAGAACACATGTGGGGAAAAGTAAGTACCTACGAGTACAATAAATGTCAAAAAGTAAATAAATATGTCAATTAAAGTAAATTAAACACTTGGCTAATGCCACCAACAGTGAAACCTCACACTTTCATGCTGGATGTTTGGAGCAGGATGAAAATTTAAACAGTGGCTTGTACTACAAGGAAAATTGTGTATTTCAGATTCAGATACCAAAGAGTATATCTTAACTGTTATGATTTACTCCCAAATGAGAAACCCTCCCCCCAAAAAAATAAAGACACTTAATAAAATTTTTTGGTTAACAAATTTGATACATTTTTGTAAAAAATATAATCCAAAATGATTAAAGTATTCATGAATAACTAAGCCAAATCCCTGTTTTTAAAACTGACTTAACAAAGAATTTAACTGTTATGTTTAACAGAGGCAACAAGAAACAAAAATCAAGTAAGACCCAAAACCAAATGGATATGAATTTAATTAATAACCACTAATTAAGGAGGTTGAATATACAATTATAAATGAGTATAAATTACATAGATTGATTCGAGTAAATGGAAACCAAAAACAAATTCAGAATGTTTTAACATCAACCTATACTTTGACAATAAGATGAACACATAATATCAAAACACACCAAGCTTGACAAAACTGATCAATCACTTTTAGTACTATCTTTAAAGGACAGACTCCCCATATTGAAACACAAAACTTATCTGATATAAGATCTATAATTCCTTACATTCATTACAGAGCAGAAATTCCAAACATGACACCCAAAGCTTTATCAAAAATCCCTTCAAGTCTTAGCTATGTTTTTCTTCCTCCAAGTAATGTTAACACAAGATTCCCTAATACTTCATCTTTAGCAAAGACAACAAAAGTTCAATGCCCCCAGAATTAGACTGGAGCTAGTGCAGTGGTTCCCAAAGTGTGAATAACCTTATATGTATAGAAAAAGTCTTCTAAGCAATACTTGAAAAATTGTAAATTACATGGTGAAGTTTACAATATAACATCTGTTCTCACGGTTTTATTAAGCTGTAATGTGCTAACTGCCTCTATGGTTGCATAGTTAGTAGCATAAACTACAATTACTTAAAACTGCTGTCTTGTTTCAAAAGTTCCAAAGAGGAAAAAGATTACAGCAGCTTACTATGTGCACCCCTCACTAGACTAGTCATTTTATATCATCTCTAAAACTAGGCTACCTAATTTAGCTAGAAGAAATTAGTTCATAAACAAAATGCATAGGCGATTAAAGACTACTAAAGCTAAATGGATAAATAACAAAGATGGGGATGAGTGTAACATAGAGGGATACACATTTTTTAGGAAGAATAGAACAGAAAAGGAGGTGGGGTTGCTGTTTATCCCAAACAGGGTTTAAATGTAAGTCATCTTTATTTGGATGATGAGCCTCATCTTAGTGAGGACATGTGGCTTCGCCTGGAAAATATTAGGGAAAGAGGTCTTATTTTAGGAGTGTGTTATAGACCACCCAATGCAGACAGTAATTTCAACACACATCTTTTTAGTAATATCAAAAAGGCAAGTTTAGAGGGGGATATTATAGTCATGGGGGACTTTAATTATCCAAATATTAACTGGGATAAACTTGCAGATGGAGGAGCACAAGAACAGGAGTCTTTAGAAGTAATCAGTGGCAGTTTTTTAACACAGCATGTTAGAGCACCAATACGGGGTGAAGCCTGTCTGGATTTAGTATTCTGTAATAATCAGGATAGAATTGAGGGTGTAGAGGTGATTGAACCACTAGGGTCAAGTGACCATAATGTAATACAATTCTCAGTATTTTGTAAGAGTACAGATGCAAAGACTAAAATTGTTAAGTTGAACTTTGGTAGGGCTAATTTTGAGCAGATGCGACAAAGTCTAAGTAGGATAGACTGGGATAAGCTTTTAAATATGGAGACAGTCGAGGAGCAGTGGAACAGGTTTAAAAATGTTTGTTGTAATGCAGGACAGATACATACCTAAATTTGGAATTAATAGGAAACTAAAAAAACTTCACTGTGGTTTAATAATGATTTAAAAAAGAAGTTGCAAAGGAAAAAACTGCTGTATAAGGCATATGAGACTAATGACTGCAAAGTGAATCGTAGAGCGTATGAGAACATGAGGGCAACCATTAAGAAGGATATCAGGGAGGCTAAAAGAGAGTTGGAGAGATTCTTACAGTATTTTAGTAGTAAAAGAACAGTTAAGGAGGAGGTCAAGTTCATCAGGAATAGCAAAGGGGAATTAAAAGATACAGACAGTGAAATAGCAGATGCCCTAAACTTACATTTTTCTGAGGTGTTTACAAGTGAGCAAGTGGATAACCTCCCAGAGGTAAACGCAACTACTAAGGAGGTACTGAAGGATTTGGAAATTGTAGAGAGAGAAGTGCTGCTCAGATTAAATAAGATGAAATCAAACAAATCACCAGGCCCAGATAATATTTATCCTTGTGTTCTTAAGGAGGCTAGTGAGTACATATATAAACCCTTGACACATTTTTTAGGAAGTCACTGAGCACTGGAGAGATTCCGAAGGACTAGAAAATGGCAAATATCATCCCATTATATAAAAAGGGTGACAGGGCAGATCCAAGCAACTATAGGCCAGTAAGCTTAACATGCATCACAGGAAAATTAATGGAAGGAATTATTAAGGATAAGATTGAGCAACACATGGCAAGGACAGGAGTTATTCTGAACAGTCAGCATAGGTTCAGAAGAGGGAGGTCGTGTTTTACTAACATGTTGGAATTGTATGAGGTTGCAACAAAAGCATATGATCAAAGTGGAGCTTATGATATTATCTATCTGGACTTTCAGAAAGCATTTGATAAGGTGCCACATGAGAGGTTGGGCATCAAGTTAAAAGAAGTGGGAGTTCAGGGTGATGTTTTTAGATGGGTGCAGAATTGGCTCAGACACAGGAAGCAGAGGGTGATGGTGCGAGGAACCTCATCAGAACTGGCCGATGTTAAGAGTGGTGTTCCACAGGGGTCAGTGCTAGGGCCGCTGCTATTTTTAATATATATAAATGATTTAGATAGGAATATAAGTAACAAGCTGGTTAAGTTTGCAGATGATACCAAGATAGGTGGATTAGCAGATAATTTGGAATCTGTTATATCATTACAGAAGGACTTGGATAGCATACAGGCTTGGGCAGATTTGTGGCAGATGAAATTTAATGTCAGTAAATGTAAAGTATTACACATAGGAAGTAAAAATATTAGGTTTGAATACACAATGGGCGGTCGGAAAATCGAGAGTACACCCTATGAGAAGGATTTAGGAGTCATAGTGGACTCTAAGCTATCAACTTCCCAACAGTGTTCAGAAGCCATTAAGAAGGCTAACAGAATGTTAGGTTATATAGCATGATCTGTGGAGTACAAGTCCAAGGAGGTTATGCTCAACCTTTATAATGCACTGGTGAGGCCTCATCTTGAGTACTGTGTGCAATTTTGGTCTCCAGGCTACAAAAAGGACATAGCAGCGCTAGAAGGTCCAGAGAAGAGCGACTAGGCTGATTCCAGGGCTACAGGGGTTGAATTATGAGGAAAGATTAAAAGAGCTGAGCCTTTACAGTTTAAGCAAAAGAAGATTAAGAGGTGACATGATTGAAGTGTTTAAAATTATGAAGGGAATTAGTACAGTGGATCGAGACTTGTATTTTAAAATGAGTTCATCAAGAACACAGGAACACAGTTGGAAACTTGTTAAGGGTAAATTTCACACAAACATTAGGAAGTTTTTCTTTACACAAAGAACGATAGACACTTGGAGTAAGCTACCAAGTAGTGTGGTAGACAGTAAGACGTTAGGGACTTTCAAAACTCGACTTGATGTTTTCTTGGAGGAAACAAGTGGATAGTACTGGCGAGCTTTGTTGGGCTGAATGGCCTGTTCTCGTCTAGAGTGTTCTAATGTTCTAAATCTTCTACTGAAAATGCATGCAGCAAGCCTGATGCAGCAGCTGAAACCATCAATTCGTATGGGACTGAAAACTAGTTTATATTGGTTTCTCACATGAACTGAGCTCAACAGACAAGCAACCTAGTGAAAAAATAGCCTTTGATCAACAGGCTTACTCTCAAATGCAGTGTATGGTGGGAAGTGAGGTGTTTTCCAATAATAGTATGAAACCATCACTACTAAGGACACACTTAGAAATAAAAAATCTACAACATAGTGTCAGTATAACCCTTAGATATTTTTTGAAAGTATCATCTTGGCTTTGATCGAGCAAGTGGATGCTGCATTGAGATGCTACCGAGCCACAGCTATGGTCTCTTTCCTGCATCCGAGACATCATTAGTTATACTGGATTAAACCACTGGCAAGTGAAGAGACAAAAGCAGTTGCTCAGTGTCTGTGAATGTTTTTATTACAGTGAATATGTGCAATGCAAATAAATGTGTCATTTTAAAATCACAAATTTTATGATAAAGGACTAGGAGAATAGCTGTGCCCATTGGAAAAACAAAATGACCTCGCAAATAATATTTAAAAATGATGAATTTTTAAATAAGGTTTCCAAATGAAAAGTAAATATGAACAAAAAACAAAAAATAAGAACAGTAGAAGGAGTTTTAAGTTTAAAGGTCAATTCAACCAAAAGGCTTCCCTTCTTTCTTCCAAAGCAGTGGCACACATAATAGTTTTGCACATAGCAATACTAACATCTATGTCCTCTTGGGATAATGAGCAAAAATGGCAGCAACATTCACGCACAGCTCCTGACACTGCATTGTCTCCATAGCTCATCCCTTCCTGGAGTAACCCTCTCGCTCCAGCAATATCCTTGATCCTTCTCTGCTCCAGCAGAATCAACCAACTGGTCCCCATGGCTTCTAGGACACCAACTTTCTATTCTCCTCTCTTTGAACTTTCCTCTCACTTCTGCTTCACATGTTCCCCCATTCCAGCACTCAGCCTACTCTTTTAATCATTAGAGGTAATTAGCACCCACCCCTTTTTCAATTACACAAGTTACGCACTAATCGGACGCAGGTAAACACGTTCAGCTGTGATACTTCATCTAGCCCAAACAATGGGATGTTAAGTGCATACACCAGTAGACCTTAATGAACAGACTCTTAAAGCATCATATACTGTATGGGTACTTATCAAGTGGCTAAATCAGGCAACAAAGCTTAGGAATTTATACTTCCAGTTGCTGCATATATTGCAGATATAATGGTAGAAGAGACGGCATAGAGAGCAAAAACATTGTGCCATTATCAAACAATGCTGGCTCATGATGCATTGATTACATGGCAGATAAAGTTCTAGCACAGGTAATGCAGCACAGTAAGGGCAAGGATCATTTTGCTTTACAACTGGATGAGTTATAGACATAGCAAACTTGGCTCAACTC
The DNA here is from genome assembly GCA_026402145.1 of Polypterus bichir lapradei. Lineage (NCBI taxonomy): Eukaryota > Metazoa > Chordata > Cladistia > Polypteriformes > Polypteridae > Polypterus > Polypterus bichir. Next base: position 167,251,003 of record JANRMT010028174.1, read on the forward strand.
CTAGTATATGTCAGGTACTGTTGTGAAGGTACAATTAATTTGTCATACTTGCCAGACCCTAATAACAGGAGAAAGATATTTTGATAAGCTTGACAGTTTTGTCAAGGTGCATGGACTAACTGGGCCAAATATGTAGGGATTTCTACTAACAGTGCCAAATCAATGACTGAATAAAAAAGATAACTCTGACGAAAGATTTGAAATGATTATACACCATTTAAGAGAAAGCAAAGTGAGACCATCCTGCTGCTGGTCACCATTGGCTCAGCACCTATTTGATATAGTACAGCATTAGATCTTTCTATTGGCAGCTTAAGACTAAAACTGTCAAGATTTTAGCAAACCTGCAGAAAATGTGCTCCAAGATGCAAGCCCAATCATCTCATGAATAATAAGCAGAATAAATTAAAAACTAATAATAACATTTGTTATCTTGTAAAGTCTATATAGCCATCATCACGTTTAAAGACAATTTTTCTGGTCAACCAGGGTAAATCTTAACTCTGGATCAGTCACCTCCAATTGGCTCTATCTTGAGCATCCTCGATTTTCATACCTTTTGCCTTCATATCGGCATGTACAAATTCACACCATGTTTTCTTGGATCTACCCTTTGGATTCTTTCCATCTATACTGAAATTTTTAATTTCCTTAATCCATGCATCATCCTCTCTTCTCTGAACATGGCTAAACCATCTGAATATGCTCTGTCGCAAAACTTCTGCAACACCATCAACACATAACATGTTACAAATACCCTCAGTAGTTCTACATTCTCAGAAAGACACACCAGCCATTCATCTTAGCATTCTCATCTCAGTACACCAAATTATTATTTCTTTTATTTCTCCAACTTTCACAACCCACGTCTTACTTGTATACCCTATAGCAGGCCTAACACAGAACTTGTACGCAATATCCTTCACTTATCAGGAAACACCTTTGCCTAAAATAACGCAAAAAGATCCCAAAATGTATTCTACGTTCTGTTATTCTGGCAGCAACTGCAGTGGAACATCCTCCTTCAGCACTTAGCATATTTCCAAGATAGCAGAAATTGTTAAATATTTCAAACCTACAACCTTTGACCTTAAGAAATTTCAAACCTATATTGTGCCTTAACTCGCCTAAGGATTTCTTGCATACAAATGGCTCCTTCAATAGTCCAAAACAGCCTCTGACACCACTATATTGTCTATGGATCCACAAGTCTCAACCAGTGCATAAAACAGAGTTTACCCCAGCACCTCCTCGACACACTCCACAAGGATATTTGCAATTTACTACACCTGTACCCTGCCTTTTGGAAACCTTGACACACATTATTATGGTCTTAGCTTTGTTAACTTTGAGGCCTCTTTCTTCAAGGCAGTGTGTCCACTAGGTTAGTTTTTCCTTTAATTTTGCTTTGCTGTTTGCAACTATCGCCAAATCATCTGCATAGATGAGTTCCCATGATAAACCCGTTCTAACATGTTTCATCAGGGCTTCTACCAAAATAATAAAAAGAAGCAGACTCAAGATGGACCTTGAAGAACTCTAACCTTGATGTCAAAATAGTCGCTATAGACCATATTGTTTCTGACTCTTGTTTTAGCACCCACATACATGATCATCACTGCTTGCACTAACAATTCCTTGATGCCAGATTCTCTTAATGCCCACGAGACTAACCTTACAAAGTACCTGATCAAAAACCTTCTCAAGGTCGACAAATGCCCACCAGAGTTCTTTACCTTTCTCTGTGTGTTTTCCTTAGAGTTGTTTGGCAACAAAGATGGCATCAGAGGAACCTACACATTGATGGAAGAATCATTGATTCTCACTTTTGTCTCACAATTTTGTCTCAAAAACACGTTGGGCAAATTTCAGTGCTTATTCCAAAAGTTTAATTCCATTGTATTAGCCACAATCCATAGGGTCTCCTTTTCCTTTAAAAATAGGGACTATTTAACTAAGACACCAACTTTGAGGCATTTTGTCCATAGAAACAATGTTATTGCAGACTTCTGTCAACGCATCAGTTACAAAGTCACCACTTGACTTTAGTATCTCTGCATCAAAAACAGCTGGGCCAGCAGCTTCTCTGTTCTTCATCCATTTCAGAGCTTTAACAATGTCCTATGTGCTTATTAACTCCGCAGGTCCTTCAACAGGCTGATGCTTTAAATCATTATTCCAAACATTCTCTTGATTCAGCAATTCATCAAAACATTCTTTCAAGAAACAGACACCAGAAATATCTTGTTTCTTTTCCTTTCCTTAGCTATTTGAAAATACTGTATTGCTAATTTCTTTGATCTAGGCGTTGTTTGTGCGTTTGGTAGATTTGAGCCTGAACTCAGGCAACACATCTTTTAGCTTCCTTTCTTGCCTTAACATACTCAGCATGCTTCAGGACTCTTTTGGCATCTTTTAGATTTTGACATTCTTTGAACTTAGCCCTATTTTCTTTTTTAGCCTTTTAGTTTCATCACACCACATCCATCACTCAGTGTGCACTGGCTTATTCTTTGTTACACCATAGACATCCTTAGCCACATTCACAAACATGTTTTCAAAGGAATCCCACCTAAGACTGGTGATTCTCTTCTTCTGTTGATTGCATAGTCTAGTCTTGCATTTTTTGAGTTTCAATGTCTTGAAGTCGACATGACTTAATTTTTGGACAGAAAGATTTTGCTCTTTTTGGATTACCTTTGATTTTCCATTTCAAGTCAGCAACAACTAGATTATGCTGGCTGATACATTCTTCTCCTACAATTAACTTAAAATTGTGAACGTCTTAAAGCAAGTATCATGTCAATGTCACTAGCGCTTTTCACTAACATATTTATGGCTTTTGTAAATTCTAGGATAGTATCCCCTTCTGCATTTTTGTTATCAAAGACAAGATTTCCATGAGCCTTAGTAGTGTTTCCTGCATTTTGCCCTAGCTGCCCATTCAAATCCCCTGCAATAAAGAGGTCCTGATCATCGCTTCTCAGAAGTGGGACTTCTCTTCACTGTTTGCCCTGCTTCTGGAGCATAACAAGATAGAACACTGACTTTCCTATTGTCTAGAACAAATTTGCCCACGAGAATCTGGTCGTTTAACCTTTCTACACTAAATATGCAGTCAACTAGCCTTGTGGAAATCAAAATACTGACACCATTCATTCCATCTATACATCCAGACCCCATCAACATATATCTACCAATCATTCTAGTGCTATGTCCTTTTCCCCTAGTTGTTTGCAAGCAGCAAATATCAACATTTCACTTTCTCAAAGTTTTGCATAAAGTCTAAAATGAGGTATCTCCTTTCTAATTTAAGCAGTTACTTTGAGGTTCGCCCCATCGCTTATCCCCTGATCGCCAGAAAACACCTGTCAAGAGCAATGTCCAGTGCTGTGCCCCCAATCACCAGACAACATTGTTTGGAAGTCAAACCCAGTGTTGTTCCCCTGATTGCCAATCAATGGTCCGGTGTCAGCCCCTTGTTTCAAATTAGCTCTCATTTGCAACATGATCAGAGTTAAACTTTTGGCAGTAAGATACTGTCCAGATGCCCTTCCTAACAACAGCCAGTATTATCATTAGTAGACCAAGCGTTTGGTTGAAGAGCCTAACCTACAGGGCAGCAGGTGCTAGTATTATTGGTACTGATCCTAGCCTTTAACTTAAGAGCCTAACCCACAAGGCAGTGGGTGCTGCTACATTTGCAGTCCACCAAACTGCCCAAAACCAGAAAGGAGGGGGTCACATACAATACAATACAATACAATTTATTTTTGTATAGCCCAAAATCACACAAAAAGTGCCGCAATGGGCTTTAACAGGCCCTGCTTCTTGATAGCACCCCAGCCTTGACTCTCTAAGAAGACAAGGAAAAACTCCCAAAAAAACCCTTATAGAGAAAAAATGGAAGAATCCTTAGGAAAGGCAGTTCAAAGAGAAAACTCTTTCCAGGTAGGTTGGGCGTGCAGTGGGTGTCAAAAAGAAAGGGGTCAATACAATACAATATACAGAACACAAGTAATCCTCAATACAGTATGGAGGAGAATTTAACAGTAGATGATATCACATAATATGGTTTGTATTTGTTTAGAGTACTGGAGACCTCAGCCATCAAGTTGCCTCCCCCTATTGGCCATTCCACAGCTGAGACAGTGCTGGACCAGCCAATCTGAAGAAAGGACCCATCAACACGACGATTTCTGTGATCCTCCATCAGGGATGACTTTACCTTAGGCAGGCAAAACAACTTGGCAGGTGGGCCATGGCACCAAGTGCCACATTTGAGTACCGAGAAGAGAAACAGAATAGGTGAGGGTTAGTAACAAATTATAACTATCATGTTACTTATGTTTTAGTGCTAATGACTAACAACAGAGGTGTAGTCTGTACAGTTAATCAGTAGCTCTAGTCAGGATATGCTAAACTGAAGTAGTGAGTCTTCAGCTGGGATTTCAAAGCTGAGACCGAAGAGGAATCTCTTATAGTAGCAGGCAGACCATTCCACAGTTTAGGGGCCCTGTAACTGAAAGCTCAACCTCCCACTGTTATTTTATTAATTGTTAGAATCATAAGCAGACCGGCATCTTGAGATCCTAATGTGCGCTCTGGTTTGTAAGTCTTGATAAGTTCAGACAAGTAAGCCAGACCTTGGCATTTAAGGCTTTTTATTTTAAAAGGAGAATTTTGAAATGAGCCATAAGCTGGAAGCCAGTGTAAGGATTTAAGAACTGGAGTTATGTGTTCGTTTTTTCTTGTTCTTGTAATAATTCTTGTCGCAGCATTTTGGATTAACTGGAGGCTGTATAAAGAACAATTTGAACATCCAGTGAACACCACTTTGCAGTAGTCAATCCTACTAGAAATAAATGCATTAATTAATTTCTCAGAATCCTGTTTATTTAGAAAGCACCTTATTTTCCCAACATTTTTAAGATGAAAGAAACATGATTTGGAGAACTTTGTAATGTGTGCTTTAAATGACATGCTAGAGTCAAAGATAACTCCTAGATTGTGGGCTGATTCAGTAAAATTAATGGTGATTCCAACTGAGTTAAATGATGACAAAATATTGTTGTGATCAGTGTCATTCCCTCCAGTAATTAACATCTCTGTTTTATCGGTTTTTAAAGATAGTTAGTTTTTATTCATCCACTCCTTTAATTCACTAACACAACTAATTAAAGACAACATTGGAAAAACTTAATTTGATCTAAATGAAAGGTATAACTGGGTGTCATCAGCATACAAGTGAAAATTAACATTATGTTTCCTAATGATAGATCCCAGTGGAAGCATGTAAAGTGAAAACAGTAAAGGTCCCAGTACTGAGCCCTGCGGGACACCATATCTCACTTCTGTGTATAATGATGTGTATGTATTGGAATCGATTTTGATAAATAAGAACTAAACCAAGCGAGCACAGTGCCTGTAAACCCAACATCATTTTCTAGCCTGTGTAGTGAAATAGAATGGTCAATGTTGTCAAATGCTGCGCTTAAGTCCAACAACATAATTACAGTACAGTTTGTTTCATCTGAGGATATCAGAATGTTGTTAACAAAACGCGTTAGTGCCATTTCTGTACTATGACTAGTGCGGAAACCAGACTGGAATTTCTCAAATAAATTGTAATGTGTAAGGTGTGACTGAAACTGATTGGCGACTTCTTTTTCTAGTGTTTTAGAGAGAAAGGGTAAATTTGAAATAGATCTATAATTATTAAGTATGTGTGAGTCTAAGTCTGACTTTTTAAGTAATAGTTTAATGACTGACACTTTTAGTACATCAGGTACTGTGCCATGCAATATTGAACTATTGATAATGTTATGAATAGGTGCTGCAAGAACATCCATTGCATTTTTAATAGTTTTGTTGGCACTGGATCTAGGGAACAAGTAGTGGGTTTCATTTTAGAAATGAAAGTTCCTGCTCAGTTACAGGATTAAAATTACTAAAGTGTTGAATGCAATGTGAAACAGGGTCTGCTAAGCTTGTATGTGGCTTATACTATGATGCTGAGATCTAGGATCTTATATTTTTAATATTCTCATTAAAGAAGCTCATAAAGTCTGTACTGCTAATATCTGTTGGTATTTTGGACTTTTGATCTGAATTCCCATTTCTTAATTTAGCTACTGTTCTAAACAGTACCTGAGGATTTGTATTATTGCTACCTATTATTGTAGAATAGTATTCTGAGCGAGCTTTAAAGAGAGCTTTTTTTATATTTTTTAACACTCTCTGTCCATGCAATTTGAAAGACATGTAGCTTTGTTGTTCTCTATCTGCGCTCCAGTTTTCAACACTCTAATTTAAGATCTTGAGTGTTCTCATTAAACCAGGGAGAGTTTCTACGTGCTTTGATCACTTTTGTTTTAAGGGGAGCCACTGCGTCCAGAACATCTCTCACGGCCACATTATAATTTGATGTTAGCTGACCTAAATTGTTTTCCATGTTTACATTTGATGTTAACTGATCTAAATGGTTTTGCACAATTACACTTGACTTACTCAAAGTATCTATAAATTTTGAAGCAGAATTACAATCTAGATGTCGCACTGTCTTTGTTTTAATCTGTGAGTGCATTGGTAAGGGCAGGACTAAATAAAATGTAATTTTGTAGTGATCGGAAATAACTTCATTTAATGGAGTAATATTTAAATTCTGAATTTAAACTTTCTAAGTTATAATTAATTCTAATGTGTGGTTATGATTATGAGGTGGACCTTTGACATCTGACAAACTCCTACTGAATTTAACAAATAAGGGTTGGTGTGTGTGTGTTTGTGTACACCCTGCGGTGGGCTGGCCACCTGCCCAGGGTTTGTTACCTGCCGTGCACCCTGTGTTGGCTGGGATTGGCTCCAGTAGACCCCCGTGACCCTGTAGTTAGGATATAGTGGGTTGGATAATGTATGGATGGATGGAAGTAAAACATTTGCTAAAAATAGTTTCCACATCAATGTGTACATTAAAATCCCCCATTAATACTATGCAATCATAATTTATAGCCAAATCAGATAAAAGGTTGCTAAATTCAGTCATAAACAATGAATATGTCCCTGGTGGTCTGTAGACTAGCAATATAATTGTGTTGGAACCTGTTTTAATATTTAAAATGAATGCCTCAAAGGATGTAAAATCACCTAAAATTTTAGAAGTGATCTGCATTTTGTTACAATGAATTATTCCAAGGCCTCCTCCTCGACCAGAATCTCTAGACTTATGAAGGAACGAGTATCCATCTGGTGACACCTCAGCTAGGGGAACTGTGTCACATTTACTAAGCCAGGTTTCAGTGTGAAGACACAGATCAGATTTTGTACTTAATATAATATCATTTACCAAAACAGCTTTACCTCCAAGACAGCGAATGTTTAATAAACAGCATTTAAAACTGCATGCTCCTTTCTGAACTGGTGATATGTTTTTTGTTTTAATTTGAAGTACATTTCTATTACAGGTGCCCCTGGTGGAGGGCCTGGTTTTATCTCTTGGTCTAATTATACATTTGATTATAAAGTAATTTAAGGTTTGCATCAAGACTAAATTTATAAGATGCCCCACAACAGGGATTATGGGTTACAGCTTCAGGATAGTAACAGATGGGATAAACAACAGCCTGTGATTTAAGCTCACATGACTGCGGCCTGAATGGTGCTCTAATCAGTCAGCCATAAGATCCCCTCCAGTTAAGATGAAGACCATATTTTTTGAAAAATCCAGGCCTTTCACAAAAATCATCCCAATTGTTCACAAAGGCTATGCTTTTATTTGCACACCAGGTTTCTAGCCAGCAGTGAAGGGAACGCAATCTGCTATAAATCACATCCCCTCTATATAATCTTGGTAAGAGGCCAGATACAAGTAAATTCCGACATTTTCTTTTAACTTTGGTGCATATAGAGATGAAGTTCCTCTTTAATACCTCAGATTGTTGTAAATAAATTTCATTAGTCCCAACATGCAGCAATAAGGTATCATCGTCTGTGACACGATCCAATGCGGCCTCTATTTCAGAAATCTTGGCCCCTGCGAGGCATTTAACATTAACTACTGATTTAACATAGTTTGGAATTCTAACATTCCGCACTATGGAATTGCCAATTATGAACACTTTCTTATTCTCAGTATCCACAGGCATGCTGAGGAGTGCTGAGAATCTGTTCTGCATCCAAATTGGTGACCTGAGTGCCAAGGAACTAAATTTTGGCTTCTTAGACCTCTGTCTTACTCTTACCCACTCGCCCTGTGGCTGAATTGGTGCTGCTGACTTTGGCTACGCACTGACTACAGTGTGACCTGGAGAGACTGAAGCCGAATCAGAAGTAGCTGAATTGTCTAAACAAACCGAGTCAATCCAATTTTCGGTTTGCCTAATTGCTATCAAGTTCCTAATGTGGCCCTACAATTTGCGTATTTTCCAGACCAACTCTAAATTATCTACACACTTGGCAGGTGAAGCTGTCTACACTGTTGGCCAGAAAACCTGAGCTGTACATGCTGCAGGAAACACAACATATAAACATGCCCTTAACAGGCAGAGAACAGATAGAACTTACATTTAGCACTGATATCATCTTCTCCATTTTTGTAGTAACTTCGGTGCTTTCGGCACTTTCCGCATTCAGCTGAATCATTAAGAGACCGTCGGCTTTAAGTTTCCACCACCCACTGAGCAATTGAGTTTGATTTCTCACTGCTGGTTATTTCTCCTGGTCAGCTGTCGACTTTACTTCTGTTGAACTTACTCAGGTGTTTGCGAAAGGCTATGTGCCTGCGGGAGACACCGCTGTTCTGTGCTTCCGCTTGCTGCTACTCCGATATGTGGGGCCTGAAAGAGAGAGAGAGAGTGTCACATCTCACCACAAGAAGGCCTGGCAGCAGGTGATGTGTGTAAAGTCTGTATAGTGTGTGCCAATTTTTAGTAGTAGTTGGAGGAAACCAGAGTACCTGGAGGAAACCCACGCAGACACGGGGAGAACATGCAAACTCCACGCAGGGAGGACCGGGAAGCAAACCCAGGTCTCCTAACTGAGAGGCAGCTGCACTACCCACTGCGTCACCATTCCGCCCATTATCTGTAATGTAAAGTTTAAAAAAAAAATCAAGTCTTTCAAATTTTTCAATGAATCCTATCACATTTGTACTAATCGCCCAATCTGTAGCATTTTAAGCAAATCATTACAACTGTTACACTTTTTGAACAAATTATTTTTCACATTTTTACACAATATTTGAGTTTAACGTTGCCATGGTGTTTCACTGAAAACATCTGTTATCTCTTTCTTTGTCTGTAAATGTCTGTTAGTGGGAAGCCTGGCATTGCATGCTGTTCACCAGTGTACTGTAATCTGGGGTATAATTTGAGACTGCAACTCTGCGTGAATCTTGTAGATGTGCATCAGTAAGGCATGTTCTATGTTTGTTTTTCATGAAGTTAATGTCAGAAAAGGCTGATTCACTGAGATAGGTTGAACCAAAAAGGCAGACAACTTTCATAGCTGCTGTCCATACACTTTTGTACTTTTCTGTGTCCAAAAGACACCAAAGGCTTGGTGCACCCTGATGGGCTTTGAGGTGGAGGTCATTTTGCAACATTAGGATTTCAGTCTTCACCTGTCCAGCATCCAAGTTGGAAGTTCCACTTAGCTGCTCAGCAATGCATGTCATGTCCTCTTGCATGAAAGGATTTGAAATGAATGCCACACATGGCTCAAGTTGATCAAAGTCACAAAACCTTTTCTCAAACTCTTGCCCAAGTCTGTTTATGACTTGAGAGTACTTTTCTGCCTCTTTGTTATAAGCTCCAGATGCAGGAGCATTGTCATTCGGCACTGATTGCACGGAGGGAAAGTGCAGCACTCTGTAAATGCACAATGTTTCTCTTAGCTTTAAATGTGTTTAAGTGTTTATCATGTCTGAGACAGTCTTACCTTTGCCTTGAAAGGGCAAGTCTCTACTCGGTGTCCTCAAGCAGCAAGGCATCTTCCCCTTTGGTTTGCATGAACTCTTTGATTTCACCCAAAAGTGACAAAAAATGCTGCAAAACTCGTCGCCTGCTGAGCCATCGGATTTCTTTGTGTAGTAACAGTTCACCATATTCAGCTGACAGCTTCTCCAGCAGTACCTTGAATATCCTGTGTTGTTTGGCTTTGGAGTGGATGCCATTTATGATCTTCACCATAGGAGTTGTCACATGATCAAAGCCGGTCACTTTTGCACATATTACCTGCTGGTGTATGATGCAACGGTAATATAGAAATTTTGGGAAGTCTGTGTCACCTTTGCATTGCGCAGTGAAGTCTGTATGTCGACCCGTCATGGTTGGAGCCCCGTCTGTAGTCACTGACACCAGCTTTTCCAATGGTACCTTTTTCTCCACAAAGAACCTCTTCACCACAGTCATATTCCCTCATTGTTGTCTTCAGGGGCAGTAGTGTCAGGAATTCTTTTGTGGAGAAATCATCACACACCATTTGGATAAACATCATCAGCTTTTTCTTCCCGTATTACACAGCCAGGTGGGTAGTTAGCATGGAAGCTTTTGTGACACGTGCCAAAGTGTGTCTCTACATTGTGCCGCTTTGCCATTGCCATGGTTGCCACGCAAATATGACATACACACTTCTGTTTCACTGTTGTAAAAAGAACTTTTCCTCCCAATCATTGTGAAAATGGTAAGTTTTCTTTTGCTTTTCTGCCATTTTTTTCTTTATTTTTAGGTGGTAAAAACCATGTCTAGCTCCCCATCATAGTTGCGCCTGTTTGCTTGTCTCAGGGAAGAGTGAGTTGTAGGTTTGTCTTGCGCACGATATTGAACTTCGACCGCAGACTACCCCCCAATCTACATCAAGTGTTATTGATTCAAAAAGAACAGCAACACAATTAAATACATTTTTTTAGACTGAGCTCCATGGTGTCTAGTGCTATTTTTAGAACATGCCCTGCGGGCAAGTCACGTGGTCACTGCAGGTGACCAGGTGCCCGTGGGCACTGTGTTAGCTGCCTCTGTACAAGATATTCTCAAGGCAGCATGCATAACATCTGTAGGGGTGAAAAGTTTTGATTTTTTTTGGAACATCTGGGCTCGAGAGATTCCTAAATCTAAGAATTCATAAGTGGCTACCCCAAGGACAACAGTAGGGGATCGGGGTAAATCAAGTGATACATAATATAAGTCATACTGGGGTAATGAAGTTCTGGTGTTAACATGCTCTTCAGTAAGATGTATTATGTTTTTTGAAAATATGATTTCAGTTCAGTATGGGACTTTTCTTTGATTATCTTTCTACACCAGTTGTCCTGAAATTTAAATACAGAACCTAAAGCATTTCGCATTGAAGCTCTTTATTTATTACTTCCTATAACAACTGTTTACCTGTTAGAGAGAAGTCAAGCAAAATGACACCTTTTATTGACTAACTAAAAAATTGCCTGATAGAGTAATTGGCAGGAATAAGGTAAACTGAATAAATGACATATGATCTATACTAAAGTGAAGCCAGATCAAATTGAATTACTGCACACTATTGGTGGCAAGTGTGGTAAGCGGCTGGGGGTGGTACCCAGCCGGGATGCCCAGAAGAACCAGAAGAGGGACTACGCCTCCTCTGGACCACGAGAGGGCAGCCTCCCTGGATGGTATGGGGACCATGGCAACAGAGCTTGGAAGCTCAACCATATAGGGGCCCATGGTCACTGCCAGAGGGCGCCCGGATGCCTGAAGAGCCCTGGCCCTCAGCACTTCCACCACACCTGGAAGTGCTTGGGGGAAGAAGACCAGGGACATCCAGAGTGCTTCCGGGTGAGCAGCCGGTACTTCCACCACACCAGGAAGGGCCAGCAGAAGTTCATCGGGAGGCACCTGGAGTACATCCGGGTGATTCTAAAAGGGGCCACCTTCCTCCATTCGATGGCTGGAGTCAGGAGGAAGAAAGATGGAGCTCAGGAGGAGAGGAGTGGAGGCAGACCAGAGAGGAAGGCATTGGTTGAGAGGCCTAGACTTTGGGGTAGAGTGTGCTTCACTTCTGTACATAATATGTATAATAAACGTGTGGTGGTTCAACCTTTGGTGTCCGCCTGTCTGTGTCCGGGCTGTTCCCCACACACTATATATATATAACTTACTATTACAAAACAAATATCACACCTCTTTCCATAGTCTTAATTCCACTAAGTCTATGTAATTTTGGTACTCCTTCTGTCCTTTAAATATTGCTATATTCTTTCATAATTTTTGTTCGCACTTTACATTGTTTAGTTTGTCCTGGATTTTTTATGCGACAGAACCCAAAAAGTGATCATGGATGGCTAATTCTCTGATGATTTCACATTATCCACTGAGTCATCTCAAGGCAGGTGTATGTTTCCATTTTTATTTATTCCAATAATTTCCAAAGTCCATAAAAGAATAGCTACTTCTTCAGATTTGTGGATGACTTTATCATCATTCATCTTTTACATGAGAAGGAAGATAGTTTCATTTTACTGCTAAGTAACTGTAAAATCAAGATATGACTGTGGATACTCAATATTTTCCACCTTCAGTTCAATATTTTAAGAAATCAATTTCTCTTAATTAAATATTTTTCTTGTGTAAGTGTCCATTATTTATCTTTTGTAGCTATTTATTCATTATTATTTTTATTTAAAGTGTTTTTCTTTGTAAATAACTACTTCTTTCACATGTCCTAAAGCACTTTGAGCTACATCTTTTGTAAGAAAATGTGCTATAGAAATAAATGTTGTTGTTATTGTATTGTTGTATGGTGCATGTGGCAGTGTGTTATACCAGTGCATGCTCCCTGACTGTTGTTATTTACCTTTGTCAATAATAATAAAGGAGCAAATTGATGAGAGGGTTTAGCACAACAAATTCATAGTTAGAAAATTTTAAAAAATAGAATATTTAAAAATCAGTAAGAAGTATAAGAGAAGTCTGTTCTATCTTATGAAATGGAGTTCTTTTAAAGTGTGGTGCCCATATATATATATATATATATATATATATATATATATATATATACATACAGTGGCTTGCAAAAGTATTCGGCCCCCTTGAACTTTTCCACATTTTGTCACATTACAGCCACAAACATGAATTAATTTTATTGGAATTCCACGTGAAAGACCAATACAAAGTGGTGTACACGTGAGAAGTGGAACGAAAATCATACATGATTTCATACATTTTTTACAAATAAATCACTGAAAAGTGGGGTGTGCATAATTATTCAGCCCCCTTTGGTCTGAGTGCAGTCAGTTGCCCATAGACATTGCCTGATGAGTGCTAATGACTAAATAGAGTGCACCTGTGTGTAATCTAATGTCAGTACAAATACAGCTGCTCTGTGATGGCCTCAGAGGTTGTCTAAGAAAATATTGGGAGCAACAACACCATGAAGTCCAAAGAACACACCAGACAGGTCAGGGATAAAGTTATACTATATTCATAAATCACTACACAATCAATAAACAATCCTCCATTCCCAGACGCGTTGCCACTCTTCCACCCAGCTCAGCTCAAGTCTGGGATCTCCTACAGTCCTTTTATAGTCTGTGACCCAGAAGTGCTTCTAAACTCCTGTCCATGTGACTTCCTAGCACTTCCAGGTCAGATGAAAACTCCTTCTTCGACCCGGAAGCACGTCATTCCCTTTGTCCATGTAACTAGGATGCACTTCTGGGTTGTATGAAAAGTACTTGTTGCTGCTCCCTGCAGCTGCATCTAATGGCCCCTGTGGTATCCAGCAGGGCTGTGGATAAAAACTCCATTGACTGGCTGGCCATAGACCACTATATATATATATATATATCCATCCATCCATTATCCAACTCTCTGTATCCTAACTACAGGGTCACGGGGGTCTGCTGGAGCCAATCCCAGCCAACACAGGGCGCAAGGCAGGAAACAAAACCCGGTTAGGGCGCCAGCCCACTGCAATATATATATATATTTTGGGATATTACTATTGAGAATAAAAACTGCCTCAACAATTAATTAGTAATAAAATCTGGTCTTCTGCAGTCCTCTCTTACTGTACGGTATTATAAGCAGGTTAAGTTTCAACTGTTTACATAAGGTTGCAGATTTAGATTCCCAGTACTCAAAAGCAACATTTTTAAAAACTCTTTTTTCCTAGTCATATAAGATTTTTGAATTCTAGATTGTTTCAGAGCTATGAACTTTTGATTTTTATAGTGTACTGATAGCAGTTCAAAATTCTTATATGTAAGAATAAATCCTTGTTTGCTTTCAGATTGTAAAAGTCAGAGTTTTTGTCTCTAAGCATTTTTCTTGCATCTGTGGAACAATGTCTTACATTTGTACATTCCTGCTGCAAACACATTTCCCTCTGGGATAATAATGTCTACCTAAGCTAACCTGACACTCTTTCTGAAGTCTCTGACCTTCTTTGTCATTCTAGATTTATAACTTGCTGTCTGGATTCTCTATCTACATCTCTTCTAAAGTCTTATGGTGCTATAGTTGCTCTTGTCATCATACACTCTCTTCTGTCTGTTCAGTTTGGCTCAGTTTCTGTAGCCCTCAAGCTTACAAGAGTTGTTCCTCTACTGAAAAAACAACAACAAACACCTCTGTACTCTTTGTTCTGTCAATCTTTTAGCCAATCCCAAAATTTACTAATGTAGTTTAATTTTTGGCTTAAATCTTTAAAAACACATTTCCTTCTCAGCTCATTAGAATATAACTAATCTGTTTGACTCTCTTAATTCTTGCCTTTGATAATAACACAGTAATAAAGTTGTGCTTACAAGAACTTGGAACAACATAATGCTTATTACTAATGGTAATTTTTTTATACACAGGAAGATATGATATTTGGTCCACTTTTTTAATATTTGCATGCAGTACTTTCACTTTTTTTGTTTTTGTTTTCTGCGTGTTTTCTTTACTGTAGTTGTGTGTCTGTGCCATTACAGCCTTGACTTACTTTACACCACTAAATTATCTTTAAAATTTAGCTACCTAACTTATAAAACCTTTTTTCACAAAACGCACAACAACTTACCTATTTCATGATCAGGCTTTATGTTTTTGGTTTTCTCTAAAATTTTCTTGACCTTTAAAAATCATTTTGACTTTCTTTTAAGGTTTTTAGAGGTTAAGGAATCTCTCAGTCACATCTGTGTTGGTACTTGTTACATTTGTAAGAATGAAAGAAAGAAAGTGCAGGAAGTTCTTGTGGATAAACCTCTTTGGATAAAATAATTCAACAGCTGAAACAGGGAGGTTGTATGTTTATTATTTTTTAATGAATTTATAATATATGTTGTCCTGGGAGCAATGGGCTTTAATACAGATTTGGATTACTGAAAATTGAATTCAAAATGTGCCAATTCATGCTGTATTTTTGCATTAACTACAACTTTTAAAAAGTGTTGAATGGGGAAATTCAAATAATATTTTCCTGAAAGTTCACCATTCAGTCTACTTAGGCAAATGGTTTTGTTCCAAGTGCGCTCAGAACGCTTTTCAAGGCGATTCTGATATCACAGAGATGTAGCAGCCATGCAAAGAACTTTCATGCATACTTACTGTAAGGTCATTGCCAATGTTGCTGCTGCTGGGTCATAAACACACGAAAATAAATCAATAAATAAATTACCTATTGTGCATGACAGTTGCTGTGCAATATTTCCCCCTGTCTCTAACTGCACTCATTTCACTAAGAGGAAGCACTTTTCTTTGAGTCGCGATTGTTTCAACCCTTCACATTGTCATCATACATGCATTTAAAAAAATAAATACAAAAATTTGCAGTATTTTAATTTGAGGGGTACATTAGTTGACCATAATGACAATACTACTAATACTGCCGCCTGTTGTATAACACTGATTACTGAGAATTGGGAGTGTAGCATCGCATGACTAATTATGCATGCAAAAATAGTCATGCGTCCAGCTGTCGCAAAACAAGTCTTAAAGGTATCCCTCCCCTCATCGGAAAACACAGGACACACTATGAAATAATAAAAACAAAAGATTTACTTTGCCATTTTTTTTTCTTAAAGTAGCAGCTGATATACAGATAAATCATAAACAAAACAAACATTCTACCTGCATTCTGAGCTGCGTCAAACAACGGAACGTGCCTGCCCAACATTGATGCTTATTGTCACAGCCAATATGTGCACCAAAAGGTAAACTCTGTTAGCACAATGGTCTATATTTTATTTAATTCTTGCTAGTTTATGGTTGTATGTTATATTTTATTTATGGAAGTCTTTCCCTCCGTTTGTCTTTTGTTGTTTGAGGCACAGTGACACAATTGTTAGCACTGCTGCCTCAAAGCTCAAATCACATCTTTGGCCACAATAATCGTCAAGCATTGTGACACCCTGTGTAGTGGCAATGTTAGCACCAGACCACACACTGTGCGTCTTGTAGTGTAAGACTGACTGGGATAAGATTTGTGAGAAGTCAGACCTGGAGACACAGACACGAAAAGGTGGTATTTCCAAAACAAGAATGGGTTTATTTACAGGTGCAACAAAACAACAAAAATAAGTGTCACAATCAAAAATAGTGAGAATATATACAGTGAAATTTCCAGTCCCAAAAATGAAAAATAAAGACAAAAATGTATATACTGTGAGCTGTAGAGCTGATCGTCGCCCTAGGAAAACACAGACGGCCCTAGGAAAACCACAACCCCCCTGAAACACTGACTACCCTCACATTGCTCCTTATCCGTGCACTATAACGCGTAATATAAGCCTTGCGCGGCACTCCGCCGACTTTAAAAGCCTTGCGCAGCGCCTGTCTTTTTTGGGGGTATTGATTTGTTTTACTTTCTCTCTCTCTCAGACTACTACTACTGCTCCTGACGCGTATTCATTTGAAGAAGAAGAAACTTACCTATAATTGATAGACGAAACTGTCAACTCTGTTAAGGAGCAAGTTTGAAGTGAGAAATGTTTGTTTGCAGTGTTTGAATAAAAAAATCCTTCTTGTTTCTACGACCTCCTGTGCAAATCTGTGACCCAAGCGTGACAATACACAAAAAAACTGATAGACTTCCTAAATGAAGAAAAGGAGTTCAGGAAGAAACTAGACAGATAAAGTCCAAAGAATACCAAAAATATTTACAAGGAAAAAAAACCTAGTGTATATGCAAGAACAAAAACAAAGTGCACCAAAAACCAAATTCTATATAAATACCTCCAGCAAAATAAAGCTAAACTAGGAAATGGATATATATATATATATATATATATATATATATATATATATATATATATATATTTTATATATATACACAGAAATCCCTCGCTACTTCGTGGTTCACTTTTCGCGGATTCACGACTTCGCAGGTTTTTAAATATAGTAGTAGTATTTCCTAGTCTAAGAACAACAAAACAAGTTTGGTGACTAAGTGCATTGTAAGACGGGCTGTGATTGGTACATGGGAGGGAGACGACAAATCACAGCTTCCCGCTTTCTAATCGGGCCCGTGATTGGTGCTTTGACTGATGCCCAGATCCCACAGCATCTCCCCTTGTCTCTCTGTCGTGGCCATTTCGTTTCAAGTTTTCTCGCCGAGCAGTTTACTTTACACTGTACTGTGTGTGATTTTTTTGTGGTTTCTTTGTGTTGAACTTCGCATCAATTTTCACCCCCTGCAATGGCGTCCAAACGTGCTCCTTCTTCCAAGGCTGGTGCTGAGACTAAACGCCGTTCGATCGGTCCAATTTTGCAACAAGGTCAACAATGTCATGACCGCCTACAAGCTGCTCTTTGACTGGAAAAAGAAGCAGCGGCAGCAACTGCCGATCACAATGTTTTTGCAGCCTCACAAAAAAAAGCCATTTCCTACTACTACTACGGATACACCTTCGGAAACCGTGGAAGAGGTGCCCCAGGAAATGTCAGGTAGGTCCCTGTTATTAATAGAGTAAAGGGTGGGTTGTAAACAGTACAGGGAGGGTTTAAAAACATCCAAATACACGTTAAATAATTTAATAAATATGGTGTCCCTACTTCGCCGAAAATTCAGTTATTGTGGCCGGCCTTGGAACCTATCTCCCGCGATAAATGAGGGATTACTGTATATAGTTTGGTAAACTAATTGCAAGTGCTATACTAACCACACCACTGAATCTAAAGACAAGCCTTACAAGGCAGGAAGGGCCTCTTATAGTTTGGGCATAAATCTTAATCCAATCCCGCAACACATTGCTCCCTTTCACCAATGGCGACAAATGCAGGTGTTTTCTGTACAGGTGCTCCTCTCAACCCTTGCAAGACATGTAATAAATAGGGCTAGTAGCTGCGCGTACGCGCGAATGAGAACTTAGGGCTTCTTTATACTTCACACTCAGAACACGTACGTGCCCACATCATGGCTGCCATGCGTTCTCACTGTTCATTTGATGTGTCCTCTGAGCAAGTCCTCAGAAATAAACGCGATGCATGCGCGAGTTGCAGTACCAGCAAAAAGTCGGGGGCGCAGTGTGCTACAAGTTGGAATGTGATGTCAGAGTCTCTGTTTACTATCTAAATTTGACAGAAAGCTTTGCGGATCCTACGAGATCGGTGTGCACGCTTCGATGAATGGTTCAATGTGGTGAAGCAAAATGCCGACATACAGATGTATTTGTGGTGCTTTTATATTCAAGTGTCGCATATTCCCGATCATAATGACACGATACATTATACAAAGTTATTGTCTGTTTTACCTGCATTTTTATCACTCTTTAATTTAATATTGTTTTTTATCAGTATGCTGCTGCTGGAGTATGTGAATTTCCACTTGGGATTAATAAAGTATCTATCTATCTATCTATCTATCTATCTATCTATCTATCTATCTAAAAGTCTCACGTACCTTCTTCTATGCCATCTTTTTTTTTTTGCAACTTCACAACAGCAACATAATGTACAGCGCTGTATTTGAGCCACTGAGAAAAAAAATTAAGGACTTGGTGAAAAAGTGTACTTTGTGATTAAAGTGGAAATTTTGGCTTTAATCTCGAAATGTCCACTTTAACCTCGTAGTTTACTTTATCATTAAAGCAGACCATCGTAAACGTCATCCCAGTTTTTAATCGCTACGGCAAGCAGCAATAGATCACCACACAGAACACATTAAATGTATGATATTCCAACTCTCTGCACATTTAGAATCTTTAGATTTATACTTGATATCACTTTCATGATGAAATGCATTAAAGTGTGTATGTTACATTTTACAGATAAATCGTTAATTTCCTTTAAATAATGAATACTGTTAATAATTACAAACATGGGTGTGACACGGTGGTGGAGCGGTAGCACTGCTGTCTCGCAGGGAGTCATTTCACTGGTATTCCCTGCTTGGATTCCACACTGTGCTCCAGTTTCCTTTCAAAGATATGGAGATTTGGGGATTTGGTGCCGCTAAAATGACACTAGTGTAGGTGTGTGCTTGTATTCACCTTGTGATGAGCTGAGGCCTCGTCCAGGGATTGTTTTTTCACTCGTGCCCAATGCTTGCTGGAGTGGACACATCCCTTGATTGATGGATTTAATCAATAAACATCATTTTCAGGGATATTGCGGTATGGTGTCATCAGAATTTAATGGGTGTTCTAGGCAATTCACAACACAGAGAATCCAAACATGTTCTCACCGTGATAATGTCTCGCACTGCCACCTGGTGGATTCCTCCAGATTTACGTAAAGTACGCGCACAAGTATAAACACTACAATGCTTGCGTAGCAGGAGGTCCGCTGCAGCATGCATCGCGTGAAGTATAACCCTGGCCTAACGCGAACTGGAGTGCATTTCGACGCGCTCCTTCGGAAGAGCCGATACACACTACTGTACTTGGGGATTCCCTCCTTACATTCATGCATGTACGTTCTTAACTAAAAAGCTTGGCACCTTTCTTTGCCAACGACAGGACTAAAGAGACGCTCGCCTTTATGACGGGGTATGCACAGCGTCCTCCAGCAGGCCTGACCTGGAGGCACGCCCGACTCGTCACCAGCATCCCGCTGCTGGAACCTGCCGAAGACAAAGTTAAAATGACTGCGAAGCGCACCCTGCACTTAATGGCTTAACAGGCAAGTGCTTTAACAATTATTTTGAAAAAGCCCACTTTACCCTATTCTTAGGACTTTTTCCTTTAAAGTGGTAATGCCTGGTTATCAGATTACCACAAGCATAGCTGGCAGATTATTCCCTAGCTCTTAGGGACACTTAAGAGACCATTGCACCATTATAAACCACTCAGACTAGTTCAGTTGCTCATTTGCCATTGACCTCAATGCATTTCACAGAGTTCATCTATGTTTGTGAATATTTCCATAATTTAACTGAAGACACAGTAATGCGAACACCACAATGTTTCCTTATCACTTCTTTTAACATGCTTTATTGGCAAGATTTATTGTCAGATTTATTTGATGTTTTCCATTAAGATTTGGCAGGAAACATGAAAATACATTTCTTGTTATTGTTCTGCATCATTTTTAATATTTATTGATTGTACTCCAATGAATTTAAATACTGACCTGTATTCTTTTTTTACCATCTGTGACAGATAGGGGGCGCTATCGCACCCTTGAACCCTCAGACTATACACCAGACACCAGATAAAAGTCCAAAAGTTGACTTTATTAATTAACAACACTGCACAAAGCATCCTCCTCTCCACAATACTCATAAATAAACAATAATACAATCACTAATCAATCCTCCACACTCCCAGACGTGTTGCCACCCTTCCACCCAGCTCAGCTCAGTCGTCTGGGATTTCCCAGAGTCCTTTATAGTCCCCCAGTCCATGTGATCTCCTATAACTTCCGGGTCAGATAAAAAGTCTTCTTCTTCACCCCGGAAGCACGTCATTCCTCTTGTCCATGTGACTCGGATGTACTTCCGGGGCGTAGGGCCAATAGTCTTTGTTCCTCCCTGCAGCGTCCTCTAGTGACCCCCATGGTATCCAGCAGGGCTGTGGATAAAAACTCCATTGTCCAGGATTCCCTACTGGTCTTCGGGGCACCTCCATGCTGCAGGGAGGGCTCCATCTGGCGGCCTGGGGGTATTGGTTGGGATAAACAACCGGCCATATGCCACACTTCTTAATGATAGTAAACAAAATGTGGGCTGTTTAATTCATTTAATATAAAGTGACCAACAGGAGAGTGTAAGGAACTTTTATGCAGGGTAAGTTCCAGGTTGAAGAGAAAAAGTGTTTCCCAGAGGGTGATTCAGCTAGTAAGATCCTCATTGTTGAAGTGGCTGGACCTGGCCAAGGGGTCGCCCACGTAACACCTGGCTGTGATAGATAGAGGATCATTTCCAGAGGGTGGGACTGGACCGCATGTCTGGCTGGGGGGTTGCCAACCAGGATCCCGAGTTGTTTCGTCATGTAGTGGGTGCGACAACACACTGTACCAGTACATACTCCCCAACTAGGCATTAAAAGTATCAAAGGATGAATCTGTGGCTCACCTCTTTGTGTCAAACTTTGTAAGAGCATCATCAATCAGTTCCAAATTAACTTTTCTCAACACAATATTACACTGAGAAATCTCAGTGCTTAAAGGGCAAGGCAAAAAATCAGGGTTGAATGTATATCACCTTTGAGCCCTAAGTTGGCACTGCATGAGAACCTGTCATGCTAGTGTGATAAATATAACAACATCGGCTCAGGAGTACTTTGGGGAACCATTGTCACTTAACAAAGTCCACCGCTGTATCCGGAAATGCAACATAAAACTCTATTATGCAAGGAGGAAGCAATACATTCATTTTATGCAGAACAATGCTAAATAATATTTATTCTATCTTGTCTCCTCTCTGCACATTCATGGTACCAGCTTCATCACATACTGCTCACTTGTGATCAGAAGTAACACCATCTGTGCTCATTTTCTTCAACTCCATGAGCTGAGCCAATCCAAGCCAGGACCCTTCCCATGATTGCCACCAGCTAGTAACTAAGGTCAATGGATATAAGCAGAAGTGCAGCTCTTGTGGCATTTGCTGTAAATGTCTTGAATGTGTGTGTGTGTGTCTTTCTTTCCCAGCTCTTCAAGACCTTGCTAACATTTTCATGCCAAACATGCAACTGCCTGTAACACAATTGCTACAGATAACATGGTATTTTTTTTAATGCATTAATGAAATATCCATTAGGAAAGTTCTAAAAGATGGTAGTTGGACTAGCTTTGTTATATGGGCTGGACATGGTGGCACTGATAAAAAGACTGCAGGCAAATCTGGAGGTAGCAGACTTAAAGATGTTAAGATTTACATTTGGTATGACAAGGATGAATAGGATTAGGAATGAGTACATTAAAGGACAGCTCAGGTTGCACTGTTGGGAGACAAAGTTAGGGAGGCAAGGTTACTTTGGTTTAGACATGTGCAGAGGAGAGAATCATACTAGGGATGGAGCTACCAGATAAGAGGAATAGGGGAAGGCCTAATAGGAGGTTTATGGATGTGGTGAGAGACAACATGCAGGTGGTGGGTATGACAGAGCAAGATGCAGAGAACAGGAAGATATGGAAAAAGATAATCCACTGTGGCAACAGGAGCCGGTGAAAGAAGAAGTAAAATATTTTAAAAGGACACAGTACAGTGTTTACCACTGCTGCCTCTTTCACAGCAGTCCACTTTTTCTTCAAATTCTTGGAGATATATACCTGTTAGATTAAATGGCAAATCCAAAAATAGCCCCTACAATGGACTGGCACCTGACCCTTCCAGGTTTAGTCTTTGATTTGTGCCTAGTGCTGCCTATATAGGCTCCTGCCACCTGCAACTGTAAATTGGATTAAGCATAATTAAATGTTTTATTTTAAAACACATTTATGTTTATAAATTGATTTTTTGTAATAAAATTAATCTATATATAAATAACACTCAAAAGGAGTATGTCACTTTAACTATAAAATGGTATTTATTGTAAAATGTAAGACAATCAGATGTTCTAGCTGCCATCTGCACATGCAACAATTACTGTGAATAATGCCTAATTAAGTCTGACAGTGGCTGGCATAAAAGTCCAAATTGTTTTACCACATCTGTATCTTCTTTCATGATTTTTGGGTAATGGATTTATATGTATCCTCATTATTGGGACTCTATATCATGGAACAAGTTACAGCAGTTTTAAACAAGGCCTGAGTTAAATATATATTTTACAAATGCATCTATTATTAATAATACACAAACCTGTAATACTACAATTACCACCTGGCACTGGTAATAGGTGTTAAGTGACTTCTGTATGAGAAGTTGCAGAAAAACAAAAAATGTGAACCTTTTTTAAGAAGAAAATAAAAACTACTGTTTGAGTTCCTAATTATTACAAATTAGTAACTGATTTAATTTCTTTAGAGACTATACAACATAATTAAAACTCTTATTTTCTTTTCCCAAGAAACTGTGCAATATAAATGTTAAAAAATAAACTCTTCTTAAACCAATAAGAAAAAGACAAAAGCAGAAACAGTTGCCATTCTCATATTTCATTCTGTTTAATATTGCAAATTTTTAATCTATGATTGACAAAAAAATATATAAAAACTAAAAAGGAAATTAAAATGCTAATTTCATGTCTCCTCAGAGAAACACTTTAATTATATACTATGACAGAAAAGGCTGAATTTAGGAATGGTTAGGTGATACAACTCCCATGACTAAACTGATGCCAAAAACAGAATAAGCACTTGCCTATTATTAAGCAGTTTAAGTTTTGCAAAAAGTTAATATCAAATAAGAAATTTAACTTATTATGCAGGATGTTATTATTATTATTATTATTATGGCAAATTAAGAAATAAACATGGTGTTTTTTCTTGGTAGAGTAATATATTACATTACTTTCCCCTTTTGTATTATTAATATGTAGCCTTTGTCAGAATGCCTCATATCTCACAGGCATTGTACCATATAACTTCTCCCCACCTTCCCTTCTACATTTATAACCTCAGGCAATTAGGTGTAGTAAAAGACAAGCATGAGTTAAGTTACACTTTAAATAATGTACTATTGATAATGTTGATAAATAATAACAATATGCAAAGTACATTTGAATATTGGCAACTATACAGCCTGATAAATGGTGATGTGTAGTTTCAGGTGGCACGCAGACTTGTTAGTTACTTAAAATGTCTCTAGTTAAGGCATCATTGGTGGTCAGCTTTCTTCAGAACAGGCCACATGCCTGTCTCAATATGGCTGCCGAGCTGTGCTCTTCATTGTGTTGTCCTTTTCAGTTCATGGTGTGAGATGGTCTTTCATCAGTTTGGTAAGAGAGAGAGAGCTGGGTAAAGCAAGCAAGTTTTCTGTCCAACCCCAACAGCCAATAGGGTGTCATAGTACTTAAAAGCTTTTAATACAAGCCAATTCCAAACAGCCATACTTTAGACCAATGGGGCAGAGAATATCTTCAAACCTGCCCTCCAAACCATTGTCAGGGATGCCAGGGGCAACGACCCGGCCGGGACGCCTTGAGCGACCGGAAGAGGGTCTACGCCCGCCCTGGATCATGTGGGGGCCGCCACCCTGGTTGTTTTGGGGGCCACGGGTAGAGGGCTTGGAAGCCCAACCCTGTGGGGACCCGTGGTCACCGCCAGCGGGCGCCCCAATGCCTTGGGGACCCTGGACCTCAGCACTTCCGCCACACCAGGAAGTGCTGGGGGGAAGAGGAGCAGGGACACCCGGAGAGCTTCCGGGAGAACAGCCGGCACTTCCGCCACACTGGGGCGTGTCCAGGGAGGAGTGCCGGGAAACACCTGGAGCCCATCCGGGATGAAATAAAAGGGGCCGTCTCCCTTCATTCGGGGCTGGAGTCGGGTGGAAGCAAGACAAAGCAAAAGAGGAGAGTGGAGGCGGCCCGAAGAGAAGGCATTGTGTGGTCAGGACTTTGTGGGGGTTCGTGTGTGCACTGACTTAAATTCTGTAAATAGTGTAAATAAACGTGTGGTGGTGATTTAACAACATGTCTGCCTGTCTGTGTCCGGGCCGCGTCCACACCATGTGTTAAGGTAAAGCTTGGCAGTTAGGCAGCTTGGGTTTCCTGTGGGGGTTGACTCGGAGTCCTGCAGAGAAATATTAGCCAAACTTGTTTGAGGCACTTCCCCCAGCCCTATCGTAAAATTACAAAGAGTCTCATTCCTGAAAGAGGGGAATGTGTTCTTAAACCATCAAACCACTGCTGTTATTATCTATGATGTAACACTAATATTACATTGCTTTGTCTAAGTTACAAATAAAGACATACAAAATATTTATCAACTTGTACGCAAAATTTCACATCTCAACACATGGTTATGCACAAACTTCTGATTTTTATTCTTTTTCTTTGATCTGGTTTTTTTTTTTTTTTTTTTTTTTTACAAATAGCTGTTAGAGAATATTTTGGAAAGGTAGGGAAAATGTATGATATTCCAATTTTTAGTACAATGCCACAGTATATAGATAATCAATATAGGGATTAGCTGAGATTGAATATCAACTTATCTCGTATACCTGCTTAGGCTTTTGGGGGCACATGGTGCAAGTCAACAGGCAAACCTGAATGTGATATCAATCTGTCACAGTTGATGTCAATAATAAATGTTAAAACTTACATAGTACAACAAAGTGACAAAGACATGATTAAGGGAATGCAGAGTAAAAGTGTTATTACCATTTACTGTAAGTCTTAAGACAAACAGGCTGTTAATAGATTCAAACCTTTACAGAGGTTGTGCCATTGGGTGGAGTCATGTCAGTGACACTTCGTTTTTTCAGGGTTGAGGATACATTAAACTTGCTACTCCAACCATAGGCACTGTGCATGTTTCTTTTAAGTTTTCTCCATAAACCAACTGGAATGATCACATACTCCTTATTCATTTTCATTGTTTTGTGTTGTCTTGGATTCTAGTTATTTATTTTTTATTTTTGCTGTAATTTTTTTTTACCATTAGGTTTTTTGTTTTCGGATGCACCATTTTGAATTATTTTAAATGGGTGTCACCATGCTGTTATTCGTATCTATACTCTTTTTCTTTTATTCTATTATTGTAAAGCACTTTGGCCGCAGCATTGCTATGTTGTTTTAAATGTGCTATATAAATAAATTGACATTGACGTTGCTGGTCAATGGAAGTGCTGTTTTAAGTCATGAGAGTTTGACGAACCATGTGATGTCATCACACAGCAACTATTTAAGACAGCAGTATGCTATGTTTATAGTCCAAGCTTTAGAGAAAGGAAAATAGACAGGTTAGAACTTCTGGTTCTGTCTTTAACATTTAATTTTAGTTAGTGATCTGGTGCTTTTTGTGATGCACTGTACTTTTTGAACCCTAGCACGACCTGGTACCTTGGGCATCTAGTAATTCGTAAACAGAGCAAAACCAGTAGTGAGGGGTTAAGGGTTCAAACAAATTGTCCTTTATTACAAATAAAGTGCAAAAGTAAGAATCAGAAATAGTATCATGGAGTTCTGTATTGCAGTAAATTCAGCAATGACACACAACAACAAATAAATTCTAAAACTGAAGTATAAAAACATAAAGGACTGTTTACAAGTACATACAAAGATCTGCAGGAGAAATGATCCAAAGCAAAAGGAAAAAAATTTCTTCCTTCAAAAGTAAATTAGGGCTCTGCCCCCTGCTTCCTTTGCTCACCAACCCCCAGCCCAGCCACTTCACAGCTCTGCTGGTCGTGTATGAGTAAGCAGAGGTACAATTTAAACCGATTGTTATTTTCATGGGAACTGTTACATATGCATAATAGCACTATTTTACTTTTACAGCAAGTAATTAACCATAGTAAAAAATAATCAAACGTCATAAATTGAAAGAAAATGTATATGCTTTTGCATTTACGTCATTTTTATTAAGTTCAAAATAAGCCTATTATTATTATTTTTTTGTTTCTCTACCTGTAAAGCTTATGCTTCTTCACCTTTTTTAAATTGAACCATATTCTGACCTGGTAAATGAATTGGTAATAATTCAACAGAATGACTTTGACCGTGCATTGGCAGTTCCATTAAATGCCACCCACTTTCCATTGCCGAGTATCTAAATATGCTTGAACTTCGTCCTGAAACTGTTCTTTGGATACAATCATGCGTACTCTATCGTGCCATTTATGAATGTACTTGTAGATGTACTTAATACTCATAACCGATGTACAATACTCAACAGTAATACGATCATCGAATCATTTGAGCAAATATGGGTTATACGGTACAATCATTGAATTATCGATCTTCACAATTTTAACAACTTTCTTTCTGTGATAAGTGTGTTGTTCTTGATGATTATCTCTGAGTCGATAATCAGGAAAGCCAATCTTAGTCATATCTGTTGAATTAATGAAAGCTTTAGGAAATTTCTTTAAATACTTTTTTTCTTTTGAGTCCCAACATACTGAATCTTTTAAATAAGGTCCGTAAGACATCTGTTTAATGACTTTGTACCATATTTCAGGATAGGTTTCTCTTTTTGGAATTTCAGCACAGACAAAATGATCTGCATCATCAGAAGTTAATAATTTATTTTGCAAAGTAACCAATAACTGCATGTGAGGATTTTGCAGATAAATTTCATGTAAATTGTGATACTTTTGGATGTATGGATTTGTATCCCTTATTGGCTGTAGAATTTCTAATACATCAGATCATTTAACTCTTTTGATTCTATTTTGCATCGCTTTTCTATGAACATAAATATAAACCTGACCAAATTGTTTTTTTTCAAAATTAAACTTGTAGCAGCTTTAATTGTTATGGGACCATAGATTCTCCAGAATCGTGTAAATCTATGTTTACAGCACTGAATGATGCACACGCAAACAGATTATTATAGATTTGGATATTTTGCCTGTAGTGTTTGAGGATTTCACTTTCACCAAGCAACAAATCTTTTAATTCCCGCAGATAAGCTTCCTCATTGGGAAGAAACACTACTTTTCCCTGTTGGCAACACAAATTAGACTATCTACAAGTCTCTGACTTAAACTTTAAAGCCGAGCAATATCTTCATACTTCTGTCATATCACCTATGTCCTTATATTCAACCTCTTTTTGCTGTTCCATTATTTCACTGAGTAATAATTTCCATTTGTTAGCGCTAATGCGATCTTTACTATCAGTTTTTTGAGACTTTCAATTTTTACTGCTTTCATAATTTCTAACCTGCTCTCCATGTGTATTGTGCCAACGTTTTTGAACCTCTTTACGACATTCTACTTTTCTTCTACTCTTTGTCTTTTATTTCTTTTGTTGTCTAATATTATCTGCAGAAGATGTACTACTTTACCTTTCTTGGATGCGTCCTTCTTTCTATAGTAATTCATGCGCTGGAAGACCAGACGGTGTTAACAGTTGTTGATACTCTACAGGATATTGTAAGTTGATGTTTTCATCTTCCGCACAATCACCACCAACTGTTTCAGCATAGTCTATTGATACGCATTTAAACAATTTGCCATGTAACCGATCAACATTTTTGGAGTTAATTTGTTTGACTTCGTTTCTTGGTGCTAGGATTGCCCGTGTACTCATTTTTTCTGTTGATAACCCTTCATGATGAAATTCTTCAATAAGATTTGGACATAATACTTCTTTTTAATTGTGAACTTAAAGTGAGGAAAACATTAAAATTTATAAGAGTTGAGAGAGCAGAAAATGTTTCTGTCAAAAGCATTCACACAAATAAGGTGAGAGTACCGTGTGCGTGGTTGTATATGGTTGAGAGGTGGGCATGACTTGAAAAAAATCTCATGGCCAAAGTCTCGACTCGTGGGACTTGAAAAAATCTTCCAAAAAGTCTTGTCTCATCTTCTAAATAGTTTCATCTCATCGCAGGAATTTTTTATTGCAATAGAGAGATAAGCACACTGCTCCTTGAGCTCACCACCTCTTCTCACCACGATTGTCTCCACTCCAATTATAATCAGAGGTCTACTCCACAAAGCACCTTTTACAATTCTTGCTACTCACAATAGAAGTTTGAAATGACCTGATGACGTCCCCTAGCATCTGTGTGGCTGTTTAATATTGCTGCAAGATTTCATTCACCAATCCAAATGTACACTTCAGGAGCCTGTCCAATCCCTCTATATGTAGCAATGCTAGCCACACAATGCCTTGCTGGCCTAATAGGAACTTATTATAACTTTATTTGAAACTGCTGTTTCTCTATTATGCCCTGCCCTTCTCTACCTGCATGTACATGTCTGCTGGCAATCTTATGCACACACTACACTCCATAATGGTAGACTTACCAAAATGATGGTGGCCTTTACCTAGCATAGGCCTCCACCAAAAGCATTCTCCGGGATGGACCAATACCGACGCGCTTCTGAATTCTGTAACACTGCATTAAAGCATGTCCTCCTGTAACAACCTGTCATTTCTGCAAAAAAGGTAAGTGCACTGTTTAACGTTTATAAATGCGTATAACCTATAGACAGTTGAATATTGCTAAACTGTGTGTAAAACCCATTTTAATGTGACATGCCTCCTCACACTTTTTAAATCTGTTTTTCTGATGATATTTTCTTTGGATTTAAACTTTTCTAGGCCCAGGCAATTCTTGTTTTTGCTTATTAGCTTCCCCCATCTGCCTATTACTACTGCCCACTATTGCTCATGTCTGTCTTTTGTGCTCTCCTCTGATGATATGTCCAATCCATTTGAGACAGTTTGTGGCCAGAGAATACAAAGAATTCTGAAATGCCCCCCACCCCCCCATCATCAGCTAATACTTTAATGCATACAAAATTGTGGACATGCAGTTTAGGTAAAAGTATGGCGTTAATAATGTACTGACATGACCTCCATACATTGTTTAGAACCCGAAAGGCATTTCTGGCTTTGTTCAGTCTGCTCTTGATGTGACAGCCTATTTCACCATTATGTCTGTGTGATGGTGTGGGTTGGCTTCATGCTACTGGTCGCTTCTGGGAGCCTGTTGAAATTGAAACAATCGGATGATGAGCCAGGCAAATGAGGACCCATGCACACAGCAAGGAGTAGGGACATAAAGTGATACAGTGCTTTTATTAAAATCCAGCAATCAAAATCAGTGTAAAGTTCAATCTGGTACAAATAAATAATACATAAAAAATCCAAGTTACAGTGGAGGTTAGAAACAAATAAATAATCCATTAAAACAAGGTTAAAACACTTTATAAACCTTTGAACGCTGGTGCATCTGTAGCCTGGCATCTCATCCCCTAATTCTAGATGGACATTGCAGGAGGTGAAGATGCCCAACTAACAGACGCAGGCCTCCTTCTTCCACAGGTCTGGGTTTCTATTGTCCTATGGCACCCAGCAGGGTTCCCAATCCGGACCTCACTCCAAGTTTTGCATCTCCGTGGCCATGCATGCCACAGACACGACTCCTAATTCATGCCTCCCCAACTCTTGCTGCCTTCCCAGACTTACACAGAAGTGGCATTCAGGTCACTCAAGCTCCCTAATCGCTCAGCTAGAGTAACTACCTCCAGCCCCTGAGCGTCAGCCACATGCCCCCAAGGTACTCTCCTTCTAGCTGCTCGCCTCCCCTCTTGCTTACAATCTCTCGCTTTTGCATCAGTTCTCTTTCCCATCTTCCTGCCTGCTTCTCTCTCCTTCCTTTAACCTCCTTTCTGTTCTTATTTTCCCCTTCATTCCTACTCTCTCGTGTGCTGTCTCCTTTTTTATCTTCTTCCACGAGCACAGCACCTCGATTGCAAACTGTGGAAAGCCAAGGAAGCAATTAAGCCAGAACACACCCTCGCATGCAGGTGTGCTCAATCACCCCAGCAACCTTCTGCAGCCATGCAAGCATGCACACCTGCAGAGATTGAGCTGGATATTTGTTTATTTAAAAACAGACCATTGCTGCTTCACTGCAGACCTGCTATACCACAGTCTGACAATAAATGCCTAGGTAGGTAAATTCTTTAGTCATTAACTAGTTTCTTTTTATCTACCTTGACTGGGGAGGGATTTGAGAAGTTAAGTGGCATGACTTCCGATTTTTTTGTGTTGAAATTCGGGCCTATGTGTTTGTATAGATGTTGTATAAATGTTAACTATACACTTTATTGAATGTGCTGGTGTCTGCATAGTCGATGTCCTCCAAAGCAGAGGACAAGGTTCACCTTGTTCTTCTGTTGCACGTCGCATCACCAAGTCGGTGACCAAGTTAAAAGGCAATGCTGACATTATATATCCTTGCCTCACTCCAGATAAAGAGACTTGAGCTGGAAGAACTTTTGCGGGGCGGGGGGATGTTATAGCAGGCTGCTTGCTGCTTGTGCTGATCTACACATTTGCAAAACAAAAGACTCTAATGGAGAGGTGCGAAGGAATTTACGGTGGCCCGGGATTTCCAGTCTTTTTGTAGGCTGCAGGGATTCTAGTGTCAAGTCAGTGGGTAAATTGTTATATACTGTTTGAAATTTGAAAAAATCTAAATCTGTCTTAGAGGATCTGTGCAAAAGTTTTTTAAACCCTGGCAGGATCTAATCAATAACATTTTAGAATAAGCATTTAAATTGGTGAAAAGGATTTTCTTCCCCTTTTTTCTACTCCTAGCATAGAAATTTTTTTTTTACAATTTTTATTAAAAAATAAATTATATACAATTTAGAAACTAATTTTCTTTACCAAAATCAGCAATCCACACTCAGTTTACATTCTATTTCCCATCTCTCTTCAAGCCAGAATGGCTCAGTCCAGTACTCACAAACTTGAGTGGCAATCCTCCATTTGCTAGCAAATATTAGAAACATCTTCATTTTGCTTAATTGAAATGTCAAAACCAAATTCCACATTACAACTTACAGCTACACCCCTTCACAATAGATTTAGATTTGTTTTGTTTTGTCCTATCTTGCTGCCCCACTTTTTGATCAACAAATGTTTTCTGAGCATTTTTCTAAACACTTCTTCATACCTTAAAAGTATCATTCTGCATTTGATCCTGTTCTGATTGACTCCTTAACCTGTCATTCCTGACTGTTGTTTCATGGTAAGAATTCTAATTTTTTTATTATTATTACCCTTTGAAATTGCATGTTTGAAGAGCTTCTTCAGTGTCAGTAATAGATATTTAATTTAGCTACTTCCACCAACATGTGGTGTCACAGAATTAGTTCCCTTCTTACGTGGATTCTGGTTTAACATACAATGCCTAAAACAATGAGGCATAATTAAAAATATTTAGGCTACTTTTATTACAGTTTACTGTATCTGTAAAGGAGAAAAAAAATCCCCATTTAAACCTTGTTGTTCTTCATTGACTGCTGGCTCTACTTGTAGCGCTCAGAAGGCCACTTAGCTGGGGAAAAATAACCATGGAATTCAACTTTTTTAAGCAATCCTGGGCGAATTTGTGTGGGCTCTATTTGCGTTACAGGCAGTAATGCACAGGCACACATTTCTTTGTGATCATGTCACTTACAACGCAGACAGAAAGGTGTTTTCAAATGCCTCTTATATTTGAGGGCTGCAACATTCACACAACATGCAGTGTCATAAGCACCTCATGCTTTGCATATGTACCATTTGTAAAAAAGTAAAAATTGTAATTATAATGTAGTGAGGCGCGGTGCCAGTGCAATGTGGCTCGAAAGAATTTTTATTTCACCCAGCTGTCAGTTCAAAGACTGAAGATAAGACAACTCTTCAGAGACTTTTTTTATAGAGTGCACCAGCACGAGAATAATTAAATATAACAGTTGCCCACGTATCACTATTATTTTTTCCTGCTGGCTTCTATTCTTGATGTTGCTGTCTTTACCATAAAAATAATGTATAAATAAATAAGTAACACCTAAAATTTTAACCTAAGTTTGAATATATTAAAATATTTGCATGTTTCAGTTTGAATATTTAACACATTTTTGGCCAATTTAACATCCCTAATAAGTATATGACTCAACTAGGGCAATACATTCCTCTACAGGTAAAGTTATCAAAATCTCTGAATAAGTTTGCCTCCGAAATGGGGGTGCAGTTGGTGGGGTTAAACAGTGTTGGTTTGGTCTGGGGAGGCTCAATATGATATACTTTCATGGGGCTCCTGGGTAAAATGGGGTCAAATATTTTGGCACCCCTGCACACGCAGACTACTAAATTAAATGTAATCTGTCATACACCAAACTTAATTCAATAAGCCAGTATTAAAGACCAACAAACATCTAAAAGACAAACACCTAGGACTTGTGTACATTTCTTTAAATTTGAAATGATGGTCTTATAGGAGTGAGGCACTCTTAAATTCTGTGTAATCTATCATAAATTTGAATTACTTGTAAATCACAAGTTTACTCTTCCATTACACACATAATTTTAAAAAACAGTCAAATCACAGCATGAATTTACTCTCTTTTAAGTTATTGTCTTTAGATCTAAAACATTTTATGTAGCTTTAAGTAGATCTGTTTGCCCATAAATAGAAACAAAAAAGTAAGATCTTGGTACATTATATGTACTAAAGCAAGGTGGTAAAATGTGAACAAATCACACACCAAGAAACAGAGGGCATTAATTATTACAGAATCCAGCACTTATATACACAATACCTTTTAGTTATTTTTACAAAAAAAAAAGGATAATCTGTAAATCTGAAGAGAACAAGAGAATGAAAAATATGCAAAGGTCAAAACTGCTCCTTTATAAAATGAAGAGGAGTATTAGGTTGACTTTTTCTCTCTACGATGACTACTTCAAACTCTCATGTGTATATCAATTTTCAAATTCACAAAGAACATGTAAGGCTGATGCACCACACACAAAGTCTTTAACAGCTGCAAGCTTGAACTTACAAGTGTCTAGATACATTTCTTTCCAGATTTTTGCACTGCAAACTGTTATTTAATGTCCTCAAAATCCATAACCAAATCAGACACAATGGCCAGGAAGGGCTATGAATGTGTCATTATATCACTCTTTGTTTTTACTTGCTTGAGCACAGAAAGGACCCTTCTCCATCGCAGTTTATAAGAGGCAAGTTTGAGAAGTTTCTTAAATTTATTCTGGAGTGTTATCCGCAGTCCATTTTGTAACAGATTCTGTAGCAACTCTTCCTGGGGCCTGTTTTGTCTTGGTAGAGTAATATATTACTCTACTTTGCCTTTTTGTATTATTATTATGTAGCCTTTGTCAGAATGCCTCAAATCTCACAGACTTACCACTGTTTATAAGGTATTGTACCATATAACTTCTCCCCACCTTCCCTTCTACATTTATAACCTCAGGCAATTAGGTGTGGTAAAAGACAAGCAGGAGGTAAGTTACACTTTTAATAATTTACTATTGATAATATTCATAAATAATAACAATAAGCAAAGTACATTTGAATTGGCAACCATACAGCCTGATAAATGCTGGTGTGTAGTTTCAGGCAGCACACAGACTTGTTAGTTAATTAAAATGTCTCTAGTTAAGTCCTCATTTTTGGTCAGCTTTCTTCAGAACAGGCCGCGTGCCTGGCTTAGTATGGCTGCAGAACTGTGCTCTTCATTGTGTTGTCCTTTTCAGTTTACAGTGTGAGAAGCTCCTCTATCAGTTGGTAAGAAAGAGAGAGAGAGAGAGAGAGAGAGAGAGATAGATTCTCTGTCCACACCCTACAGCCAATAGTGCGTCATGGTACTTAAAGTCTTCTGATATAAGCCAATTTCATAAAGCCCTAATTCAGACCAATGGGGCATAGAATACCTTCACACCTGCCCCAAAAACCTTTTGTTAAGGTTTAGCTTGCCAGCTAGGCAGTATGGCTTTCCTGTGAGGGTTGAGTGAGAGAGACCTGCAGAGAATCACTTGCCAAACTTGTTTAAGGCACTTCCCCCAACCTTATCGTAAAATTTACTATCTTGATTTAGTCCTAAAAGGGTGGAAGGAGTCTTAACCATCAAACCATTGCTGTTCTTATTAATGATAGACAATAGTGTTATAAGTTACAAATAAAGACATACAAAACATTTATCAACTTATATGCAAAATTTTCACAACACAACAGGCCTCATGCATAATGGCGTGCACAGAACTCACACGAAAACATGGCGTACGGACAAAAGTGGAAATGTGTGTACACACAAACAAATTCTGATGCACATCCGTGTGTAAGCCAACTCCACTCTCCATAAATCCCAGTTAGCATGAAAAGTAAAGCATGTGCACTTTCCCACCCTTACTCCTCCCAGAATTTTGCATATTTTAATATGCAAATCAATAGAAATATCACATTCCCTGTTCAGTGTTTGATTAAAAGACAATGGAAAAAGCATGTGAAGAAAAGAATTTCAGCAAATGTGAAGTGGAGGCAAGGGAAAATGTACTATTTGTTGGCTTAAGCAGTGGTATATTCCACAAAAGGAAGTTGATTGAGTGATATAGAGTGGTGGAGATACTCAAAAGTTCAGAAAGTCGCGCAGTGCCCAAAATAATAAAGAAGTGGTCAGATATCAAAGTCGCCATGAATGTCTTAGCCCACCATCGGAGAGTCTTACAAAAGTGTATTAGGGTACAGAGAAAAGAACAAAATAGTGACACAGTGGAAGAAAAAGGTTGAAATGTCCACTTTAATCTTGTAGTTTATTTTGTCATTAAAGTAGAACGTTGTAAACTTAATCTTAAAATCAATGTTAAATTTACTAGAGTTTCTTCCATCCCATCGTAACTAAAGTAGCACGTTAAATGCTTTGTATTCTATGTGTTCTATTTGCTCTATGTGTGTGAATTACTACGTGCTTCTTAACAGCTCTTTTAAGTCATGTAAGTGGAGGGGACCTCCATGGGTTGGACTTGTTTTTCCAGCACATTCCACACACGCTCAATCAGACTAAGATTAGAGGGATTTAATGGCCAAATCAATACCTTGAACTCTTTGTCATGTTCCTAAAACCACTGAGGAATAATCTTTGCAGTGTGGCAGGGCACATTATCCTACTGAAAGAGGCCAATGATATCTGGGAGTACTGTAAGCATGAAAGGTGGTATGTGGTCTGCAACAATTTTTAGGTAGGTGGTATGTGTCAAAGTAACATCCACATGATTTTCAGGATCCAAGGTTTCCCAGCAGCATATTGCCCCAGCGCATCACACTGCTTATACCAGCTCTGTCTTCTTCATTTCTACTGTATAGTGCATCCTGCTGCTATGCACCAGGTCATCCACATGATATAAAGGAAAAGTTGATTCATCAAACCAAGTCACCTTCTTCCATTGCTCCATGGTCCAGTTCTGACACTCACGTTTCCATTGTAGGTGCTTTTGGCACTGGACAGGGGTCAGCATGGGCCCTCTCACAGTTCTACGGTTATACAGCTCCATATGCAACAAACTGCGATGCACTGTGTGTTCTGACACATTTCACTCATTGCCGGCATAAAGTTTTTCAGCAGTTTGTGCTGCAGCACTTCTGTGGAAGCAGGTCATATGAGCTAGCCTTTGCTCCCATGTGCATCAATTAACCTTGGGTGCCACAATACTGCTGCCAGTTCACCAATTGTTCTTCCTTGGACGACTTTTGGTAGGTACAAACCACTGACTACCTTATAACCCCATATGACCTGCTATTGGAGATATTTTATCCCAGTCATGTAGCCGTCACAATTTGGCCCTTGTCAAAGTTGCTCAGATTCTTACATTTGCCCATTTTTCCTGCTCTCAACACACCACCTTCAAGCACTGACTGTTCACTTGTTGCATAATATATCCCACCGCTTGACAGATGCCACTATAATGAGTTACTGGAACAGGGGAGAGTCCCGAGGCTTTGGAAAACATCTTGTATCACCTCAGTCCTAAAGGTATCACGTCCTAGTGAGCTGAATGACTTCCGGCCTGTTGCTCTGACGTCACATGTGATGAAGACCATGGAGTGGCTGCTGCTTCACCACCTGAGGCCACAGGTCCACCCCGCCCTCGACCCTCTGCAGTTCGCATACCAGGAGAAGGTGGGAGCGGAGGATGCCATCATCTATATACTACACCAATCCCTCTCCCTCCTGGACAGAGGCAGTGGTGCTGTAAGAATTATGTTTTTGGACTTCTCTAGCACCTTCAACACCATCCAACCTCTGCTCCTTAGGAACAAGCTGACTGGGATGGGAGTAGATTCACATCTGGTGGCATGGATCATAGACTATCTTACAGACAGACCTCAGTATGTGCATCTTGGGAACTGCAGATCTGACATTGTGGTCAGCAACACAGGAGCGCCGCAGGGGACTATACTTTCTCCGGTACTGTTCAGCCTATATACATCAGACTTCCAATACGATTCGGAGTCCTGCCACGTGCAAAAGTTCGCTGACGACACTGCTATTGTGGGCTGCATCAGGAGAGGGCAAGAGGGGGAGTACAGGAAGCTAATCAAAGACTTTGTTAAATGGTGCGACTCAAACCATTTACACCTGAACACCAGCAAGACCAAAGAACTGGTAGTGGATTTTAGGAGGCCCAGGCCCCTCATGGACCCCGTGATCATCAGAGGAGACAGTGTGCAGAGGGTACAGACCTATAAATACCTGGGAGTGCAGCTGGATGATAAATTGGACTGGATTGCCAATACTGATGCTCTGTGTAAGAAAGGTCAGCGCCGACTATACTTCCTTAGAAGGTTGGCGTCCTTCAACATCTGCAATAAGATGCTGCAGATGTTCTACCAGGCAGTTGTGGCGAGTGCCCTCTTCTATGCGGTGGTGTGCTGGGGAGGCAGCATAAAGAAGAAGGACGTCTCACGCCTGGACAAACTTGTTAGGAAGGCAGGCTCTATTGTAGGAATAAAGCTGGACAGTTTAACATCTGTGGCAGAGCGACGGGCACTAAGCAAACTCCTGTCAATCATTAAGAATCCACTGCATCCACTAAACAGTGTCATCTCCAGGCAGATGAGCAGCTGCAGCAACAGACTGCTGTCACTGTCTTGCTCCACTGACAGACTGAGGAGATCGTTCCTCCCCCACACTATGCGACTCTTCAATTCTACCTGGGGGAGTAAATGCTAACATTATTCAAAGTTATTGTCTGCTTTTACATGCATTTTTATTACTCTTTAATTTAGTATTTTTTTTTAACAGTATACTGCTGTTGGATTATGTGAATTTCCCCTTGGGATTAATAAAGTATCTATCTATCTATCTATCTATCTATCTATCTATCTATCTATCTATCTATCTAATCAATGTTATTCACTCCAACTGTTAGCGGTTTTAATGTTGTGGCTGATTGATGTATGTAGTACATTATTCTATAAAGCAGTAATCATTACAGTCTCCAACTTATCAAGTCTGATGAAAATGTAGTAGCATCACATCAAGTGTCCTGATTGTCATCATTGTCTGAAGGTATTTGGTAACACTTTAGCTTAAGTACTACAAAAATGCATATGTTACTCATTTACTCTTAAATAACAAGACATTAACAAAGGTTTCTTTTGGTCTTTATAACACTTCTAATTATCAGTAGATAGGTTATTCACCTCTGTCGAGTGCGACATATTGACTTAATGGTAAAATTACTTGTTAATATGAAGGATTCAAAAGTCTTATACTAAATAAATTATAAATAATTATAATAATTTATCGTTAAATATGTATATTACAGTATATAAAAAGGTTTGGGGACAGCCACCTGTATACTTGAAGTATGGCTGCCAAAGATGAAGGTTTGGTTCATATTAAACTGGTCTTAACAGATCTCAGTTCAAAAAAACGAACCAACAGATAGGCAAACATGATGGTTTTAAAGTCAGGCAGTGGAAGTGATGTTATCGGAACAGGAACTGGTTGTGATGTCCTCAGACTGGAACCAGAAGTGGTGTCTTCAGGGTCAGTATGAGAAGTGACATCATTCGACATTATCGAATCCAGGCAAAATTTCCCATGGTCGGTCTGCTGATGAAAAAGAGAAAGGATCAGGGCACTCTGCCATCCCCTGGTCTGGCGTATAGTTACGTTC
Organism: Polypterus bichir lapradei; assembly: GCA_026402145.1. Taxonomy (NCBI): domain Eukaryota; kingdom Metazoa; phylum Chordata; class Cladistia; order Polypteriformes; family Polypteridae; genus Polypterus; species Polypterus bichir. Next base: position 167,289,938 of record JANRMT010028174.1, read on the forward strand.
ATTTGAGTCCTTTAGCTGCCTCCCATGCACACGTGTGACTATATATATATATATATATATATATATATATATATATATATACATACAATATCTCACAAACGTTAGTACACCCCTCACATTTTTGTAAATATTGTATTATATCTTTTCATGGGACAACACTGAAGATATGCCAGTTTGATACAATGTAAAGTAGTCAGTGTACAGCTTGTATAACAGTGTAAATTTGCTGTCCCCTCCAAATAACTCAACACACAGCCATTAATGTCTAAACCGCTAGCAACAAAAGTGAGTACACCCCTAAGTGAAAAATGTCCAAATTGTGCCCAAAGTGTTGCTCTTTTGTGTGGCCACCATTATTTCCCACCACTGCCTTAACTCTTCTGGTACATGGCTGGCCGTTCATCCCGGCCAATACCCCCAGGCCGCCAGATGGAGCCCTCCTTGCAGCATAGAGGTGCCCCGAATGCCAGCAGGGAATTATGGACAATGGACTTTTAATGCACAGCCCTGCTGGATACCATGGGGGCCTCCAGGAGTCGCTGCAGGGAGGCCCAGAGACTATTTTCCCTACACCCCAGAAGTATGTCCTAGTCACATGGACATGGATGAATAAAAGGAGTTTTACCTGACCCGGAAGTGATGGAAAGTCACATGGACTGAGGGACAAACACTTCCAGGTCATGGACTATAAAGGACTCTGGGAAATCCCAGACGGACGAGCTGAGTTGGGAGGCAGGGTGGCTAAGCGTCTGGGAGAGGAGGATTGTGATTTTTGGATTATTGTTTATTGAGAATTGTGGAGAGGTGCATGCTTTGTGCACTTATTTATAATAATAAATCAAGTATTTGGACTTTTATCTGGTGTCTGACGTGTGCTCTGAGGATACAAGGGAGCGAGAAAGCCCTAAACTGTCACAGTTGGCGTAGTCTCGGCAGGATTCTCTGGCCGTCGGTTTGGCAGAGGACCTGAATTTAAAAAATTTTACTGTGGACAGAACCCTAAGAAGGCAGCGTCAAGACACGCATAAAAATCGCCTAACCTTACCTTTTACCAAGGATGTCATGGGAAAAAAGAAGACAAAGCAGAGTGCCAACAACAGCGGAGGTCTAGGGCACAACATTGCCTGCGCTCAAGATGAGCCATGGAGCAGCTACGCGTATTGGGAGAAACATCTGGATGAGGACGACTTTAAGAAGGTATGTGCCGGGGAAGGGTTTGAAAATCTTTTTAAAATAACACATTGTCCCATGCACATACCTCCCAGATGTCCATCCGAAGGCTCTGCAGGAGGCAGAAAGAAAACCCGAAGGCGATGGCGCGCTCTCGTTCAGGCTAATGAATAAAACGCAGCACTTCCTCATATCGGGTGCCGGAAACAGACATGTGACCCACCCCGAAGGATTGTGGGAAGGAGAAGGTCCGTGTCCAGCTGTTTGTGGCTTCGCCCAAGAAAAGACGGACTTGGTTTTTCCGAAGGGGAAAGGGGAGGCGAGTGAAGCACTGTTTTCCCTACAAAAAGGTAAGGAGGTCCGGGAAATGACTGATCGGTCCGTCGATAAATTGAGACAGACGGATCGCAATCAGCCAAAAGCGGCCCCGCGGACCTCCGAAAAGAACTCCAAATCCCAGGCTCCCTTGCGGAACCTGTCAGAGCATGTGCCAGGAGCGGGCGTGCTTATTGGCTCCCAGCCGGAGGGTAAGGCTAGTGATGGCTCGAGCCTGCCTCTGGCTGAATTAAGTAACTTTCTGGACGTGCGCGAGCTGGAGAAGTTGCTTCAGCCCGTGCACAAATTTTTACAGGTTGTGGAGACAATAAAGAAGATCGCTGGGGATCTGGGAGCAGCGGCTGAAGCGCCTTTAAGGAAGGTGGATGAATTCCTACGGCGATTTGTTCGGGAGTCTCCCATCATGATTTATTTGGCGGTACAGGTGAGTTTTACCGGTACTATACAGAATAAGGGGACACAGAGTGACACGTGCCCGCGGTTAATTAGTAGCGGGTGCCAAGTCACTACGAGCCCTACAAATGAATGTGGTATGATGACAGAAGGGGTGGTAGAAGCGCCGATCGAACCAGAGCAGCTGAAAAGTGCTATCTTTTGGAGCAATGCGGTGCTGAAGACGCCGCCTCTGGTTAGTTTAAAGTCAAAGGGCGTGCAGACAGTGAAAGGGCTCTCTTTCTCTAATAGAGAGACCCAAACTGTGGACAAGCCCCAGATTAAACAGGAGATCCCAAGAATAAAGAAGGGGTCTCCTGACAAAGTTGAGCAGCGAGCTGAGAGTATAGAGGCGGCTGTGGAACCCTCCTCAGCGAGAAAAGGGACGGAGACTGATTTCCCTGAGTGTTTTCAGCGTCGCAGAGGGAGAATTCCGGGAGGACAGAGACGGTGTTATGGATGCCGACGGCCGGGCCACAGCCAAGGTCTGACCAGAAGTCCTTCCTGGAGGAAGACGGCCCTCGCGGGGCTGGACGTTCTAAACCACGGTTTTTCACTGGGGGGGGAGTATTGTGGTCCTTGGCCGGCCGTTCATCCCGGCCAATACCCCCAGGCCGCCAGATGGAGCCCTCCTTGCAGCATAGAGGTGACCCCGAATGCCAGCAGGGAATTATGGACAATGGACTTTTAATGCACAGCCCTGCTGGATACCATGGGGGCCACCAGGAGTCGCTGCAGGGAGGCCCAGAGACTATTTTCCCTACACCCCAGAAGTACGTCCTAGTCACATGGACAGAAGAAATGACGTGCTTCCGGGATGAATAAAAGGAGTTTTACCTGACCCGGAAGTGATGGAAAGTCACATGGACTGAGGGACAAACACTTCCGGGTCATGGACTATAAAGGACTCTGGGAAATCCCAGACGGACGAGCTGAGTTGGGAGGCAGGGTCGCTAAGCGTCTGGGAGAGGAGGATTGTGATTTTTGGATTATTGTTTATTGAGAATTGTGGAGAATTGCGTGCTTTGTGCACTTATAATAATAAATTAAGTATTTGGACTTTTATCTGGTGTCTGACGTGTGGTCTGAGGGATCGAGAAAGCCCTAAAATGTCACACTCTCTTGGGCATGGACTTCACTAGAATCCTCTTCCACTCCTCCATGACGACATCACAGAGCTGGTGGATGTTAGAGACCTTGCGTTCCTCCAACTTCTGTTTGAGGATGCCCCACAGATGCTCAATAGGGTTTAGGTCTGGAGACATGCTTGCCCAGTCCAGCACCTTTACCCTCAGTTTCTTTAGCTAGGCAGTGGTCTTCTTGGAGGTGTGTTTGGGGTCGTTATCATGTTGGAATACTGGCCTGCGGCCCAGTTTCCAAAGGGAGGGGATCATGCTCTGCTTCAGTATGTCACAGTACATGTTGGCATTCATGGTTCCCTAAATGAACTGTAGCTTCCCAGTGCTGGAAGCCCTCATGCAGCCCCAAACCATTACACGCCCACCACCATGCTTGACTGTAGGCAAGACACAATTGTCTTTGTACTACTCGCCTGGTTGCCGCCACACACGCTTGACACCATCTGAACCAAATAAGTTTATCTTGGTCTCATGTCCTTAGTCTGCTTGTCTTCAGCAAACTGTTTGTGGGCTTTCTTGTGGATTATATTTAGAAGAGGCTTCCTTCTGGGAAAACAGCCATGCAGACCAATTTGATGCAGTGTGCTGCGTATGGTCTGAGCACTGACAGGCTGCTCCCCACCCCTTCAACCTCTGCACCAATGCTGGCAGCACTCATACGTCTATTTTCAAAAGACAGCCTCTGGATATGACACTGAGCACGTGCACTCAACTTCTTTGGTCGACCATGGCGAGGCCTGTTCTGAGTGGAACCTGTCCTGTTAAACCGCTGTATGGTCTTGGCCACTGTGCAGCAGCTCAGTTTCAGGGTGTTGGCAATCTTCTTATAGCCTAGGCCATCTTTATGTAGAGCAACAATTCTTTTTTTCAGGTCCTCAGAGAGTTCTTTGCCATGAGGTGCCATGTTGAACTTCCAGTGACCAGTATGAGAGAGTGTGAGAGCGATAACACCACATTTAACACACCTGCTCCCCATTCACATCTGAGACCTTTTAAAAATGTTTCAAATTGTGCAGTCCGTTCACTAAGGGATGCAAAGCCTCTCTGACTCAAAAACTTGATAACACCCACTACACATTTAAATACTTCCAACCAGTGTCTTTGCTCAGACTCCATCTGCTGATCCAAACAAAGACTCCACAAGGCTCACTTGGTTTGATCTATGTAACAATGCACTATGCTCAGCACTCATTTTGTGGCCTGAAATTCTTTGCAGTTGTTATACACTTAACTTCTTGATGGTGAGCAAATGAACCACTGACTGGGAAAATTATAAACAGGATGTGTGGCACATCAGACATTATGGAGTCAGCTTCCCAGACAGTGGAAGGCTGCTGGAGCTCTATGTAGCCCAAATTAAAGGACATTGCACAATGGCCATTCAAAGTGAAGAATTCTGTCTTTTGAAAATTGCTAATATTGCAAAATCCTATCTATGGATATTGCCAAATATCTCAATATGCTCATCAACTCTTGAAATATGGTAGGCATAAACCTGGAAAACCTGGCTGAGTTCCTTGAAGTTATTACATAACCTCCTATCCCATGTTTTGATGCAAGGACAACTGGACAAGACCAGAAGCTATGACTTTTCAATAATGCTCTTAAATCTACAATTTCATGTAGTTCCAGTTCTACTAGTAACTGTTTTATAATGAATATCATGAAATATGAGCCTTATTATCACCATTAGTTTAAAAAGGCACTGAGTTGACACAGACTCTGCACTGTGGCATTATAGGTCTGTGTTCCTTGTATGTGTAAAACTGGACAGTTTCTGGTAGATCTTTCTAGATGATTGAATCTTCTTGTACCTGCCTCAAGTACATAGAATGCACAAGGTACATCGCTCATGCACTAATGAGACAACATCTGGAGTACTATGTGCAGTTCTGATCACCACTCTTCAAGAAAGATATAGCAGCACTAGAAGCTGGACAGCAACCAAGTGCATCACAGGATTTAAAGACATATCATACTCTGAAAGACTCAAGAGAATTAAACTTGTTTAGTCTTGAGCAGAGGAGTATATGTGTGGACCTAATCCAGAATTATTCAAAAATTATGGTGAAGTGCATTTAGGATTGAATCCATATTGAAAGTTCTGGAAATTTGGAATAAACTACCGAAACATGTAGCTGAAGCAGTAACCTTGACAAGCTTTAAGACGTATCTGAATGAGATATTGGGACAGCTTAGGTTTTTGCTAAACAAATAAGCCTGATGGACTGAATGGCCCCATTTTGTTTGTCAAATTTCTCACAGTAGGGGTGTCAAACTTTAGACCTCCAAAAAGGCCTACTTCATCAATATTCAAAACATGTTACATACAGCCCATAATGAATATTAGTTTTCTCAAAGATACCCTTTAAAGCGCATTTCATATCTAGATCATATCCATATATGGTTTAGAACATTAGACCATTAGAACAATTTAGATAAGAACAGACCATTCATACCAGCAAAATGTATTTTCAGTTTACAGACAGAGATCAGATACACTCCCCATATATGCCGATCATTTGTGTTTATCTGTTCAGCACAGTACATTACAGCTACTAACATGTAGTTAGAATGGGAATGGACTGCTCGTAATGACCCCACTGCCATAAAGAATTTAGTGTTTGAACAAGATTTGTCAATCTATTAGATTAAATTAGAATCAACCATAAATCACTTAGAGATCTGTAAATAGACAATGTCTTTGCATCATATGAACAATTACACTCTAAATTTAACTTTCCAGCAACACATTTCTTAGTACCTTCAAATTAGAAACTTTGTTAAAAAGAACTTGCCCAATTTTCCTCACCTCCCACCTACCTCTACCCCAGAAAAAATGTTGATCAGTCTTGAGGACTCAGACAGCATCTCTGTAATATATAAAACATTTTTACAGTCTCTCCCTTTCAAAGATCCAAGAGTACAGTGGGAAAAGGACCTCTCACTCAACATCTCAGAAAAGGAGTGGAAAGTAGCAATGCACAGAATTCACTCCAGCTCCATATGCGCAAAGCATAGAATTATTCAACTCAAAATGATATATTGAGTGCATCTCTCTCATTTAAAATTGTCCAAAATTTTTCCAGAGCAAGATCCAACCCGCAAACGCTGCAATCAAATTCCCGCCTCAATGGGCCACATGTTTTGGGCATGCAAAAACTTAAGGTTTTATTCTGTTGGCCTAGCTCTCTTCCTCAGGGGTGTGGTTGACTTTTTTGAAACTTTTTTTTTGTAAAACTTGAGTTATTTGTATGGAATGTTATTTAATTTTAATAAAATCAATAAAATAAAAAAAAAAGTTTGTCAATCACATCAAGGAAATGGTAGAAACCTGCCCAAGTATCAGGGCTGGCCGCCTTTCTGCAGCTTACATGACCACAGCCACCGCCACACATGTTGGCTTTTTCTTTTCTGTGGATTTGATTGTAAGATGCATTTGCATTTCCATTCATGTTAAATGTGGTTTTCACTGAGAGAAACACTCTAGTGCTGGTTTCAGAGTATAACAAAGGAGTTTCTGTAATTAGATAATGAAAAAATGTCTTCAGCAACTAATTCTAGATTTAAAAAAACACTTTTGATTTTCAGAAATCATTTCTCATCTTATCTCTTTCCCTGAAACCACTTTTCCTGGTGAGAATCATGGTGGCATCAGGTTAAGAAGGTTAGCCCTTCTGCAATTACATATTCAAGCTCTTTTCAGGTAATTCACAGGTTTTCCCAAGTCATCTGAGGCATATAAATCCCTCCAGTGTGACTTTGTTCTGCCGCATACTCTCCACCCAGTGGGACATGCCCAGAGCAGCTGCAAGGGGAGCTACCCTGAGTGGGCATCTTTGCAACCAAACTGCCTCAACCAAGCTCCTCTCAATCCAGAGGAGCAGCGCCTCTACTCTGAGGCTCTCCTGAATCGCTAAGCTTCTCACCCTATCACAGAGTGTCAGCCCAACCACCTTATGAAGAAAAGTGATTTTTACCATTTGTAGTAATAATCTCATAAATTTAGTCATTATTCATAGCCTGGGGCCACAGGCAACAATAGATATATTGCTAGAGTGGTAAACTGAAAATTTTGTTTTTAGATTCGGCTCCTGCTTCTCCACTACAGATCAGTACAATACAATACAATACAATTTATTTTTGTATAGCCCAAAATCACACAAGAAGTGCCGCAATGGGCTTTAACAGGCTCTGCCTATTTACAGCCCTCCAGCCTTGACTTTCTAAGAAGACAAGGAAAATCTCCCAAAAAAGCCCTTGTAGGGAAAAAATAGAAGAAACCTTGGGAAAGGCAGTTCAAAAAGATACCCCTTTCCAGAATAGGTTGGGCGTGCAGTGGGTGTCAAAAAGAAGGGGGTCAATACAATACAATACACAGATCAGAACAAATCATCAATACAGTATAAAAATAAAAATTTTACAAGTATGGACCAGAATTTTACAGTATATAATATCACATAATATGATTTGGATTTGTTTAGAGTCCTGAAGACCTCAGCCATCAAGCTGCCTCCCCCACTTGGCCATTCCACAGCTGAAACATCACTGGGCCAGCCAATCTAATGAAAGGACCCCTCTACCCCACGATTCCTGTGATCCTCCATCAGCGATGACTTTACCTTAGGCAGGCAAAATAACTTGGCAGGTGGGCCATGGCACTGAGTACCACTTTTGAGTACCAAGAAGAGAAACAGAATAGGTGAGGGTTAGTAACAAATTATAACTATCATGTTACTTATGTTTTAGTGCTAATGACTAACAACAGAGATGCAGTCTGTACAGTTAATCAGCAGCTCTAGTCAGGATATGCTAAACTGAGGTAGTCAGGATATGCTAAACTGAGGTAGTGAGTCTTCAGCTGGTGTTTAAAAGCTGACACCGAAGGGGCATCTCTTAGAGTAGCAGGCAGACCATTCCACAGTTTAGGGGCCCTGTAACTAAAAGCTCGACCTCCCACTGTTATTTTATTAACCCTTGGAATCATAAGCAGAGCAGCATCTTAAGTTCTTAATGTGCGCTTTGGTTTGTATGTCATGATAAGTTCAGACAAGTAAGCCGGACCTTGGCCATTTAATGCTTTATATGTTAACAGGAGAATTTTGAAATCTGCCCTAAACTTAACTGGGAGCCAGTGATTTAAGAACTGGAGTTATATGTTCATACTTTCTTGTTCATGTAATAATTCTTGCAGCAGCATTTTGGATTAACTGGAGGCTGTATAAAGAACAGTTTGAACATCCAGTGAACACCGCATTGCAGTAGTCAGTCCTACTAGAAATAAATGCATGAATTAATTTCTCAGAATCCTGTTTATTTAGAAAGCACCTTCATTTTCCAACATTTTTAAGATGGAAGAAACATGATTTCAACAACTTTGTAATATGCGCTTTAAGTGACATGCTAGAGTCAAAGATAGCTCCTAGATTGCGGGCTGATTCAGTAAAATTAATAGTGATTCCAGCTGAGTTAAATGTCCACAACCTCACTCTGTGTATGGGAGAATTCTTTGGAGGCAGGAGTTGAACTCATTACAAACAGAAGCCTCATGTAAACTTCGCCAGGACACCATAACTTCTCATCAAGGCTTCCCTAGTCTATCTGGCCTGCACACCTTTCTCTGAATCCAACTCACTACCAAGTGGTGATCAGTTGACAGTGAAGAAGGAAAAATTTTTGCATTAGCATAAGAATAGCAAATTAGCATAAAGAGCCATAAAAAGTAATTAAAAGCTTCTAAAACATTAGTTTAAGCAAATTAGAATGTTAAGAAAATAAGATAGGAAAGGAAATAATTAACTAAAAATTATTTCCTTTCCTTTCTTATCATATTGCATTATTTTTTAAGCTTATAGCAAAATTTCTAGTGTGGGAAAGAACAGAAATTGACGTACAGAAACCAGCTTAGACCAGGATAAGAGTTTGAGAACACCTGTGTCCAAAGCTAGGAAGCTAAGGAAGCGATACCTCAGACAGAAGATGGCTCTGGTAGGCATGTAAAGAAACCAGCTGGGTTGATGAATCAGCAGAAAGGCAACAAAAGGCTTTTGCTGTAAGCAAGGTCACACTGATGTAATGCATGAAGAGAAAATCTTAGTAAATTCAGGCATTAGCAAAAATATTAGAAGAATATATTAGAAATTAACTTTAGCATAGAAATAAAGACAAATCAAGCATACTAAACAATGATTAAATGAAAGCATATACCATATTTATTTTTAATTAAAGCTTAGCTTTAGGCCACCATTATAGCATAGCATGAAAGGCTAGAGAAGGAAGTGACACCATAAAAGACCAAATATGGAATAAAGAACATCTGCCCAGTTGAAGAACCAATAAAGAATAAGCAAAACAGAAACTGGAGTGAACAATAGACAGCTTAGCCAGGTGCAGAATGAGCTAATTGAACAAGGTTAAAATGATAAGAAATTGTTATATAAACTTCGATTGCTGCAAAGTTCAGGGCTCAATCTCATTTGGCCGAATTGGGTTAAGTCCGTGTTGTTGATTTATTGCAATAAAGCTCTAAAACATTCTGTCTATCCTTGTCCTAATAGCCTTTATTTTCAGGTAAAAAGCCTTCTGATGATGAATTTTTCGCCACGACAACTGCTCTACACAACTCTTCACCCAAGTGTCCTAAACATAAGGCCTCACATCAGATAACACAAACACAAAGTCTATCATCACCTTTGGCACAAGGTGCTCTAGTACCAGGTACACTTATGAGACTCCTTATGTTCGAACATGGTGTTTGTTCTGGACAATCCAGTGACTACCACATAAATCCAATAACTCACCATTATGGTTCAAATCTGGAAGGACTTTCTTTCCTCCCAATTACACGCCTCTAGGTATCTTGTTCATTCCAAATGGAGCATTGAAATCACCCAGTAAGACTACTGAGTCAGACCTCACATATAACCCAGCCAAGCTCAGCCCAAAACAACAATGTTGTCGTCTTGGAGACTCACTACCTACAAAATGAAGGGTGATAGTCTGGTGTAATTGGCAGGCATAAGCAGGGCAAAATCTAGACGGACTAGACCCTTTCATTAGAAGCTAGCTTTAGGAACATTAAACATTTTCAGAAATCATTTAATGCTAAATTTAAAAAGTAATACTTAAGCCAAGTAAGTAGTGAGGAGCCTTGGTTGTTATCAAAAACATCTGTACTATCAAATTCTATATTTTGGTCATTACTGGTTATTATATATCTCTAAAAGTACTTGCTCATATTATGCTATGATTAAGAAATTCAGGAACTAGTAAACATAACTTAAAACATACAGGCATTAAAAATGTTGTCTTTAGTTTCAAAAAACACTTTGTAATACCATATTTCCCCAAAAACATGATCGAGTCTTATATTAAATTTTAATCCAAAAGATGCTGTAGGGATTATTTTCAGGGGATGTCTTGTATTTATTTATGTACAACAATATACATTTATCCAAATGTAGTCATGTCATCTTCTTCTGGAATATAATCATAACTCACCACATTCAAACCCTGAATTCCAGTCTGAATTTCTTGGTACTCCAGTCGCTTTTAGGATCCTCCAGGATCAATGTGCTTGCTCCAATGTTTGATGAATGGTTCGATGTGGTGAAGCAAAATGCCGACATACAAATGTATTCATGTTACTTTTATATTCAAGCATCGCATATTCCCCAATGTAATGACACGATATATTTTAAAAGTCTAACACACATTTTATTTATTTATATATTTTTTTGCACCTTCACAATAGCATCAGAATGTATGGTGGCGTATTTGAGCCACAGAGGAAAAAAAAATAAGGACATAATGAAAATGTCTATTTTGTAATTAAAGTGAAAATTTTGGCTTTAAACTTGAAATGTCCACTTTACCTTTGTAGTTTATCATTAAAGTAGACTGTCGTGAATGTCATCTTAAAACTGAGCCAGTTGTTAATCGCTATGTGCTTCTGGGGCTTCCTCCTGACCTGACAGCAGCTGCAAGCATCAATAGATCACCACACAGTACACATTCAATTTATGATATTCCAGCTCTCTGCACATTTAGAATTCTTAGATTTATACTTGTTATCACATTCATGATGAAATGCATTAAAATATGTATGTTACATTTTACAGATAAATCGTTAACTTGGTTTAAATAATGTATAGTGTTAATAATTACACATATGTGGGTGGCATGGTGGCAGAGCGGTAGCGCTGCTGTCTCGCAGGGAGTCACGTCCCTTGTGATCCCTGCCTGGAATTTGCATGTTTTCCTGGTTGGTTTCCACAATGTGCTCAGTTTTCCATCCAAAGACATGAAGGTTTGGGGATTTGGTGAAGCTACAATGATTTTAGTGTATATGTTTGGGCTTGTGTTCACCTTGCGATGTGCTGATGCCCCATCCAGGTATTTTGTTTCTGTCTTTCACCAATGCTTCTGGAATGGGTGCATCCCGTATTGATGGATGTAATCATTAAACATCCTTTTCAGAGGATATTGTGGCAAGGTGTCCTTGGTATTTAATGGATGTGTCGGGCACACGCATTGCATCGCGTGAAGTGTAAACCTGGCCATAGACTTCACCTTCCACCAGATGTTGATGTGAGAATGTTGCATCTTCAGTAGCATTCCTAGTGTTGGCTTCTGTCAGAACAGTTTAATGATTTGCCATCTGAAACTCAGCAACTGCAACTGCTAAATCTGCTCCAGTGTCTGAAAATATTTTATCCTCCCAGCTATGCAACTTTAAAAAAAAAAAATGGTTAGAGTTCCTGGCGGTACGGCTCCCTTTATTTAAAAAATAAATGATGTGCCTGGATTCAAGTGCACTGTCAATAGTGATGTTTGAATTCAACTGAGGAAAGAATTTTCTTCCATTCAGGTCTTGATACATCTGGGTGATTGGTGGGGAAAACTTCTGAAAATGTTGTACTAGTCTTCTAGGTTAGTGATATCTGGATTGTGGAGGAAACAAATACATTATACTTGCAGTCATATCCTATTTAAGGTTTACCACTGAAACTATTCCATAAACCCAATGATCATGACTTTTTATTTTTTCTTTATTAACACTTTTTACTGAAGCTCAGTGTGATTACACATATTTACTGCTATAATGCAATATCAGTAAAATACATTTTCTTAAAATGTACATAAAGAAACACTAATATCAGAATAAAAAAGTACAAGTGATCATTATAAATTCTTTATCAGTTATGTGGGGCCAAAGTAATGCAGCCAGGTAAGCACTGTTCAGTTCAAGTGGGAGAACACATAGATCAAGTGGAAGCCAGTCAGTGTCTGTGAACATATTTCCCACATTCCGTAAGTTAAAGATATATTGGTTTTGTTAATTCTACATTGGTCTGGCATGAAAGAGTGCATAAATGTACCCTATGATACACTGATGTTTTGTCCTTGTACAAAATGCTGTACAAATATATCAGATTACTGAGAAATGGAACACAATGTTAGGTCACAATTAACCTTATGTCACATTGAGTGGGTCCAATTTCTAATAAAACTGTGGGTGTATAATTTATATGACCACCAAACCTCAGTTTAGGTTTAACAAATCTCTATAGCAAATTCTTCCACTTGGACCAAGTAAGTGCATTAAACTTAACCAGATATGTGGTTGTGAGGCAAAACAATGGACATATACAGTAAGTAGTTTGACTTCTTAATTAAGGTTCCATCGACATTTTAGGATATGCAACAGGTTTAGTTTAATTGAGAAAAAAACTTTTGCCAACAATCATATTACAAAATGCTCCAACAAAAATCAAACACCCTCATATGAAAATGGTCAAAAAGCAAAGAAATCAACTCAATAAAGACTAAACCAAACTTATATCATCATAACTGATATACATTTTGTATTAAATAGATTTCTTGGGAAAATTCAAAAAGAAAAGTCCATGGTTGGATTCAGGCCAAAACTAGACACACTATTTTATTTGTATTTTTCATTAATCTATGCTTGTTTTCTCAGCTGATTCTTGGTTCTTGGAAAGTCATGCAGCAGTCACACGTATGCATTGTTTCTGAGGCCATGAACATTTTCAAACATTTCCATTTAGTTGTGCATGTGTTATGACATGTGATTTTTTGTATAAAACAAAGTATTGGCAACAGCAAGGCACTTATACTTCGTTATGTTTCACATACTTCACTTGTTGAAAGCTGGAAGAGTGACTGGTACGTAACAATTATAATCACTAAGAACAGAAAAGGGAACTAGTTTGTGGTTTTGTTTCTCCTTAAAGAAAAGTTGCTTTGTTTAATGTTCATTAGAATACAGACTGAAATCACAGATGATAGTACCAGGAAAGACTGCTAGAATTTTTTCTTCGCTTATTTTACTTTTATGTTTTTCTAGAAGTCATATTTTTGATTCATGTCCATTCAATCAGTAGCACTCATTTAGGTGTTTTGGAAAGGTGTTGTATTTTTAGGAACTGTATCTGTTCACAGTTTTCTGACTAAGTCAGTCTCTTTTTAATGAAATATTTTTTACATATTAGTTATTCAGAGTCATTTGCCCTGGAGTCTATTCTGCTTGGTGTTAACTGCCTTTATTGCAATACAATTAAGAAAGAAATCACAACACAAAAGGAGAATTAATAGAACAACAAAACAGAGTTACTATAGTGCAAAAACAAGTACAGTGATGCCTCAGTTCACAACCATAATTTGTTCCAAAGCTCTGGTCTTAAACTGATTTGGTCGTGAACTGAAGTAATTTCCCCCATAGGATTGTATGTAAATACAATTAATCCGTTCCAGACTGTACGAACTGTATGTAAATATATTTTATTTAAAGATTTTTAAGCACAAATATAGTTAACAATACCATAGAATGCACAGCGTAATAGTAAACTAAATGTAAAAACATTGAATAACACTGAGAAAACCTTGAACAACAGAGAAAACTAACACTGCAAGAGTTTGCGCTGTAGCGCTATGAACTGCTCGCTAAAAACACTTTTTTAATGAGTTTTAAGCACAGGGAAAAAACTTAACATTTGAAAAATCCTTAATTTAATAAACCACCAAGAAAAGTAACATTGCAACAATGCACGCTACGTACCGATCGCTGTAAACAGAAGTGGAGGTTAAAATCCAATAGAAAAAAGTCTTCATTAAATACAACGAGATTAAAACAATGCTCGGATCTGTCTCTTTAAAAACAAGCCTTATGCGTCCAGCCGTCTCTCTCTCGCGCGTGCGTGCGTGTGTCTGTCTCTCTCTCTTGCGCGAGTGTGTGTGTGTGTGTGTGCACGTGTGTGTGCGCGTGTGTGTCTCTCTTTCGTGCGCGTGTGTGTCTCTCTCTCACGCGCATGTGTGTGTCTCTCTCTGTCTCTCGCATGCATGTGTGTCTCTATCTCTCTCTGCACAGGGAATGCACAGGAAGAGACTGAACACGTGTGGAAATCATCGGCACGCACAAACCGAAAGAGAAACTGGCTTGTTCATATACCGAGTCTGTGGTCGTGAACAGATGCAAAAGTTTGGCGAACTTTTTGGTCATAAACCAATTTGTACGTGTTCCGAAACGTTTGTGAACTGAGCTTCCACTGTACATCTGAATTTCTTAAGACAGCAAATCTTACACTACTGCTCTTTTAAAAATGCAGATTAAGAAACAAAACAAGACCAGCTAAATAAACAGATAGACCACTTGGAGTTAAAATGACTCAGTAAAATTGGTTGGAACAAAAACCTGCAACCACAGGAGACCCCCAGGACTGGAATTGGAAACAAGTGGTCTAGGTGCTTGACCTCTGTCACCAATATAAAATTAGTGGTCCAACAAACTTAAAAGGAAAACTGATTATTGGCTGCTAAGACATTTAATACAGTATGCAGAAGGTCCAAGGATCAATAGTCAGTACAGTATGGCATATTCTAGAAAGTTGATTCTGTTCATCTGGACATAGTTTTTTCCGATACATTTCTTCACTCATCCAAGTGACTTCCTCAGTTTCAGTTGACTGCAGGTTTCTCCAACCTTATAAACAGTATCTTGGCCTAATGACCGAACTAGCACCATTGACTAACAATGGGCCGAGTGATCAATGATATGCAAATTGTCCATGAGTACCATTCACAGAGAGTTGGGGAATGGCTGCAATTACCACATTGTAAGATGGTGAAAGATACCCTTAGGCCCCCTCCTCGGTTCAGAGATGGTTGTTCCTTTTCAGGTAAATGGCCTCTTTGACTCCTCGCTCAAACCAGCATTCGTCCCTTTCCAGGATGTGCACATCTTCATCACTGAAAGTGTGACCACTGTCCTGTAGATGTAAATAGATTGCGGAGTCCTGGCCTGATGAGGTAGCTCTTCTGTGTTGTGCCAATTGCTTCACCAGTGGTTGTTTGGTTTCCTTGATGTATGATTCACGGCAATCCTCTTGGCACTTTACTGTGTAAACTATATTACTCCCGATCCTTGGGGTGAATCAATGTTTGCCTTATCATGTTTTGGGGTTTGAAAGCCACCGAGACCTTGGGCCTTATGTATAAACGGTGTGTACGCACAGAAATGTTGCGTAAGAACGTTTCCACGTTCAAATCGCAATGTATAAAACCTAAACTTGGCGTAAAGCCACGCACATTTCCACGGTACTTCATACCCTGTCGTACACAGGTTCTGCACTCAGTTTTGCAGACTGGCAGCACCCAGCGTCAAAGCAGTGCTACTGTTCTTGTGTGGTTATCCTTTCTTTTTTAGATCAACATCCCTGACGCAGCTTTATAAATACACTGAAATTAACCGCATATTTTTTATTAGTTTAATGCATCTGATTGTAATTAACCAGTAACAATATAATGGTCCACGGAATGGTCAAACTATTCTAAATAAAATAGCTGCTTTAGCATTGTTACTCTCACTGCACCTTCTTCTTCTTTCAGCTGCTCCCGTTAGGGGTTGCCACAGCGGATCATCTTTTTCCATATTACTCTCACTGCACCACTCACAGTATTTATATCACTGTATCTGAGTGGGGAATCAAAGATCTACAGAAGCTGAGAAAGAGAATTATCAGTATACAGCATCAAGCATACGCTGCCTCAGCCATGCTGTCTATTGAACTGCTTTCATAGGGCAAACGTTTTAAAGCCTTTCCTGTACGGAAAGTGTGTCATCCCAAGAACTATAAACACATTAAATCAAGTGCTTCTTGTAGAACTGTCTGTACTTATAGGTAGAATTACCTCACTGTAAACTTGCACTACATAAAGCGTGTATTTACATATAATGACGACATCATTTTTAAGCTGAAATGCAGCAAAATATGTTTATTATATTATACAGATAAAACTTTAACTTCATGTAAATCTATACTAATAAAAGGCAAAGCCCTCACTCACACACTCATTCATCACTACAGTGGGTACGGAAAGTTTGTTATATTGCAGCCATTTGCTAAAATCATTTAAATTAATTTTTTTCCTCATTAATGTACACATAGCACCCCATATTGACAGAAAAAAAAAGAATTTTTGAAATTGTTGCAGATTTATTAAAAACGAAAAACCGAAATATCACATGGTCCTAAGTATTCAGACCCTTTGCTCAGTATTTAGTAGAAGCACCCTTTTGAGCTAATACAGCCATGAGTCTTCTTGAGAAAGATGCAACAAGTTTTTCACACCTGGATTTGGGGATCCTCTGCCATACCTCCTTGCAGATCCTCTCCAGTTCTGTCAGGTTGGATGGTAAACGTTGGTGGACAGCCATTTTTAGGCCTCTCCAGAGATGCTCAATTGGGTTTAAGTCAGGGCTCTGGCTGGGCCATTCAAGAACAGTCACAGAATTGTCGTGAAGCCACTCCTTTGTTATTTTAGCTGTGTGCTTAGGGTCATTGTCTTGTTGGAAGGTAAACCTTCGGCCCAGTCTGAGGTACTTAGCACTCTGGAGAAGGTTTTTGTCCAGGATATCCCTGTACTTGGCCGCATTCATCATTCCCTCGATTGCAACCAGTCGTCCTGTCCCTGCAGCTGAAAAACACCCCCACAGCATGATGCTACCACCGCCATGCTTCACTGGGGGACTGTATTGGACAAGTGATGAGCAGTGCCTGGTTCTCTCCACACATACGGCTTAGAATTAAGGCCAAAAAGTTCTATCAGACAGAGAATCTTATTTCTCACTATCTCAGAGTCCTTCACAACAACTCTGTGACTGTTCTTGAATGGCCCAGCCAGAGCCCTGACTTAAACCCAATTGAGCATATCTGGAGAGACCTAAAAATGGCTGTCCACCAACGTTTACCATCCAACCTGACAGAACTGGAGAGGATCTGCAAGGAGG
>JANRMT010028174.1:167313843-167331154 GCA_026402145.1 Polypterus bichir lapradei
ATATATATATATATATATATATATATATGAATGACCTCCAAAGAGCATGGAGACTTTTGATCACGTGAACGTGTCTGCAAAAAGTGGTGTCTCTTGCCCTGCAAAAATACTATAAAAGTCAAGCAGCCGGCACGCGCATAGCTGTGCCGGCCTTAGAGGCACTGACTGCGCTTCTGCCTTAAGTAAAAGTAAGCACTTTTAATTTTTTCCTCCTTCCCCTGAGCTATAGCCCAGACAACTGCAAACATGGGATCCCTTTTCTAGACCGCGGCAAACTAATATGAAGGCGCTTCGCACTTTCTTTTGCATGTATACAATTATGAGGTCGCGGAAGACACGCACAGGACGGGACGACCGACAGTGCCATCCCGGCCGGTTAATGGCAGGGACGTCTCTCCAGTCTACACAAGACCCACCGTGACGGTCCCCAAAAGGCGCTCATATCGTCAGCGAAGACGTCTCTCTACACTATATAAAACAAACAGGCAAGTTTCCTTTCTTTACACCTTTTTTCCTTTTATCCCAAACCAAAGCCTTTCTCTCTTAAACACTACAGAGGACACAAAACTTATTTTGTTTAATTGCTGGTAATGCCGGTAAGGCACATTACCAGAGGCAGAAATTTGGACGTTCACTCAGAAAATGTAATTTCTATACCACAGCCATCGTGTAGCACCTTTCAAAAGGGATCTACTACCGAGAGATGATCCATATACATTTTAGCTGCTGTTAGTACTACTTACCTGTTGTGTTATACCGTCTTTAAAATGTAGTTTACCCGAAACCTCTCCAGTAGTGCTCAATGTATCTTTACTTCTTAAAACGTGAATGTTTTACTGTTTAATAACTTATAGACTACATTTTATTTTTTTCCCTTGCACTCAGTGAGCGAAGCCAATGGGTAATCAGATATATATATATATATATATATATACACACACCTATCTACATTATATATATATATATATATATACATATCTACATTATATATACACACATATATACTGTATGTGTGTGTGTGTGTTTGTATATATATGTATATAGATATATGTATATATGTAGATATGTATGTGTATATATATATATGTAGATATGTATGTATGTATATATATGTATGTGTATATATATATATATATATATATATATATATATATGTACACTCAAACCAATTATGACAGCAGCAATCCAAGCTGTGAGAAAACAGTAAAAAGGAGGCGTGTCAGACGTCGTGGTACATTTTCTGATGCAACTAGACGAAAACAACTTTGTGACGCTGCCGCCAAATACTCGCAGAAAAATTCACAAGTTAATAGACACACTGTCGCTAAATACTCGCAGGCAAATATGTAACTTGAACACAACACGTCCTCCAAATACGAACCTGATTGAAAGAAATAATGATAATCAAATCCTTGATGACAGCAACACTCATAACAGTGACAAAACAATTACAGTGACAATCATGTTACGTTATTTTTGAAATGTTTCCTTTAAAATGTTTCTCTTTTTCTTTAACACACTACTTCTCCGCTGCGAAGCGCGGGTATTTTGCTAGTAATCTATATTGTCAATAATTAAACATGCCAGGACACGGTGCCACAGCGCTAGCTATTAGCTTGCGCTCCGTTCACGGATTGTTCCTGCCTCGCACTGTATTCTTACTGGGACTGGCGTGACACTGGAAGGATAGATGGATAGAATAATTAAACACGTACTATGAAGATATTTTAATGTTCCTTAAAAATTTTGAAGAATGGGCTTTCAAAGCTTACAGATGGCTTAACGTCTATTACAGAGCTGATTGTGTGGTGATTGGGTATTTGGAGAAAGAAAAGTAAGGACAGGAATTGGAGGTTAGTACGTTTGAAAGAGACAGTACTTCTGTACTAAAGCATTTCATTGAAGGTCACGCATGGCGCAGCAAGCATCTGAGACATGAACAATCACTGCGCCACCACGTTCCCATGTTTAATAACATGATTTAACTCCTATCATCATGAAAATGATATCACGTATACATCTCAGTATTTTAATTATTCAGAGAGCTGTAATATCACGAGTGTAATTGATTCTGTGCCCTGTCGGAGGAAGAGAAAGCCGGTTCAAGAAGCATGTAGTGATTCGCACACATAGAGCACATAGAAGATCAAATACAAAACAAATCATTTAACTTGCTATTTTAGTTATGATGGGATTTGAGAAACTAATAAATTAAACAAATTTAAGATGAAGTTTATGATATTCTACATTAATGACAAAATAAACTACGTGATTAAAGTGGAAATTTCGAAATTAAACTTGACATTTCGTGCTTTTTTCCCACCATGTGCCTATTTTTTTTTTCTCTGTACCCTAATAAGCTTTCATGTGACACTCAGCCTGTGGGCTATGACTCACCTTTTCACGGCGACTTTGATATGTGACTTCTTTTTTTTTTCGGGCACTGTGCGACTTTGTGAACTTGAGCTTTCGAGTTTCTCCGACATGCTATGTCACTCGATCGACTTCCTTTTGTTGTTTATACCACTGTTTAAACCAACAAATAGTAAATTTTTCCTTGCCTTCACTTGGTATTCGCTGAAATTCATTTATTTTCCCCCGTGCTTTTCCCATTGTCTTTTCACAGAAGGCTGATCTTAATGGCTATTTATATTGATTTGCATATTTAAAGAGGCATAATTCTGGGAGGAGTTGGGGTGGGACAGCAGGCGCAGTGATCAGTGAATTGTGGTACCTCCTGAGATTTGATTTTCACCCAGGTGTCGTCCACATACCTGAACCAATGTGTCGGTGGTGTTCCAGGATAGGATAATGGAGTCCTCTTTTCCACTTCTTCCATATACAGATTGGCCACAATAGGTGAAACTGAGGAACCCATGACACACTGATGTTTCTGCCTGTAGTACTGGCCTTTGTATATGAAATATGTGGATTGAAGACACGGTTCCAAAAGCAGATACACTTGGATTACCTGGATTATTGAGCATGCATTGATACAGTATGGTATAATTTCCATCATCAATGTTTATTTTATAAATAGTACAATCTCTGGCACTGGCCTCCAGTGGTTCAAGTCCTCTCTGACTGATAGGCAAGAGTTGGTTAGTCTTGGCAACAGCAGATCCAGCTCAGTGCCAGTCACACAAAGAGTTCCTCAGGGCTCTGTTCTCGGCCCTCTTCTCTTCTGTATTTATATACTTCCTCTTGGCCATATTATTCATCGCTATGGACTGGGTTATCATTTTTATGCAGATGACACTCAACTCTATTTCAATATCAAAAGTGCAACTTCATCAGAGTTTTCACAGCTCACAACTTGCATCAGTGAAATTAAAAACTGGATGGAACAAAACTCTTTAAAATTAATTTGCTACAAAAATGAACTCCTGCAAATTGGCACTAAAGCACTACTTAAGAGAATGAGCTCCTTTTCAGTCACTCTTGAAGGTGATCATCAGACCTTCTTCTGATGCAAGGAATCTTGGTGTCATTTTTGATTCTTCCCTTTCTTATTCCGCCCACATAAATCACATTAAGAAACTTTCTTACTTTCACCTCCATAACATATCCCGTGTTTGTTCATTCCTCTCCTTTTCTAATGCTGAGAAACTTGCTTTTATCACATACCGCATCAATTATTGTAACTCGCTGCTGGCAGGTGCCCCTTCTATTTTTATATCACAGCTCTAGTTGATTTAAAACTCTGCTGCAAGAGTCCTTACTTGAACCAGTAACAGTAAGCAAATCGCACCCATCCTGCTTCGCCTTCACTGGCTCCCTGTGTCTTATAGGATTGAATAAAAAATGTTATTAATAACCTACAAAGCTTTAAATGGCCTTGCACCGGACTACATCAGTGACCTTCTAAATCATTATGCTCCTGTTCGCCTACTAAGGTCCTCTGATTCTGGTAATCTTATTGTGCCTCACACTAACCTGCACTCTTTGGATGACAGGGCCTTCAGCTCCATAGCACCCAGACTTTGGAATGACATCCCGAAATTAATTAGATCAGCTGAATCCATTAATTCTTTTAAAAAAACAACTTAATACTCATCTATTTAGGAAGGTTTTTAACTTAACTTAACATTCTGCCCTTTCTTTTAGTTTACCCTGCTGTTTTTTTTTTTCTAAGACTCTGTGAAGCGCTTTGAGCATGGGAAAGGCGCTATATAAATAAAATGTATTATTATTATTACTACTACAATTGGCAACTGTATTGGAATTAGTGACCTGAAGTTTAAAGTCTGTTACAATTACTGTTGATTGTTCCGGGGACTGTACTGCTTATAAGCTAATGCAAAGACACACTTTTAAGTTGATTTCCAACCCTAAATTTGCCCTGATGAAGAGCAATCGGAATTAAGTTACAATAACTGTAACATGTCAGAAAAGTAATTTGTACAGTTTGCTTCTGAAAGTGGGAAGAAAATAAATATAATTAGAAATGGTTTTACCACTGCGAATTAAAGTCTGGCAATAATGAAGTAGTGATTAGGTCTGCTGCCTCTCAGCTCCAGGTACCTAGATTCACTTTCGTTGAAAAACTGTGCTCATAAAATTCTTGGAAGGACAGATATATCCATTGTGTTAATAAAATGTAAGAAAAGAAAAGGTGTACCTCTGTCCTTCAGCAGAGATTCAGATTATTTAATTCCAATAAATGTATTCACAAACAGTGATTTTCACTGAAGCCCAAACCTGGTACACATGTTTACAAATATAATACACTAAGAGTAAAGTATATAATTAAAAACATGAATGTACATAAAAACAATACTTAGTTTTATCTTAGTTATCCTTCCAATAACCTTGTGAATTCAACTACTGTATTAACCCATAAAGTCCAACACTCCAGAGATCTTATTATCTTTGGATGCAGAAAAAGTATTTGATATGGTTGAATGTGATTACCTATTCATCACTTTGCATAAATTTTGGTTTGGCCCTAACATATGTGCATGGATCAAACTGCCGTATGCCAGTTCAGAAGCTTCAGTTTGTATTAACAACACTACTTCAAACTAGAACACGTTACTACACAAAGTTGCCCCTTGTCACCACTGCTATTTGCAATCACCATTGGACCACTGGCTATTCACTTTTGAAATGCATCAGACATAAAAGGGGGTTTCAAAGAAGGACTTGAACAGAAAATATCATTATATGCAGATGATATGGTGCTGTATATATCAGCCCTAACTATACTAGCAGAATTTCAAAAGATATCTGGACTGAAAAACAATTTGAACAGAAGTATGCTTTTTCCAGTGAATTCTGTAGCAAACAGCATTAGATTGGACACGGTCCCTTTTATCATTGCATATCAGTCTAAATATATAGGTCTAAACATAACAAGTAAATATAAAGCTCTTTTTCAACAAAATTGTGTAGTTTGCATGGATAAAAATAAACAAGACGTGCATAGATGGTCTACCCTCCATAAATAAATAATCCTTAAAAATGGGTGAAAAGTGGAGGTTAAAATCAATAAATAAATCCAATAAGAGTGTGGTTAAAATCCTGCCAATAAGCTGTTTAAAAACCTGGTGCATTCCCCTCTTAGCTGGCAGCTCCCGTGCTTATCCCAGACAGGTCTTGCAGCAGAGGAATCTCCCTTTTAGTAGGTGCAGCTGACCTTCCAATGGTCTGGTTGCCTTCCATCCCAACACTACACGTAGGCTTCCTTGCCAGACCGAGACTAGGGTCACCAATGGCCAGGGCACTCACACTGGGGATCTCCACCTAAGCCACCTCGACCCCCGCTGTCCACACTCCCGGTCACTCCAGCACCTTAGACCAGCTCAGAAGGAGCAACACAATCCATCTGCCCCCGAGTGTTGGCCATACACTCTTTTCCAGGGGCTCTCCTCCCTGCTGCCTGTCTTCACTTCCTTGAGCCTGCTGTCTCTCACTTGCTCATACCCACACTGATTCTTGCAGCCTCCTGCCTTCTTCTCTCCTTAACCTCCGTTAATTGTCTTTCCTTTTTTTTCTCCCCCCTCGCACTTCCACTTCCCCTTTTAAAATGAAAATGTGGTGCAGCTGTGACATTTAGCAGCTCCTGGCACCAGTTAGGGTCACGGATGATACTACACCTGTGCACTTAGTGTAGAACCGCCCGTTCCTGCATCGCACCTGGGATTCACTCTTGCCATGCTACTAAGATGCGAATACGGTGATTATTTATTTAAAATGCCAAACAGCTGCGGACATCCCTTTACCACAATCTCTCTCTATTTATCATATGTATTACCGTTTATGGTGTCTATCTATATATTGCATATAGTGCCTATCCACAACCATATGCATGCATTATACAGCTGCTAGCATAATTTTTTATATTGTCATATAGCTGACAGAAGTAGGAGTGTACTCAGTTACTTTGCTGACAGACCTTGAACCAACTTACAAAATTAAAGTAAGACCCAATTAGAAGAAGAACATGATGCTTTGAACTCATAAATTCATGATATAGGGAACAACCAGGAGAGGTTAAATGTGAATATACAGACTACAGAAGACAATCAACACCAACCTGAGGTAAGGGAACATTTCACATGTCTTCTTTAAGAAGTTGATAAAGTGTCTATGCAGCTGGTAGGAGTTTACCAGGCAATGACACCACTAAATGGAATGAGGTGGGTGTTTACAGTGAAAGGTAGTTTGACATTAGGAATAGTACTAATCTGTATGTATTAGTTTACCTATACTTTATAGTTGTCTTGTACAGCATTATAGGGAGTAACCTATAAAAGGCAGTAAAGGTTGTGGACTAGCGCTGTTCTAGCCTCTGGAAACTACATGCTAGCCAGGGCCACCTCATAAGTTGCATACATTTCTCTGTACTGAAATGCCATGATTTAGTATTTAAAACTCTAAGAGTAACAGGAGGACAATATGTCGATTAGATGAAGAATACAAGTATGGTTTATATATATTTTTACAGGTCAAGCATTACAATGTTAATATGCTGCTATGTTATGTTGTAATTACTTAAAATGTTTTTACTATACCTAAACTGCAGTTTTTCTAACATTTATTTAGTAAAGCATAAATGTATTTTAGGTTTATTTAGACTATTCATTTTTAGACTCCTGTCTTCAATGTTGAAGTTAGAGTAGCGTCAGTTCAGAATGTGGAAGATGTTACAAATGAAAACTGAGGTATGCAAACATTTTTACATTTTCATTTATGTATGAAAAAATATCATAAAGACACAGTGCCCATTTGTTCATATTATAAAATTGTACAAATTGACTGACTGACTGACCAAACTAAAGCAAGTTCAGTATGGAAATCACTTAGGTATAAACAGAAAAAATGTGGATGTTTTTACATTGTGTTCCGATGAAAACCTTAATGTAAAGATGAAGAATTCCAGGATTCTTTAACTGGATAATTTAAAAAAATCCTTTGATAACACCATAGAATTATGTTTCACAGTAGGAGATGCAATGCTGAAACCAAGGGCAAAATATATTGTAGCAAGAGGTATATATCCTTAAGAAATTCTGGTACAGTTGTGAGACCTGTATGAACTGTATTGTTTAATCCCTTATTAATCTTTAATCAAAATTTATAAATACAAGTATTTATCAATAAAGCATTCTACAGTACTTTAGATAATTTTGTAGTTAACTTGTTAGTTTCACTTGTTATTTCTGACCACTAAGGCAACAGCAGCAACACCACCACCTTCTCCTTTTGCATATTTAAATTCTGGGAATCCAACAGTACATTTTCATATTCTCTCTGCCGCATTCTGTTCTTGTTTACTGCAGTGTTTTCTACCATAATGCATCAGGATAAAGTAAATGGTCTTTTATAAAAGAGAACAAAAAACAAAATTTATTAAATGATGTAATCTTTTTTAGTGTATTAATATGTTGTTAAGGAGAGTTATACATTCTTTTAAGTCACTGAGCAGTAAATTAAAAAAAAAACATAAAAATTATGGGAACTACTGTGGGGGTAGAGTGCAATTTGGAGCTTAGTTTTGCATCAGAGATGTGGTTATTAAAAAGAAGAATTAGTATTGTGCTTCTTGTGTGGTCTGCATTTTCAGTTTATTTTTTTTATTTTTTCAAGATCCACATACACCAGTCACATTCTGCTGAATTGGATCTTCAGCAAGACAATACTACTGTTCACTCAAAATTCTTTAGCTCATGCAGTGATAAAATCATCTTCCCACTTCTTACTAATAATAATTTTACATTGTTATGCTACACCTTCCCATGGGCTCACCACCTATGGGAGGGGCCAAGGAGGTCGGGTGCAGTGTAAGTTATGTGGTGGCCAAAGGCATGGACCTTGGCGGTCCGATCTTCGGCTAAAGAAGCTGGCTCTAAGGACGTGGAATGTCATCTCCCTAAAGGGGAAGGAGCCTGAGCTGGTGCACGAGGTCGAGAGGTTCCGGCTAGATATAGTCGGGCTCACCTTGACACACAGCTTGGACTCTGGAACCAATCTCCTTGAGAGGGGCTGGACTCTATACCCCTCTGGAGTTGCCCCCGATGAGAGGAGCCAAGTGGGTGTGGGCATGCTTATTGCCCCCCGACTTGAAGCCTGTTCATTGGGGTTTACCCCAGTGGATGAGAGGGTAGCCTCCATCTGCCTTCGGGTAGGGGGACGGGTCCTAACTGTTGTTTGTGCGTATGCACCGAACAGCAGTTTGGAGTACCCACCCTTTTTGGAGTCCCTGGAGGGGTTGCTAGAGGGCATACTTTCTGGGGACTCCCTCGTACTGCTGGGAGACTTCAATGCTCACGTGGGCAATGACAGTGAGACCTGGAAGGGCATAATTGGGAGGACTGGCCCTACCGATCTGAACCTGAGCGGTGTTTTGTTATTAGACTTCTGTGCTCATCATGGATTGTCCATAACGAACACCATGTTCCAGCATAGGGGTGTTCACATGTGCACTTGGCACCAGGACACCCTGGGCCTCAGTTCGATGATCGACTTTGTGGTCGTGTCGTTGGACCTGCGGCCACATGTCTTGGACACTCAGGTGAAGTGAGGGGCGGAGCTGTCAAATGATCACCACCTGGTGGTGAGTAGGTTTTGATGGTGGGGAAGGATGCCGGTTAGGCCTGATAGGCCCAAACGTGTTGTGAGGGTCTGCTGGGAACGTCTGGCAGAGTCCCCTGTCAGAAGTAGCTTCAACTCCCACCTCTGGCAGAACTTCAACCACGTCCTAATGTGGGCCATGTTCCGTGCCTCTATTGTTGAGGTGGCTGACCGGAGCTGTGGCCGTAAGGTGGTCGGTGCCTGTCATGGCCACAATCCCCGAACCAGTTGGTGGACACCGGTGGTGAGGGATGCCGTCAAGCTGAAGGAGTCCTATAGGACCCTTTTGTCCTGTGGGACTCTGGAGGCAGCTGATGGGTACCGGCAGGCCAAGCGGAATGCGGCTTCGGTGGTTGCTGAGGCAAAAACTCGGCCATGGGAGGAGTTTGGGGAGGCCATGGAGAACGACTTTCGGATGTCTTCGCAGAGATTCTGGTCCACCATCCAGCGTCTCAGGAGGGGGAAGCAGTGCAATGTCAACACTGTATATGGTGGGGATGGTGTGCTGCTGACCTCGACTCGGGATGTTGTGGGTCGGTGGGGGGAGTACTTCGAAGACCTCCTCAATCCCACTAACATGCCTTCCAATGAGGAAGCAGAGCCTGGGGACTCGGAGGTGGGCTCCCCCATCTCTGGGACTGAGGTCACCGAGGTGGTCAAAAAACTCCTTGGTGGCAGGGCCCCGGGGGTGGATGATACGCCTGGTGTTCCACAGGCTCTGGATGTTGTAGGACTGTCCTGGTTGACACGCCTTTGCAACATTGCATGGACATCGGGGACAGTGCCTCTGGATTGGCAGACCGGGGTGGTGGTCCCCCTATTTAAGAAGGGGGACCGGAGGGTGTGTGCCAACTACAGAGGGATCACACTCCTCAGCCTCCGTGAAAGTCTATTTGTAGGTCCTGGAGAGGAGGGTCCACCAGATAGGCGAACCACGGATTCAGGAGGAATAGTGTGGTTTTCGTCCTGGTCGCGGAACAGTGGACCAGCTCCACACCCTTAGGAGGGTCCTGGAGGGTGCATGTGAGTTTGCCCAACCAGTCTACGTGTGTTTTGTGGACTTGGAAAAGGCGTTCAGCCGTGGCCCTCGGGGAATCCTGTGGGGAGTACTCCGGGAGTATGGGGTACCGGACCCCTGATAAGGGGTGTTCGGTCCCTGTACAACCGGTGTCAGAGCTTGGTCCGCATTGCTGGCAGTAAGTCGAACCCGTTTCCGGTGAGAGTTGGACTCCGCCAGGGCTGCCCTTTGTCACCCATTCTGTTCCTAACTTTTATGGACAGAATTTCTAGGCGCAGCCAGGCTGTTGAGGTTGTCCGGTTTGGTGGACTCAGGATTGGGTCACTGCTTTTTGCAGATGATGTTGTCCTGTTTGTTTCATCAGGCCGTGATCTTCAGCTCTCTCTGGATCGGTCCACAGCTGAGTGTGAAATGGCTGGGATGGGAATCAGTACCTCCAAATCCGAGACCATGGTCCTCAGCTGGAAAAGGGTGCAGTGCCTTCTCAGGGTTGGAAGTGAGATCCTACACTAAGTGGAGGAGTTCAAGTATTTCGGGGTCTTGTTCACGAGTGAGGGAAGAATAATGCGTGAGATCGACAGGCGGATTGGTGTGGCGTCCACAGTAATGCGGGCTCTGCATCGGTCTGTCGTGGTGAAAAAGGAGCTGATCCCAAACCTATGGTCATGAGCTATGGGTAGTGACCGAAAGAATGAGATCGCGAATACAAGTGGCTGAAATGAGTTTCCTCTGCAGGGTGTCTGGGCTTTCCCTTAAAGATAGGGTGAGAAGCTCAGTCATCCGACAGGGGCTCAGAGTAGAGCCGCTGCTCCTCTGCATCAAGAGGAGTCAGATGAGGTGGCTCGGGCATCTGGTCAGAATGCAACCTGGACGCCTCCCTGGTGAGGTGTTCCGGGCACGTCTAACCGGGAGGAGGCCCCGGGGAAGACCAAGGACATGCTGGAGGGACATGCTCCCTCCCTATGTCTCCCGGCTGGCCTGGGAATGCCTTGGGATTCCCCTGGAAGAGCTAGAAGAAGTGGCTGAGGAGAGGGAAGTCTGGGCATCTCTGCTCAAGTTGCTGCCCCTGCGACCCAATCTCGGGTAAGAGGAAGAGGATGGATGGATGTTATGCTGCACAGAACATTTTTCCAGCCAATCTTCAAAGAACAGAAGATATGAAGTAAAAAATGAACAGATGACTTAATATTTTGTTGAGATGCACATTTCATATGTTTTTTAATGTGTTGCAGGTTTTTTCTGGATTCCAATCGCATGTTGAAGAAAACATTTGTTTCAGCATTAAGAAGCAATCTATAGTAAAACTGGCATTCTGGGCAGATGCTTATGTGTACCTGTAAAGTTTATGAATGAGGTGGGGGATGACTTTAGAGAATTATCAAAGGCCCTTTTCATTTGGAATAAGGCTTTCATTGAATGGCTTAAAGGCATGGATGCTCTTGTTCCTTGCCTTCCTATAAACCAGTTCTCTGAAGCTGTTGGCATATTCTCTGCTGTTGGCAAAATACTATCACATAATGTGTCATGTCATCCATTGTATACCACTTAGGTTCTGCAGGGCAACCTTGCTTTCCGGTGTGGTTAATACCTCCACTATAGACAGTGGAATACTGTTAAGACAATTTTTTGTTACATGTAATAATAGCAGAGTGTAGCCTGCTATGGAAGGCATTGAAAGAGTTTACTGAAGTCTGAGCACCTGAAAAACAGGATCTACTTAATTTTTTTAGTTCCTGGCATGTATGCTCTTCTTTATACATCTACCTTAAAAAGTCAACTGCTGGAAATTGGTCTCATCTGTTACGGGAGATAAACGTCTGAAGCGGAGCTCCGTTAGCAGCAGCTTTATTTTTTTCAATTATTTCTTATTATTTTGAGGTATCTTGTATTTACCTGACCCGAGGGGTTTCCACTACAGTATATAAACATGAGTAACAAGAAACGGGGTCAGAAAGAACTGGAAAAGAAACTTAAAGCTACATGCAAGACTAGACAGACATCAAGCCCAAGCCCAAGTGCGAGGTACGGCCTTTCAGAGATTGACCTGGAACAGGCAGGTGAATGCACAGACATCCCAGGACCCTGCTCCACTGCAAATTCTCCAGTCGAGAGCAAAAATGGGAGCGAAAATGGGAGCGAAGGTGCAAGTGATGCAGGTCATGAGAGCTCACCGATTCCAGTAGATCACATGAAGCCTGAAATGGCCCTGCTGTCCGTGCTTGCATTCATTCCTCGCGAGCCTGAAACATCCGCTGTTACCGGGGTTGCCACTCCACCTGCGGAGCATGAAAGCCAAAACAATTCCTCCGAACTGAAGGAAATGATCACAACATTGGCCAAGGCCATAAGTGAGCTTAAGAAAGACATTCAGAAAAATATGAAGAAAGATATTAAAGAACTGGAAATGCGTCTATACAATCGTTTTGACACAACCTATAAAAGGTATGCTGGGGAAAATTGAGGAACACATCCAAGAAAATACGTTTAAACTAAGCTGGATGACGTTAAGCAAACATTCACAGCCCGAATTGAAATAGTGGAACAACTGGCATCTAACGCCGATGGAAAAGCTACAGCTGCGAATAATAAATGCAAGAAACTCAGAGACAGACTTGCTGCTCTGGAAGATGGATGCAGAAGGAATAATATTAGAATCGAAGGTCTACCTGAGAATCGTGAAAGTCCAAACCCAGTGAAATTTGGAGTTGAACTTTTCTCTAAAATAACTGGAGAAGAATTTAAATCAGATACCGAGATAGCAGCAGCTTATCGCATACGCGGATCTAATACCTTTTAACCTAGGTCTTTTATTGTCCAGTGGGGGATAAGGGAGGAAGAGAAAGAGAGCAGGCTATGTCTAATCTATCCTTTTAACCATTATAACTATCAACGTAACAATAGGCTGTATGGCAATAGTTCGTGGGGAAATTGGAAATTAAGGTTAAAGCTGTCTCACTTCCAGTTAAGACTATAAAATGACATCAAAAATTCAGAATCAATGTCTCCATGATGGGACAGTTAACTTTGTGAGCTGGAATGTTGAATCACGAATTAAAGAGAAAGAAAGTATTCTCTCACCTAACAGGTTTAAAAGATAAAATAGTATTTTTACAGGAAACCCACTTACTAAGCAAGGATCAGTTCCAGCTGCAAAAAGACTGGACTGGTCAAATGTTCCATTCTAGCTTTACAAAGAAAACTAGGGGTGTGGGAATTCTCATACATAGAACAGTCTCATTTGTAGCATCAGATGTAGTATCTGATCATGAAGGGAGATATGTGATGGTCATGGGTAACTTATTTAACTGTAAAATGATTTTGATAAATGTTTATGCACCTAATATCGATGATAAGGAATTCATGCAAAATGTATTTGCATCCATTCCCAATGTGAACACTCATAAAATTATAATGGCTGGGGACTTTAATTGTGTTTTAAACCCACTCTTAGATAGGACTCCTGTCACGGGGGGATGACATCTAACACAGCTAAGACAATTATACAGTTTGTAACTGACCATAACTTATCAGACCCCTGTAGGTTTCTAAACCCAAACTTAAGAACATATTCGTTCTACTCACCAGTACATCATTGCTACTCAAGAATTGATTATTTCTTTATAGGTAATAATTTCTTGCCTACGATTAAATCTTGCAAGTACGACACTATTGTTATCTCCGACCATGCACCTCTGATCTTGGAGCTAAAGTCATTATGCCCAACACTCTTACGTCACAGATAGCATCTTAACCCGCTTCTATTAGCAGATGAGAACTGTACAGAATTCATATCCAAACAAATCAGTTTCTTCCTAGAGACAAATAGATCCTCAGAGGTGTCTGCAGGAATACTCTGGGAAACTCTCAAGGCCTTCTTAAGAGGACAGATTATTTCATATCTTTCCCACAGAAATAAGTTAGAAACCAAGAAAGTATCAGAGCTAAGAGGCAAAATTACTAAAATAGATGAAGAACTTGCCAGGCATCCAAGCGAGGCTCTACATAGGAAAAGTCAGGCTCTACATTAAGAACTCAACCTCCTGACAACTAAAGAAACTGAACAACTAATTTATAAATCAAGATATCACTACTATGAATTATGGAGAGAAAGCTAATAAGCTTTTAGCTCAACAAATCCATAAGCAAGAAGTTCGTAATGCAATCCCAGCAATCACCAACAAGAACGGAGATGAAATCATTGACCATAAAAATATGATGTACACATTTAGAGACTACTATAAATCTTTATATTCTACTGAGTTTAAAGAAGACAACACACAATCTAATGCATTTCTGGATACATTACAGATACCACAAATAGACACTTTTAGTGTGGAGGAACTCGATAAACCTTTGGCGCTATCAGAATTACTAGATGCTATAAAGCCACTTCAAGGCGGGAAAGCAGCAGGCCCTGATCGCTACCCTATAGAATTTTATAAGAAATTCTCTACTCAACTAGCTCCCCTTTTATTAGAAACATTTACAGAAGCTAGAGACAATCAAATTTTACCTCAAACTTTTTGCCAAGCATATTAATCACCGTCTTTCCTAAACAAAATAAGGACTTATTACAACGTGCATCATACAGACCAAGTTCACTTTTGAATAATGATGTTAAAATAGTTTCAAAAAGCATAGCTAGAAGGATGGAGAAAGTGCTGCCTTCGATAATATCACAAGATCAAACTGGATTTATCAAGGTTTGACACTTATCTTCAAATCTTCAACGCCTGTTTAATGTAATATACTCACCAGTAAAGTCAAACACCCCAGAAATATTATTATCATTGGATGCAGAAAAAGCATTTGACATGATTGAATGGAAATACCTTTTCACTAAATTAGAGAAATTTGGGTTTGGCCCGAACATTTGTGCATGGATCAAACTACTGTATACCAATCCAGAAGCTTCAGTCTGTATTAACAACATTTGCTCACACTACTTTAAACTAGAACAAGGTACCAGACAAGGATGCCCCTTGTCACCACTGCTATTTGCAATCACCATTGAACCACTGGCGGTTCACTGTCAAAACGCTTATCAGATAAAGGGGATTATCAGAGAGGGACTGGAACAGAAAATCTCTCTATAAGCAGATGATATGGTACTGTATATATCAGACCCATAAAATTCTGTGCCTGCAGTCTTAGCAGCACTCACAGAATTTCAAAAGATTTCTGGTCTCAGAATCAATTTGAATAAAAGTGTACTCTTTCCATTGAATTTTCAAGCATATAATATTAGATTAGACACCCTACCATTTATCATTGCAGATCAGTTTAAATACCTAGGGGTTAACATCACAAGTAAACACAAAGCTCTTTTTTAACAAAATTTTGCCATCTGTATGGAAAAAATTAAGCAAGACTTGCATAGATTGTCAACCCTTCATCTCACTCTAGCTGGAAGAATTAACATTGTTAAGATGAGTATTCTTCCTAAGCTTCTTTTTTTATTTCAAAACATTCCAATATACATCAATAAATCATTTTTAAGCAGTTAGATTCAACAATAACCTCATTTATTTGGAACTCAAAACATCCACGTATCCAAAGAGTGACCCTACAAAGACCTAAGGCAGAAGGTGGCATGGCTCTACCTAACTTTCAGTTTTATTACTGGGCAGCAAACATACAAACTTTAAAAACCTGGACACAAATAGATGAACAGACACAGTAAAATCCTGCAGTACTTCTTTATATTCCCTGCTCTGTGCCCCAACAAATGTAAGTTATCGCCATTTTACTAATAATCCATTAGTGCTTCACTCACTCAGAATATGGAACCAATGTAGAAAGCATTTTAGGAAGGAGAATCTTTTATCTGTGGCACCTCTGCAAGAGAACAACCTCTGTCAACCCTCGCAAGCATATGCTTTTTTTAATATCTGGAAAAGATCTGGATTAAATTGCTTAGAGATCTTTATATATACAACATCTTTGCATCCTATGAACAATTATAATCCAAATTTAACTTTCCAGCTACACATTTCTTTCACTATCTTCAACTTAGGAACTTTGTTAAACAGAACCTGCCCGATTTTCCTCATCTTGCACACTCCTCCAGGCTGGAAAAAATATTGCTCAATTTCGAGGACTTAGACACCATCTATGCAATATATAAAATTATTTTACAGTCCCTCCCTTTCAAAGATCCAAGAGGACAATGGGAAAAAGATCTCTTAATCAATATATCAGAAAAGGAGTGGAAGGTAGCAATGCAGAGAATTCACTCGAGCTCCATATGCGCAAAGCATACAATTACTCAACTCAAAATTATATATTGAGCACATCTGTCTCGCTTAAAACTGTCCAAAATGTTCCCAGGTCAAGATCCAACCTACAAATACTGCAATCAAATCCCAGCTTCACTGGGTCACATGTTTTGGGCCTGCAGCAAATTAACATCATTTTGGACCAAAATTGTTATGTGCCTTTCAGACAGCCTTGGTATCACAATCCCTCCTAACCCATTACCAGCTGTGTTTGGTGTTCTTCCAGATGGGCTTAAAGTGGAGAAGGACAAACAAACTGTGATTGCATTCACTACACTATTGGCACGCAGACTTATTTTGCTAAACTGGAAGTATCCTAACTCTCCTCTCTTAAGTTAGTGGGAAACCAATGTTTTATACTATTTGAAATTGGAAAAAATCAAATTCTCAGTTAAAGGATCGGTACAGAATTTTTTCAAAACCTGGCAGTATCTAATCATTAATATTTTAGAATAAGTTCTTAAAGCACAGAGGAAGCAATTCTTTCCGCATTTCTTTTTCTTCTCCATTCATCTCTATTGCCCATTTAAACTAATCAATTTAGGTATGTTTACAAGCTTTAAGTTTTACTCCGTTAGCCATGCTCTCTTTCTTAGGGGTGGGGGTTAAGTTGTTTTCATCCTATTTTTTTTTTTTTGTAAAAATTGATTTATTTGTATGGAATGAATACAATAAAATTAATAAAAATAATAAAATAAAATAAAAAGTCAACTGCTTTTAGTTGCACAAAATGAACTTATTATTAAGCCAATGTATTTGAATACATTTACATGGCAATATTTTGGAGACAACTAGACACAGACATCATTTCTTATATTGGAAGGAAATCCCAACTCTGGTTCATGTTTTACATTGTCTCACCACATGCGAACCTGACTTAAGACCTGAAGAAGATAATAATAATAATAATAATAATAATAATAATAATAATAATAATAAT
>JANRMT010028174.1:167331164-167383165 GCA_026402145.1 Polypterus bichir lapradei
ATAATAATAATAATAATAATAATAATAATAATAATAATAATAATAATAATGTTTTATTTATTTAGAGTTTTTCATATATTCAAGGACACTTTACAATTTAATAAACACATTAACAAGACAATACAAATTACATACAAAAAAATGAATAATACTCATTGAAGAAGATGTCTATTATTCACTGTCATTGAACCTAGATAACTTGTAAATTTCTTCAGTTTGTGATTGGCTCGTGACTCTTGCCACATGATGGCATAAAGGCATCTTTAGATAGACTAATTGGTACACAGTGTAGACCTATTGCACGTACATGTGGCAGTGTAATAGAAATTCCTGCAACTTACAAATCTGTGCAGGAATTCAAACGGGAAGTGTAGTCTGTTTTGTATTTAGATGAAGAATTTACAATGGCAATATTGTAATCTTTTTTTTTTATTTGTAAATACAGTTAGGGAGTTGCAGGTGCTAGTTTCTGCAAACTGCAGTGTTGAAGAAAACATAGCCAATAGATATCAAAGACAGGAAGGAGCAATATGTGTTTGTAGATCAGTGGATACTTTTGTATTTTAAAGAGAAATATTAAAAAAATACAGGTTGCTTTGAAAGAATCCAAGAAATCCTTTCACGAGAATGGTGCTGCTAGGTATCAGACACTCCACTACATAAACCGTGGTCATTATTGAATCACACACACCCCTACACCTTACTCCGAAATAAACACACATTGCATGTATTAGATAGAACTTAAAAACTTGTTTATTTGTACTTTCTGTAAACTGACACCTAATTCATCTGCTTCATCCGTTCCATTCATATTATAGTGTGTCTAAGCTCTAAAATAGTAGTTACATTATAGACAAAATCATGGTTTATGTTTGTTGCATGTGTTTTTAATTGTTTAATCGTAAGTAATTTCTACAGTGTGTGTTACTTGCCATTATGATAGTAATCTTTTACCTTTAAATGTTTTGAAAAGAAGTTTAAAATTCTATTTTGATGTTGTGCTCCTGTTATCATTGACACAAAGTTACCAGTAAATATCTGGAAGATTTAAAAAATTATTATTTAAATATGGAAGAAACTGCATCTTTTTGTCAAGTGATTTAAAAATTAAAGGGTAATAGATTCACAATGCGATTATGTACATGGTACGTTACTGCTGTAATCCTGCTTGAAAGTTTGCCTTATAGCTCCACAGGTAGTCTGCAGAACATGAATGTTTGGGGTTTAAAGTTGGGGAGAGTTGAATAGAGATGGAGTAACAGATGATGCTCATCCTTCATGTGTTTTTCTTAGAAAGTGTTATTTTAAATCAGACTTCCCTGAAGAGAATGGTGAAATTTTGTATGATATTTGAAAGTGCCACTACTGAAATGCTACTGATAGACACTAACATTGTAGCCTATGACTGTGAACAGTATGCCATTAAGATATTAAGTTCCTGTGCTTAGACTGCAAAATGATAACAGAGTTTTGAAAATCTCAGGTACATTTTTGTAATGACTCCAAATAAAAATGTCCAGTTTTTCGTGTATATTTGCTATACCCATGCTAAAATTACATATTTAAATTATTGTGTTTTTTGCTTAAATACAGTTGTCATTATTACAGTGTTGTTTCATAATGTAGAAAGTCAAATTTGTATAGTTTTCACCGTTTGTATTACCCTCAAACATATGGTATCTGTTTCAAAGTGGCAGTGATATGTCATTTGTACAGAAATAATGTTTTATGTATGATACAATTTAGAATTGTTAATATTTTTTGGTAAAATGCTTAATAGTTTTGTTTTAAATACAAATAAATTTGATTGTGACAACTGATAATAACGCACAACATTGTATAGAGTACTTTTTTGGAAAAAATACTGTCTTCTTCATGTCTGTCTGTGAATTTCAGTTAGTACTGCTACCTAAAAGCACCAGGTCATATTGATTGGTAACTCTGAACTAGCCTTAGGTGAGTGTGTGCGTGTGAGCAGGCCCAGCCTTTGAAAGACTGACATCAAGTTTGGTTTCTATGTTATTCTCAGTTCCTCTGGTAGTACAATCAAGTAACAAATTTAAATGCATTCCCTATGCAAGTTTTGATCCTCTGCATAACAGTGGACTGGCTCGCTCACAACAACCCAAACAAGGCACTCCTCTCTCTCCTGTAATTTCAGCCTTCAAAACTAATCGTCTTACAAACTAAAGAAGCTTTTTGTTAAGTGTTTTTAGATCCTATCCTAGTGTCACAGACAGCCTGTATTACTCTAGGTGCACCAGACTAGAAAAGTTTTTGGTGGATTTTTGGACCCTTAAACTGTAGAGTGTTCAAGAAAAGGTCTTGCCTGTTTCCTCAGGTAAAAGGGTTAGAAAGGCCCTTTATGTTTACTTACAGAAATGTTTTTTGTCTTTTCAGGTATTCTTTCCATGGGTTTCCGATGAGAAAGTTAGGCAATCCTAGTCTACTTCTAGGACACCTTCTTTTCAGTATTCCGGAGGATCACTAAATGATTATGTCCATGTCATCTCTTAGTTTAGTTGGACTTACTGTCTTTAATTACTATTTACTACTTTTATTGTGCAGTCCAAAATGGAACATAGTAACCTAAAAGAGTACAGACATGTATCCTTAACAACTCATGATATGAAAACTACATAAAAACCTGAAGTTACTAACCTCAGATGTGGTGAAAGCAGCACTCCAACCAAAGCACTTTGCCTATTACATGCACTTATGTGCGGACAACATCATTATCAATCTATTACACAGGTCATTCTCTTATTTGGATAGGGCATTCAGACATATGGGGCACATGTTTTTGATTCATGTGATGCCAAAAACAACACAGATTACTTACAACTGTGACTAACAACTGTAAGCTAAGATCAATGAAGATGGGTGATCCCTACTTGTCTTGGATTTCTGACAACTTAACAAATGAACCACTATTTTAGGCTGCATAACTGTATGCAAGGTTAAACGTTTGGTAGGTGACACAGGGACTCTCCAAAGAACTCCCAGCTTCCTTCCTGCTTATCTTGTAAGTAATTTTCTGAGACCGTCTGCTGAAATGCTTGTATGGGTCTGCCACTGCAGGCAATATAAAGGGTCAGATACAGAGGCCTGGTGGATAACATCTTTTAGTGGGGAATGAGAAAGCATCTGCAGCTTAATGTTAGCAAAACAGAAGAGATGGCTGTACACCATGTGAACTTGAACCCGGACACAGGCAGACAGACATCGTTGGTTCCACCACACACTTGTTTATTTACAATATTTACAAACTGTGCTCACGTGCACCCCCAGTGCCTCTTGCACCGATTCCCCCAATGTCCAGGCCTCACAGTTCCACTGCCTTCCTGGCCACCTCTAGTCCTCTCTCCAGCTCCGTCCTCTTCCACCCGACTTCCGCTAATGACTGGAGGGAGGCGGCCCCTTATATGGGAGCCCGGATGGGCTCCAGCTGTTTCCCGGCAATCAGTCATAGCCACACCCCAGTGTGGCGGAAGTGCCGGCTGCGCACCTGGAAGCCATCCGGGTGTCCCCTGTCGTCTTCCCCCCAGCACTTCCTGGTGTGGCGGAAGTGCTGGCCCCCCAGGTTCCTCAGGGTTCCAATACAACCAGGGCGATCGCCCCCTCGCGGTCTGGAGGAGGCACAAGCCCTCCTCCGGTCCTCCTGGGCGTCCCGGCTGGGCTCCAGCCCCGACCGGGTCCCACACGGGATATTCCGGCATCGGGGCGCCGCCTGGCGGTGGCCACGGGTCCCTACAGGCCTGGGCTTCCATGCCCTGTACCCGAGGCCCCCAACATAACCAGGACGGACGCCCCCTCACGGTCTGGAGGAGGCACAAGTCCTCCTCTGGTCCTCCTGGGCGTCCCGGCCGGGCTCCAGCCTCAGCCGGGGACCACAACCACAAGAACCGACATATTCCTTAATCCAAGAAAAGGTGTATTAGTATCCAGATATGTAACTGGGCAAAAATCTGTATTGGGCTGCAAACACTGAAGCAAAATACAAAATTGGGCAACTGTATTTCCATTGTCGGAGTCATTGGTCATGAGTAGAATATTTCTGCAAATATTGCATGAATTTGGGGTGCCAAGTGTACTCTTTTAAATTAGCAGTTGCCAAAAAACTGAATAAGTTAATCAAGAAGACCAGTTCTGTTCTAGGAACAGGCCTGGACACTTTTGGCTAAACTGCTGGCTATCAAGAACAATACTTCATACCTGCTAACAACCTGTGGATCACCATTAGTTCAAGGATCTTCTACCGTGGTGTTCTGAGTGCTACTGGAGATGTTTCTTTTTTGCAATCTACCATTAGAGGTTAAAACATATACTGTACATTGCATTGACAAT
This sequence comes from Polypterus bichir lapradei, assembly GCA_026402145.1. Classification (NCBI taxonomy): domain Eukaryota; kingdom Metazoa; phylum Chordata; class Cladistia; order Polypteriformes; family Polypteridae; genus Polypterus; species Polypterus bichir. The sequence goes on from JANRMT010028174.1 coordinate 167,335,512, forward strand.
GTTTTCAATTATAGTCAAATTAATTTTTTTGCTCTCTGGTATTTAGAAGGACTAGTATTAATCTAAACTAACATTTTCTTCGGCACACTTCTTTTTTCGGCTACTCCTGTTAGGGGTTGCCACAGCGGATCATCTTGTTCTATATCTTCCTGTCTTCTGCATCTTGCTCTGTCACACACATCGCCTGCATGTCCTCTCTCACCACATCCATAAATCTTCTCTTAGGCCTTCCTCTTTTTCTCTTGCCTGGCAGTTCTATCTTTAACATCCTTTTCCCAATATACGCAGTATCTCTCCTCTGTACATGTCCAAACCAACGCAATCTCACCTCTGTGACTTTGTCTCCCAACTGTCCAACCTGAGCCGACCGTCTAATGTAGTCATTTCTAAACCTGGCCATCCTCATCACACCCAATGCAAATCTTAGCATCTTTAACTCTGCCACCTCCAGCTCTTTCTCCAGCTTCCTGGTCAGTGCCAATGTCTCCAACCCATATAACATAGCTGGACTCACTACCGTCCTGTAGACCTTCCCTTTCACTCTTGATGATACCCGTCTGTCACAAATTACTCCTGATATTCTTCTCCACCCATTCCACCCAGCCTGCACTCTCTTTTTCACCTCTCTTCCACAATCCCCATTACTGTGTACTGTTGATCCCAAGTATTTAAACTCATCCACTTTCGCCAACTCTACTCCTGCATCCTCACTATTCCACTGACCTCCCTCTCATTTACACATATGTATTCTGTTTTGTTCCTACTGACCTTCATTCCTCTCCTCTCTAGAGCATATCTTCACCTCTCCAGGTCTCCTCAACCTGTTCCCTACTCTCTATAGATCACAATGTCATCAGCAAACATGATAGTCCAAAGGGACTCCTGCGTAATCTCATCTGTCAACCTGTCCATCACCATCGTAAATAAGAAAGGGCTCAGAGCCGATCCCTGGTGTAATCCCACCTCCACATTGAATGCATCCGTCACTCCTACCTCAGACCTCACCACTGTCACTCTTCCCTCGTACATATCCTGCCAATCCCGACTTCTTCGTACAATACCAAAACTCCTCTCGAGGCACCCTGTTATATGCTTTCTCCAGGTTCACAAAGACACAGTGCAACTCCTTCTGGCCTTCTATATACTTTTCTATCAACATCCTCAGAGCAAACATTGCATCTGTTGTGCTCTTTCTTGGCATTAAATCATAATGCTGCTCACTAATCATCCCCTCCCTTCTTAACATATCTTCCACTACTCTTTCCCATAACTTCATGCTGTGGCTCATCAATTTTATCCCCTTGTAGTTACTACAGCTCTGCACATCCCCCTTATTTTTAAAAATTGGTACCAGTACACTTCTTCTCCACTCCTCGGGCATCCTCTCACTTTCCATGATTCCATTAAACAATCTTGTTAAAAACTCCACTGCCATCTCTCCTAAACACCTCCATGCTTCCACAGCTATGTCATCTGGACCAATGGCTTTTCCATTCTTCATCCTCTTCATAGCTGTCCTTACTTCCTCCTTGCTAATAAGTTGCACTTCCTGATTGAGTATCTCCACATCATCTAACCTTCTGTCTCTCTCTCATTCTCTTCATTCATCAGCCTCTCAAAGTACTCTTTCCATCTGCTCAACACACCCTCCTCACTTGTATGTTTCCATCTTTATCCTTTAAGACCCTAATTTGCTGCACATCTTTCCCAGCTCTGTCCCTCTGTCTAGCCAATCGGTACACGTCCTTTTCTCCCTCCTTAGTGTCCAACCTCTTATACAACTCATCATACGCCTTTTCTTTAGCCTTCTCCACCTCTCTCTTCACCTTGCGCCTCTTGTCTACTTTTTGCATCTGTCTGACTACCCCACTCCTTTTTCACCATCCTCTTCCACTGTATACTCTCCTGTACTTCCCCATTCCACCACCAGGTTTCCTTTTCCTCCTTTCTCTGTCCAGTTGTCACACCCAGCACCCTTCTTGCTGTCACCCTTTCTACTTCTGCTGTAGTTGCCCAGCTATCTGGTAACTCCTCACTGCCACCCAGTGCTTGTCTTACCTCCTCCCCAAACTCTAACTTGCAGTCTTCTTTTTTCAACTTCCACCATTTGATCCTTGGCTTTGCCCTCACTCTTCTCCTCTTCTTGATCTACGATGTCATCCTACAGTCCACCATCCTATGTCTTCTAAATACACTTTCCCTTGCCACCACTTTGCAATATTTAATCTCATTCAGATTGACTGTTCCACATATGATATAATCTACCTGTGTGCATCTTCCTCCACTCTTCTACATCACCCTATGTTCCTTCCTTTTCTTAAAATACGTATTCACCACAGCCATGCCTATCCTTTTCGCAAAATCCACTATCATCTGACTTTCTTCATTCGTCTCCTTGAAACCATACCTACCCATCACCTCCTCTTCTCCTCTGTTCCCTTCACCAACATGTCCACTGAAATCTGCTCCAAGCACCTCTTTCTGTCCCTTGGATACACTGTCCATCACTTCATCCAACTCACTCCAGATATCTTCTTTCTCATCTATCACACCTCCAATTTCCAGCTTGATAATCATTACTCTGTCTGACACTCTTTTCACTTCCAAAACACTCTTGACATACTGTTCCTTCAGAATAACTCCTACCCCATTTCTCCTCTCATCCACACCATGATAGAACAATTTGAATCCACCTCCGATCCACCTGGCCTTACTCCCTTTCCATTTAGTCTGTTGCACGCATAATTTATCAACCTTACTTCTCTCCATCATATCAGCTAACTCTCTCCCTTATCAGTCATACTGCCAACATTCAAAGTTCCTACTTTCAGTTCCACTCTCTTTACCTTCCTCCTCTCCTCTTTCCTCTGGACACGTTCCCCCCTCCTCTTCTCCTTCTTCGGCCAACAGTAGCCCAATTTCCGCCAGCTCCCTTTTGCAGTACAGATCAGGTATGGAAATCTGTATTGTCGTCCGCATGTTGATCTGGAAAAATTTTACACCGGATGCCCTTCCTGATGTAACCCTCCCCTTTTATCTAGGCTTGGGACAGTCACGAAGAAACACACTGGTTTGTGCATCCCCTGTGGCTGGGTTATTTTCTTCAGCCCACTTTACAATAGAAATCCTCCATTCCCTTCTGTTATAATATCTGTTTTATTCAACTCAAATTCTTGTCTATTTAAAATGTTTGTTGAATGGGTTTTAATTTTTAATATTTACCTTTCCTTGATTTTGTCTTTTCTATGATTGTAACACTGAATATGTACACAAATATCAGACATTTTCTTACTTCTTTTGCAATTTAGAATCTGGAAGTAAAATGTATTTTTTTATTTATGCCTGCTTGTGCATGAATTTTAAGGTAATATTTTAGAGCATCAGGAAATATAAGACAAAAACAAATTTATTAAAGATGCAGACAAACAAAGAATGTTTACTGAACATAAGTGAAAAGCTATTATATTTACTGCCAGCACAATAAAAACCTTAGAAAATTAAAAAACAATGTGAATGGAATTTATATCTTATGGGTTCTTTCATTAATATCAAAACTGAAAATGAAATCATGTTTGACATGGCTCTTAATTCTTTTTACAGTATGCAGTGATTGAGAAATTTAAAATACAGTTTGAACACGTCTTGTTTTTATGATTGTTACACTCTTTTCAGCATCTCAAAAATTCAGCTTTAAAACCTATGCATGTCATGCCAAATTCTGTAAAGAAAACATTCATATATATTGTGTACACACAATTCAGCTGATTATTTGGAATGGCAGAAAATCATACATGATTCTGTTAAGCTGATGATGTAGTCTTGTCTGTGGTAGAATATAAAAGCTTGACAACGCAACTGACATACAAGAGAACAGCTATCCAGTAATCCCTCTCCGTGCTGAAATTCAGCAGAAAACATTTCACTCTGCTGATTAGTTACATTTAACCTACTGGATGACTCCTCTTCCTCGATCATATCAGAATAAATTAAAGCTGATGACCCCCCCAAAAATTCTTTGTAAGTTTTCTAATAAAAGCTGTTCAATATTAGGATCAGATCGTTCAGAATTTGTTATGACAAGCTCCATCACACCAAATCTGTTCAAGTGATCGGATTCTTTCTGTTCTAATTCTCTGCATAATCCAACCATTTCTAAATAATTCAAGTTGTTTGTTAATTTCATTAAGATACACTAAATGGGCACATGCTAAATGTACATTATTCTCTAGATTCAGAATACAAAGCACAGAATTATTCAACTCAAAATTATATATCGAGCGCATATCTCTCATTTAAAATTGTCCAAAATGTTTCCAGGGCAAGATCCACCCTGCGAACGCTGCAATCAAGTTCCATCCTCACTGGGTCACGTGTTTTGGGCCTGCACCAAATTAACATCATTCTGGACCAAAATTTTTAAATGCCTTTCAGGCAGCGTTGGTGTCACAATCCCTCCTAACCCATTAGCTGTGTTTGGTGTACTCCCAGATGGGTTTAAAGTGGAGAAGGAGAAACAAACTGTAATTGCATTTACTACACTATTGGCATGTAGACTTATCTTGGTTAACTGGAAGAATCCTAACTCTCCTCTTTTAAGTCATTGGCTAACTGATGTTATATACTATTTGAAACTGGAAAAAATGAAATTCTCACTTAGAAGATCTGTGCAGAACTTTTTTAAAACCTGGCAGGATCTAATCAATAACATTTTAGAATATGATTTTAAAACACTGAGGAAGCAGATTCTCTCCCCATTTCTTTTTCTTCTCCATGTATCTTTATTCACGTATTAATTCATCTATTTACTTATTTTCACTAGCCTTAAGTTTTACTCTGCTGGCCATGCTTTCTTTCTCAGGGGCGTGGGTTGATTTGTTTTCAATCCTATTTTTGTTAAAATTTAATTATTTGTAAGGAATGTTATGTGATTACAATAAAATCAATACAATTAAAAAAAGAATACAAAGATCCTCTGTTTCAGAGAACTCCTTGTAAAAGAGAGAGAATACATTTTTCCAAAACCTTTCAATCATTTGGTTATATAGTGACTGTCCAGTAATACAGCTACCATGCTACAGTCCCCTCAGGGTATCCATGAGCAGCAATACTTGAGTATTTTCTCCTCCACACTTCACAACAGCGTTGCAAAAAACTTCTAAAACTACTTATCAGCGCTGACAAGATACCATGTTCCATAGAAGTTTAAAGACCTGATAGTAGACTATTGTAATAGCTTCAGCGTGAGATTCACCTCTCTGACAGCAACAACAAGTACCATTTTTCTTTGGGAGGAAGCTAAATTCTATTGGTGACTGAGAAGCCAGTGAACAGCCTGGGGAAAATCTTTGACTGCATCTTGAGAGATGTTGCAGTGGTCCAGTCAACTCACATGGTTATCAGCAGTTGAGAAGGCAGGACTTCCAGTGAAGTTCAAGGCATGGATTTTCAGCATGAAATCCTTCCAAGACTTCTCTGGCCACTACTGATATATGAAATTCCAATGAGCATTGTAGAGGGATTTGAGTGAAACATCAGTTCCTTCATAGGTAGCTGGGCCTGCCAAGAAGCCTTAGCCTTAACCTGATAAAGGAATTTAAGGTCACCACAGTGAGAGAGGTGCTTCTTTATAGAAACTCAACTGACACTAGAGTCTCCACTGCAGATGTTATTGTTAAAACTGGAGGGAAGTGGCACAGAAGGCAATGGAATAGGCAGAAGCAAGACTGAGACACAGCGTGCTGGTAGGCTTGGTGGCAGTTGGATGAGGTTGGTTTGGTAGCATTTCAAGACCCTGATACAATAAAGCCCAGGGGAGAGAGATGTCAACTGATCCAGGAGGAGATTTGTGTAGAGGCGGAAGAGGAATGGCATAGCAGGGCAGTAGCTATGCGCCAGCAAGGAGTCTGGATCAACTGGGATCATATAACTGTCCGAAAGATCACATGGGCAAAACTTCGGAAATCAAAACCAGTGAGCCTGAAGTTTTTGATTCAATCGGTGTATGATGTCCTTCCAAACCCGTCCAACCTGAATTGCGGCATGCCGACTATGCCGGGCAGAGGTTCTTTGAAGCATCATTGGGAGCTGTTGCCCAAATTATTTGGGAGAGGGGAGGTATAGGTGGCACCGTGGCCAAGTGCAGAAGGCAGTCATTTTGTACTTTGTGTTATATATTTACAATATTATTGTTATGTTCAGCTTAGTTTTTTTTTTTCATGAACATGTTAGGTAAATATACCATTATGCTTATGAACTTAAAAATGGTAGGATCTTGGAATTGGTTATCTTATTGAGGATGTGGTATTAATTTCTTTGTTATTGTCATACAGATAAACTATCATTTATTCCCCTTTTCTGCATATTTGTTTAATTTGGAGCATTGTTGGTAATACATAACTTTAATACTTTATGTTCTATCATTTTTGATTGTTCACATATATATGGGTCAATAAACACATTACGGTTCCAGTATAAAGCCTTGAAAAAAGGGGGTGACTTTACTGAAGTGCTTCTCCTAATATTCAGACTTTATGGTTTGTTATTTTTTACTCTTAAAAGATAAGAAAAACGTGACTCTTCCCAAGTGTCAAGCTTGAGATTATTTCTCTTTCTGATTTTCTCCTTGGGATCACGTAAGGTAAAGAACTTGTAAGAGCCATTTGCTAGTTATTTAAGTCATATTAAATGTTTGCCTATATATTGGTGCATAGTCTATGGAAGGTTCTTACAACCCCCACAAGCTGAATTGAATTGGTATATTCTAACTATTTCTTGTCTCTCTGACTATTCTATTCTATTTCTTGTCTCAGTTAGTGACCTGACTTGACGAGGGTAAGGCATGAAGGGCACACGGTTTTAAACCATGCCTTAACATGCCCAATAGTATGAAAGTTAACATGTTCTATTGAACGTGCAGTGCTGTATGTTTAGAGCATACTGAAGGCCAAGTTAAGCCCTGACTTAATCCCAATTGAGCATCTCTGGAGAGACCTAAAAATGGCTGTCCACCAACGTTTACCATCCAACCTGACAGAACTGGAGAGGATCTGCAAGGAGGAATGGCAGAGGATCCCCAAATCCAGGTGTGAAAAACTTGTTGCATCTTTCCCAAGAAGACTCATGGCTGTATTAGCTCAAAAGGGTGCTTCTACTAAATACTGAGCAAAGGGTCTGAATACTTAGGACCATGTGATATTTCAGTTTTTCTTTTTTAAGAAATCTGCAACAATTTAAAAAATTCTTTTTTTGTCTGTCAATATTGGGTGCTGTATGTACATTAATGAGGGAAAAAAATTAATTTAAATGATTTTAGCAAATGGCTGCAATATAACAAAGAGTGAAAAATTGAAGGGGGTCTGAATACTTTCCATACCCACTGTACAGGTATATACAGCCTTATTGAAAAGTCTTTTCAATTAACAGTACTTTTTCAGCCTAATTCTAGTACTTGAGAATCTTTTCTTGATAAATGGTTTTTAAAATTTTTCTTTTTGTTTTACATTCATATAATATGTGATTAAAATATGAAGTAATATGATCATGTAATATACCTGTATAATATTAATTTTAACATCCATATAGCCATATGAAGATATATCTTTTCTTTTAGAGATATGTGTAGATTATTCAAAATGTACTGTAATTAAAGCAAGTAGACTCAGTTGTTGTTGTTAAGTACTGTATTGTTTATTTAGATATTACTTTTAAAGAATCTGAAAAATACACTATTCTGAGTGAAAACAGATACATATATTCATTTTTCATTGCAAATCCTAATTCCAAGTTGTACTGGTACATTTCTAACTAAAAAATGTATAAAAAAATTGGGTCTATTGGAGATACCGTACATTGGTTTATGCATGACACAACTGAACTTTCACTATTCTTCTGATATTTTGTGATTGCCACTGTCACCCAAAAGCAAGCTGTTATAAGTTATGCATCATGTTTTTCCTACATTTATTGGCTTTGATGTACAGAGTGTGAGCTGCTTGGTTATGTCAGTCTTTTTTGGTGACTAGAAATTGATTATTACATCTGTTTGCAAGCTGAATTGTATATGCAGCATTTGCTAAAATTGGTTTTTCCATGGTCACCAAGGACCCAAGCAACACATTTTTTGGCAATTAGAAATGGGTTTTTGCTATTAGAGTGTGTGAATAATTGCAGTTGAAGTACTTTTAACTAAAATAGTGGCTTATGTGACAGCAGAGATAGCAATAAAATAGAAGAAAATATATTAGAAAAGATAAAGGATAAATTCAACAAATTGGGGAGCGCGTTTATACTAAGCATGGAATGGAGGGCAGAGTTTAGTGATTATCGAATAGAAAAGGATTTTAAAAAGTTTATTCAATGCAGTTAGAGTGACACAGTAGGCAGTAATGGTATGTGAGTAACAGAGAGCAAGGGACAAGATTTGTGAAAGCAATTTTAAGTGCTATTACAGGCACTTAAAGTGAGGCAGCAGGTATAAAACAATTTCTGTAGTTGTTTTGAACTTACATTTTAGTTCCTAATTAAAGTAGGGCTAAAAGGTTAATATGAGACCAGTGCACTTGGGTTAACGGAGGACTGCTTCCAGAAGGCCTACTTCTATGAGAGGAGCCAGGTAATCCAAGACCTTGAAGAGGAGCTTATAATGTGTACCCCTGCAATGGCACAGGAGAAAACAAGCGGAATAAAGTAACAGAGTTAGAAATGTCCATTCATTTTTAGCTCCTTTCACAACTGTATAACAAATGTGATACTTCTGAGGTGTAAGGTAGCAATGAGGAATACCAACAATTCCCCTACTGATCAGCCCTAAGGAGAATAATGAATTGATAGTAGTGGACTCTATTATTGGAGGAATTCCACTTATGAGAAACTTCCCAAGGGATGTAGATAAGGTCCCGGCCAGATCTACAGCAAATCATATTGTCATTAAGTTTAGGTGGAAATAGTACAATAATGGGGAATTTTAATTACCTATGTATTAACCAGGTAAACACAGCATATCACCTGAATTCAGAGATATACTGCAATAAATGTCTGTTTTTAACCTACAATGTTAAAACACCATTGAAAAGAGAGGCTTGTCTATATTTAATATTTGGTAATTATTAGGATCAAATTTATGGACATTATCTAATGTTTATCTATATATATCTAGATGAATTTCTGTCTGTCTGTTTGGGTATCACATGTAAACCACTACATCTATTTCTACTAAGCTTTGCTATTATTTTCAGCATAATCTAACAGAATATAGACTAATACAATTTTAGTGTTATGATACTTTACGGTCAACAATCCAATAAATTACAAAGCACAAGAATACAAATAGGCACAGCTCTCATCAACTTCCAAACACAGTCAAATGACTGTAGGCTGCTCCTGCCTTGATAGGTTTAAGAGTATTCTGTAATGGTGATGGGCAGATGCAATACATTACAATTATTTATTTATTTTTGTGTAGTCCGAAATAACACAAGGAGTGCCTCAATGGGCTTTAACAGGCCCCATCTATTGACAGCCCCTCAGCCTTGACTCTCTAAGAAGAAATCTTGGGAAAGGCAATTCGAAGAGAGACCCCTTTCCAGTTAGGTTGGGCAGGCAGTGGGTGTCAAAAGAAGGTGTAAATACAATACAATACATAGAACAGAACACAAATAATTCTCAATAGAACATGATAGTACAATAGTAATATTTCAAGTACAGAGCAAAATGCAAGAGTAGATGATATTACATAATACAATTCAGATTTGTTTAGAGTCCTGGAGACCTCAACCATAAAGCTGCCTCCCCCCTACTGGCCTTTCCACAGCTGAGTCAGTGGTGGGCTGGCCAATATGACCCTTCTACCTGATGATTCCAGCGCTCTTCCATCAGAGATTACTTTCCTCAGACAGGTAGATGACTTGACAATAGGGCAGTGGCACCAAGTGCCACATTTGAGTACCAAGAAGAGAAATAGAATAGGTGAGTGTTAATAACAAATTATAACTATCAGACCCCCGTGACCCTGTGTTAGTATATAGCAGGTTGGATAATGGATGGATGGATTATTACTTATGCTTTAGTGCTAATGACTATCAACAGAGACACAGTATGCATAGTTAATCAGCAGCTCTAGTCAGGATATGCTAAACTGAAGTAGAGAGTCTTTAGCCGGGATTTGAAAGTTGAGACTGAAGGGGCATCTTGTATAGTAGCAGGCAGACCATTCCATAGTTTAGGGGCCCTGTAAATAAAAGCTCGACCTCCTACTGCTATTTTATGAATCCTTGGAATCATAAGATGACTGGCATCTTGATATCTTAATGTGCACTCTGGTTTGTAAATACAGTAATCCCTCCTCGATCGCGGGGGTTGCGTTCCAGACCCCCCTGCGATAGGTGAAAATCCGCGAAGTAGAAACCATATGTTTGTATGGTTATTTTTATATATTTTAAGCCCTTATAAACTCTCCCACACTGTTTATAAATATTCCCGGCAGAGTTATACAGCATAATCCCTTTGTATTCTCTTAGATATTAGGTAAGATTCATTGAAATTATGTACATAAACACACTGTTTATATACAGTAAAACCTAAATATTATTTTAAAGATATTGAGTGTCTCCGATATCACATATGTTACAGCCATTACGATAGACAGGCCACCAGCAATAAATACGTACAATACAAGAAAAATAGTATACAGTAAATGTGTGTACAGTGACACTAAATGTACGTACATGTACTAAGCACTGTAAGAAGAAAATTAATTATGGTTACTCACCAACAATGACACGATGACTTGTCCGATAACAATGAGTTTAATTTTACTGCACAACAAAGGAGAGCGTTACAGCCCTTGTAAAGGAGCCACTTCAGGCGATTGTGTAGCACTGCCGTTGTTCTTCTTCTGGCAGTCTTCAATCCAAATACCTAAAGCAGATTCCATCCAGACTACTGCCTTATTACATCCACTTACAACTCGTTTTGCACCCTGGTTAAAAGGACACTGCGGCCGTAGATCTTATATTCCTTTCCTACTTTTTAAATAAAAAGAATCGTAGCCTTCAACAAATCCAAAACGTTTACCTTTTCGGCAATCGTTAACATCTTCTTCTTGCGCTTGGGCACGGCCCCTGAAGCAGTAGCAGATTGTTTTGGAGCCATAATGAAGGGCTTGACTATGCACAAAGATGAACACTAAAGAGCACAACTCTTTACACAGCGAAACACGTTGATGCTGAATGAGCGAGACGAGACTTCCTGGTTAACACTGCATTCAGCACACAGGAACTCAACTGCGTGCTCTGATTGGTTAGCTTCTCAGTCAGCCGAACTTAACTGCGTGCTCTGATTGGTTAGCTTCTCAGCCATCCGCCAATAGTGTCCCTTATATGAAATCAACTGGGCAAACCAACTGAGGAAGCATGTACAGTAAGTAAAAATACACATTGTCCGCAGAACCCGCGAAGCAGCGAAAAATCCGCGTTATATATTTAGTTATGCTTTCATATAAAATCTGCGATAGAGTGAAGCCGCAAAAGTCGAAGCGCGATATAGCGAGAGATTACTGTAATGATAAGTTCAGATAAGTAAGCTAGACTTTGACCATTTAAGGCTTTATACTTAAAAGTAGGATTTTGAAATGTGCCCTTAACTTAACCGGGAGCCAGAGTAAGAATTTAAGAACTGGAGTTATGTGTTCATATGTTCTTGTTCTTGTGATAATTCTTGCAGCAGCATTTTGGATTAACTGTAAACTGTATAAAGAACAATTTGAACATTCAGTGAATACCACATAGCAGCAGTCAGTCCTACTAGACATAATTGCAAGGATTAATTTCTCAGTATCTCACAAAACACCTTAATTTCCCAAAATATTTAAGATGAAAGAAACATATTTTGGACAATTTTGTAATGTGTGCTCTAAATGGCATGCTAGAGTCAAAGATAACACCTAGATTATGGGCTGATTCAGTAGAATTAATGATGATTCCAACTGAGTTAAATAATGACAATATATTGTTGCGATCAGCATCAATTAGCATCTCTGTTTTGTATGTGTTTAAAGACAAGTAGTGCTCATCCATACACTCATTTAATTCACTAACACAACTAATTAAAGACAACATCGGAGAAACTTCATTTGGTCTAAAAGAAAGTTATAACTGGGTGTATTCTGCATTAGAGAGAAAATTAACATTATATTTTCTAATGATAGATCCCAGTGGAAGCAAATTAAGTGAAAACAGTAAAGGTTCCAGTACTGAGCCTTGCAGGACACCATATCTTATTTTTGTGTATAATGATAGAGTACTGCCAGCACATTTCTGTATGTATTGGAATCAATTTGATAAATAAGAACTAAACCAGGCAAGGACATTACCTGTATGCCCAATGTCATTTTCCAGCCTGTGTAGTAAAATAGAATGGTCAATGGTGTCGAACACTGCGTTTAAGTGTAACAACATAATTACAGTGGAGTTTCAGAGGAGGATTTCAGAATGCTGTTTACAACATGTGTTAGTGCCATTTATGTACTATGACCAGTGCCAAAGCCAGACTGGAATTTCTCAAATAATTTGTGATGTGTAATGTGTGACTGAGGCTGACTGGCAACTACTTTTTCAAGTATTTTAGAGAGAAACAATAAATTTGTTATGGGTCTATAATTATTAAGAACTTTTTAAGTAATGATTTAATGACTGACACTTTTAGTGCATCAGGTACTTTGCCATGCAATACAGAACTATTGAAAATGCTAAGAATACGTGCTGCAAGAACATCCATTGGCTCTGCTTCTTGGATAACCACCTATAAAGAACAAAACACATTCATCAGTAATAAAGGAAATAATGAAGAAAAATAACATTAACATAAATAAGTTATTCAAAAACACCATAAAACAAAGATGTAAACACCAGCCAGGGAAGGAAACCTGGCTTAAATATAACATTTAGATTTTCTACATATAAATATCTAGAAAAAATTAAAACTGAGACAACTATTCTAAAAATGGCCATTATGAGCTGAAATAATACTAAATTAACAGCACTACATATCCACTAGATGGCTGCAACAGGTCAATAGTGTGCCTTAGTGAAATTGTTTAGGAATGGCACTTTGCTTATTTGATCTTGTATCTCATCCTTATACACTCACCTAAAGGATTATTAGGAACACCTGTTCAATTTCCTGGTCAAGACAATCTCCTGAACTCCAAACTGAATGTCAGAATGGGAAAGAAAGGTGATTTAAGCAATTTTAAGTGTGGCATGGTTGTTGGTGTCAGACGGGCCGGTCTGAGTATTTCACAATCTGCTCTGTTACTGGGATTTTCACGCACAACCATTTCTAGGGTTTACAAAGAATGGTGTGAAAAGGGAAAAACATCCAGTATGCAGCAGTCCTGTGGGCGAAAATGCCTTGTTGATGCTAGAGGTCAGAGGAGAATGGGCCGACTGATTCAAGCTGATAGAAGAGCAACTTTGACTGAAATAACCACTCATTACAACCGAGGTATGCAGCAAAGCATTTGTGAAGCCACAACACGCACAACCTTGAGGCGGATGGGCTACAACAGCAGAAGACCCCACCGGGTACCACTCATCTCCACTACAAATAGGAAAAAGAGGCTACAATTTACATGAGCTCACCAAAATTGGACAGTTGAAGACTGGAAAAATGTTGCCTGGTCTGATGAGTCTCGATTTCTGTTGAGACATTCAAATGGTAGAGTCAGAATTTGGCGTAAACAGAATGAGAACATGGATCCATCATGCCTTGTTACCACTGTGCAGGCTGGTGGTGGTGGTGTAATGGTGTGGGGGATGTTTTCTTGGAACACTTTAGGCCCCTTAGTGCCAATTGGGCATCGTTTAAATGCCACAGGCTACCTGAGCATTGTTTCTGACCATGTCCATCCCTTCATGACCACCATGTACCCATCCTCTGATGGCTACTTCCAGCAGGATAATGCACCATGTCACAAAGCTCGAATCATTTCAAATTGGTTTCTTGAACATGACAATGAGTTCACTGTACTAAAATGGCCCCCACAGTCACCAGATCTCAACCCAATAGAGCATCTTTGAGATGTGGTGGAACAGGAGCTTCGTGCCCTGGATGTGCATCCCACAAATCTCCATCAACTGCAAGATGCTATCCTATCAATATAGGCCAACATTTCTAAAGAATGCTTTCAGCACCTTGTTGAATCAATGCCACGTAGAATTAAGGCAGTTCTGAAGGCAAAAGGGGGTCAAACACCGTATTAGTATGGTGTTCCTAATAATCCTTTAGGTGAGTGTATATTCAATTTAATTCAATTTCTCTTTTTCTGTTTGAACATCATGTTAAAGGCAGAGTGCCTGTTTCTACAAAACTAGTCTAACATAAAGTATAGACTGATAAAACTTTATATTTTATATGTATAAAGAGCTAGAAAAAAATAAAAACAGAAACAGCACTGCAGTTTTACTTGAAAAAGAATTATACATTACTGTGTAACAAACACCAGTTTCAGATGTTTATTAGGACTACAATAATTACTTAATTTTTTTTAATATTTAAAAAATTTGAAAAAGAACAAGATTTTTTTTTTTACCATTCAATACCTTTTTAACAGTTGATCACATCAAAAATCTGTTCCCTCTTTTCTGAATGCTGCTGTTATGATAAACAAAAATGGTTCTATTCAATTTTTGTCCAGGGCAAATAATAATTTAGCAAATTGCCGATTTGTAACAAGATCTGTGCATGAGCTGGAGTAACAAAAGTATTTTGAGAGTGCAGGACTGAAAGGTGGTGGACACTTTGTGGTGATTTGTCTCATTTGTCTGTAAGCGATGAAGTTGAACGTTGTGACTGTGGTGCATTCTACACCCTTTACAACATTTCAATCTTATTACTAAACTATTGAAATAATTTATTGTTACTCTTCTATTAAGCGTTCTTAGATACAAAGTTACGATTACTATTTTAACTTTTCATTTATGTAAATGTTAATAGCATTCAGTAGTTAAAGGGAATTTAAGAGAAATTCTCAAAATTTGTAGAACAGAGATAGAGAAGCCTCTTAAACAGTCTGAAATCAAATTAGATGTTAACACTAGATAATTCTTCCCAAGAACACCCTAAAATATAAACCATTAACTTGAATACTTTGACTTCTAAATCCTTCTCATAAAGTGTACTTTCGATTTTCAGAACTCCCATTCTGTATTCAAACCTAACATTTTTACTTCCTACATATAATACTTTACATTTCTCTCTATTATAAAAAAAATCTTGGGAGGGAGACGAAATGTGATCTTCTCGGAAGACATTTTGAAGTTCCGTGAGATTAATTGCACTGAAGACACTTTGAAGTCCCGCGAGACTACTTGCACGACACACCCTACTTATAAACAAATTCTAAGAGACACTTTAACATCCTGCGAGACAAAGAAGTGAGATAAAAAGACAGCTGCTGTACAGTCTTTTAAATGATCGTCGCACAGTGCGATATGCAGATCATGCAGCACATCACAAGCAGCAGCTGCTGTACAGGCTTTTAAATGATTGACGCGCAGCGCGACATGCAGATCATGCAGCACAGCACTAGCACCCCCGGGGGAGTGGGGGAATAACTCATTCATTACAGGTTTATTACTGGCAAATATCAATAAACACAAAATGAATGAAAATGAATGAAATGAAAATAACAATCTAGATTATCTGCCTATCCGTCACCTGCAAACTTAACCAAATAGTTACTTATATTCCTATCCAAATTATTAATATATATTAAAAATAGTAGCAGCATTAACACTGACTCCCATGGAACACTACTCTTAGTGTCAGCCAATTCTGATAAGGTTCCTCCCTCACACTTCTGCTTCCTGTGTCTGAGACAATTTTGCATCCATCTACATCCATCATATCCTTTTATTGCTTCTTCATAGAATTCCAGCATGCTGGTAAAACATGACTTCCCTCTTTTGAACCCATGCTGACTGTTCAGTAAAACTCCTGTACTTGCCACATGTTGCTAAATCTTATCCGTAATTAATAATTAAAATTCCTGTGATGCACATTAAGATTACTTGCATATAGTTGTTTGGATCTGCCTGGTCACCTTTTTATATAATGAGATAATATTTTCCATTTTCCAGTCCTTCAGAATTTCCCCAGCGTGCAGTGAATTCCATCCGTCCATTATCCAACCCGCTACATCCCAAACACAGGGTCACGGGGGTCTGCTGGAGCCAATCCCAGCCAACACAGGGTACAAGGCAGGAAACAAACCCCGGGCAGGGCGCCAGCCCACCGCAGGGCGCGCACACACACACACATACCCACCCACACACCAAGCACACACTAGGGACAATTTAGAATTGCCAATGCACCTAACCTGCATATCTTTGGACTGTGGGAGGAAACCAGATCACCCGGAGGAAACCCACACAGACACGGGGAGAACATGCAAACTCCATGCAGGGAGGACATGACCCCGGGTCTCCTAACATCAAGGCAGCAGCGCTACCCACTGCTCCACTGTGTCGCCCGTGCAGTGAATTCCTAAAAATATTTGTCAAGGGTTTATATATGTTTCTCACCTGTACTCTCAGAATGCAACACACTGTGCAAGACTCTCTGTCTCTCGAGCAAACCTGCACTTCACTACCATTAATGATCAAGTCTCCAACTATCATTACCTCTCTCTTTCTGGGAACTGGTTTTGAGGTCAACTCAAAAGGGCTCCTCATGCCTGCCTACCACCTCAGAATCTTCAGAGACACCATCCAGCTCAGCAATGAACCAAAAAGTATCTGACACTTTCAGTTCTGGGGTTGATGCCCCCAGAAAATGTGCACACTTTACTCTACACCTTGTGACCATAACCCACCTATCTCTACCTGTCTGGAATCTCATCTTGTGCCACCTTAAGGCTGCATCTCTCTAACCTGGGCCAGGTCCACCAAATTCTCTACAATGCCAGCCAACACCTCCTTCAGTTCAGCGAATCTCCTTTAGATGTAGCCCTCATAGAAGACTGGCTTCTCCAAGCCATCCTCTAAAACAGAGGCAGCCAACACGGTGCCCATAGGGACCATGTGACTTGCCCACAGGGCATGTTCTAAAAATAGCATTAGACACCATGGAGCTCTGTCTAAAAATTGTATTTAATTGTGTTGCTGTTCTTTTTGAATCAATAGCACTTGGCGGGTAGTCTGTGGTCAAAGTTCAATATTGTGCGAAGACAAACCTCCAACTCATTCTTCACTGAGACAAACAAATGGGCGCAGCTATGATTTCAGCCAGCACATTAGTCAGCCTACACACAAAGCATGTCAAACATTAGATTTAGTAATTACTAAAGGACTAAAAGTTGATGTGAAGCAGATCATTGATATTGGTCTATCAGACCATTTTCTCTTACTATTTAACATAGAAATAATGATGTTGTTAATGTATTGATAATGTTGTTAAAAAACGCTTTTTTGATTCATTAGCAGCTTCAAAATTTACAAACATTCTAAACAACCAGTCCATTTGTAGTGCTTACTACAATAGCAAGGATAATATAAATAGTACGGTGGAAAATTTTAATACTAAAGTGAGAGCTACTGCTGACATAGTCACACCTGAAAAGACAGTTAAAAAATCTTCTACCACGGAAGACTCAAAGAGTGTCTGATCTAAAGAGAACATGCCAGAGAGCTGAGCGTAAATGGAGAAAAACTAAACTGATTATCCACTATGAGATACTGAAGGTTAAAATAACAGAATACAACAACACGGTCCGTCTTGAGAGGTGGTGTTATTTCTCTAGAATTATAAATAACAATGCCTGTAATCCCAGAGACTTATTCTCTACAATTGATCATCAGTTAAACCCAGGTCACTCAATGGAATGCCTCCAAAAAACTTCCAGTGAAACTTGTGAGGCTTTTGCTGTATTTTTTAATCAAAAAATGAATGATATTAGAAATAATATAGTACATCTTCCGATGCTGATCCTCTTAAACCCCGGTACTTCATTATAAACAAATTAAATTCTTTCACCAGGATAGATTTACCTGATTTATATAAAATAATTTCCCAACTGAGACCCTCCACCTGCGTTCTTGACCCAATACCAACAAGTTTTTTCAAAGAAGTATCTGACATGCTAATTGATAGTATTCTTGACATAGTAAACTCCTCATTAGATACAGGGGTCTTTCCCAGGCTGTCTTAAGACTGCTGTAGTTAAACCCCTGCACATGAAAAATAATCTTGACTCCTCTGTTTTAGAAAATTTTAGACCTATTTCTAACCTGCCTTTTTTAAGTAAAATTTTAGAGAAGGCAGTCATTATGCAGCTAAATGACCGCCTCAGTAAACATTCCATTCTTGATAAGTTTCAGTCGGGTTTCAGAACAAATCACAGTACAGAAACTGCACTCGTTAAAGTAGTAAATGACTTGTGGGTAAATGCAGACAGAGGCCGTTTATCTGTTCACATCCTCTTAGATCTGAGTGCCGCATTTGATACCATTGATTACAATATACTTAGAAATCGCCTTAGTCAATGGGTGGGTCTCTCTGGCAGTGTCTTAAATAGGTTTGAATCCTACCTGGCAGGTAGAAAATTCTTCGCTAGTTGTGGTAATTATACTTTAAAGACACATGATATTCTGAATGGTGTTCCACAAGGCTCTATCCTGGGTCTACTGCTCTTTTCGATTTACATGCTTCCATTAGGTCAGATTATCTTGGAGCATAATGTGAGCTACCACAGCTATGCTGATGACACACAACTGTATTTATCAAAAGAGCCTGACAACCCCAACACTCTTGATTCACTGACACAATGTCTTACTTGTGTTTCTAAGTGGATGAGTAGTAATTTTCTCAAACTAAATAAGGAGAAAACAGAAATTTTAGTGATTGGCAAAAATGGATATAATGAGGTTACTAGAAATAAACTTGATGCATTAGGATTAAAAGTCAAGACACAGGTAAAGAATTTAGGGGTAACTATTGACTCTGACCTGAATTTTACATCGCATATTAATCAGATTACTAGGACAGCATTTTTCCACTTAAGAAATATAGCAAAAGTTAGACTTTTTATAACATTGCAAGATGCTGAGAAATTAGTTCATGCTTTTGTTTTCAGTCAGCTAGATTACTGTAACACACTCCTCTCAGGACTACCCAAAAAAGACATCAATCGATTGCAACTAGTGCAGAATGCAGCTGCTAGAATCTTAACTAGGAAAACAAAATCCGAGCACATCTCTCCAGTTTTGATGTCACTACATTGGTTACCTATGTCATTTAGAATAGACTTTAAAATACTGCTTATGGTTTACAAAGCCTTAAATAATCTCATTCCATCCTATGTTTCAGAATGTGTTTCACCTTACACTCCAGATCATAACCTTTGATCTTCAAATGTGTTTCTGCTTATTTTTCCGAGCGCTAAACTTATCAGTAGAATTACCAAAGCCTATGAAAAAACTCGTAAATATGGCCCACCTTAAATCCCTTCACACCTCTCTGTCAGCATCTTTTGTCTTGTAAATGTGCCAATTAAGACAAGCAGGAAGCAACCTATTATTCTATCCCCCCACTGCTACAGAACGTTTTTCATATTTTAGTAATAAATGACAAAATGTCATTATCAGTATGTATCATGATCGTGACTGAGAGAATAAAAGTGAAAAAAAGCTAACTTTTACAAGTACTATACATTTGCACCGGCTGTAAGTTTTCATTGTATAATATTAACAATAAGAGCAGCTCACTTCTCAAAACGGTAAATATACGAGGTAGTCAGGATCGAACCGGGGAAGTTTTGATTACAAGTCAGCAATTCTTACCACTTCGCCACGGAAATTGTTGCATAACCCTTGAACCTTTTGTGAAAGTGTTTATTTGATCTTTGGACTTCAGGCTTTATACATTATATAGTTTTTGTCTACATTTTGTCATTTATTACTAAAATATGAAAAACGTTTCTGTTTTAATGATGTGTTTACACAGATTATTGTAGATACAGAACACACATGAAATTCATGTGTTCCAAATAATGATCTATTATTTCCATTCTAAAACTCCAGCAGTTCACTCCCAGATAATCAAGGCATGAGCTGGGAGAACTTTGTGCCTGTTCTGCGGTGGTGGGGGAGTGAAATAGTAGGCTGCTTGCTGCTTGCCTTGATCATCACATTTACAAGACAAAAGATGCTGACGGAGAGGTGTGAAGGGATTTAAGGTGGGCCGGATTTACAAGTTTTTTTGTAGGCTTTGGTAATTCTAGTGTTAAAAGTGGTGAGGCAGACTTCTGTTGTTATGCACCTAAAATCTGGAATAGCTTGCCAATAGGAATTCACCAGGCTAATACAATGGAGCACTTTAAAAACTGCTGAAAACTCATTTTTTAACATGGCTTTCTCATTAAAGCTTCATTTTAGTTTAATCCTGATACTTTGCATATACACTTAATTATCAATATCATTCCTGATGGTTCTGTAATCCATACTAACCCCTACTTTCTCTTATGTTCTTTTTTCGGTTTTCTGTGGTGGCGATCTGAGCCACCACCACCTGATCAAAGCACTGTGCATTGATGGATTAAATGCCAGAAGTCCACATGACCGTCATCATCAAGTTCTTCCTTGTGAACCCTGAATACAATGAGGACTGCCTGCCTTTTTGGTTCAATCCATCTCAGTGAATCAGCCTTTTCTAACATTAACTTCATGAAAAACAAACACAGAACAGGCCTTACTGATGCACATCTACCAGACTCACTCAGAGTTGCAGTTTCAAATTATACCCCAGATTACAGTACACTGGTGAACAGCATGCAATGCTAGGCTTCCCACTAATAGACATTTACAGACAAAGATAGAGATAACAGATGTCTTCAGTGAAACACCATGGCAAAGTTAAACTCAAATAGTGTGCAAAATTGTGAAAAATAATTTGTTCAAAAAGTGTAACAGATGTAATGGTTTGTTTAAAATTCTACAGATTTGGTGATTAGTACAAATGTGATAGGATTAATTTCAAAAATTGAAAGAGTTGATGTTTTGGTTTTTTTTTTTAAATCTTGATATTTATCCATCCATCCATCCTCCAACCTGCTGAATCCAAACACAGGGTCATGGGGGTCTGCCAGAGCCAATCCCAGCCAACAGAGGGCACAAGGCAGGAACTAATCCCGGGCAGGGTGCCAACCCACCGCAGGACGCACACAAACACACCCAGCACACACTAGGGCCAATTTAGAATTGCCAATCCACCTAACGTGCATGTCTTTGGACTGTGAGAGGAAACCTACGCAGACACGGGGAGAACATGCAAACTCCATGCAGGGAGGACCTGGGAAGCGAACCCGGGTCTCCTAACTGCAAGGCAGCAGTGCTACCATTGTGCCACTGTGCCGCCCCTTGATATTTATAATTTGTTCAAAACTGTTACAAAGGTAGTGGTTTGCACAAAGGAATAGTTGGAAAAGTTTGGTCATTCTGTTCACCATTATATTGTTACAGAATGATTATAATCAAGTGAGTTAAATGTGTAAGCAATATGCAATTATTTTTGGTGTATTTGATAAAGCCCACATCATGAATGGAAATATGAAAAAGAAAGGAAACAACACAGAAACAGTAGCACTGCTTTGACTCTGGGTGACGGAAGTGTGCAAAACCAAGCAGAAAAGTGCATACGCATGGTCTGAAGCTGCCGTGAAAATGTGCATGGCTTTACACAAAGTTTAGTTTTTATACATCTCAAAACAAGTGTGAGAACAGGCATACGCAACATTTTTGTGCGTAAGCACTGTCACAAGCCGTTTGCTAAAGCAGATAGCCTGCTAGTAGTTTGGGACCGACCAGGACTGAGGGAGTAACAAGAGAGGCACGAGAGAGGCAGATGTTCAAAACAGAAGGTAATTTATTTATTTCACGATAGATTAAAAAACAAAATTATAGTTGTTGATGAAAAAAAAAAGGATGGACAAAAACATATAAATAATCCAGTGACAAGACAAAATCAAATTATGAAGAAAAAAAAGACAAAAAATAGAAATTGGGAAACACCAAGGCTCTTACCCTAATATATATATATAATCAATTCCAGTCCATGAAAAGTCCAGGGCAGCCTTAAAATAATACAAAACTTGACTCTGTTTCAGTCCAGGTCACCAGTACAACTCCTCCAAAAATAAAAAAATCTCAGGAGTCGTTTTTTTTTTGGTATTCAGGAGCTTAACACACTCCTTTACAGCAACCAACAGCTCAGCCACTAGGCACCTCTTAGGCTGGCGTGCCTCGCACTACCTAACCCCTCTTAATTCTCCCCAAGCGATCCTTTCTTTCTCCCTTTTCTTTTTTCTCCTTTCTTGCGGCCACAACAGTACTTATAAAGCCTTTTCCATTGCCAGGATCAGCTTACCTAATCATAGGGAGAAACCATTTAAGTCCTGCTGGGAATATCGTACACTGCAAGTACAAATCAAAATAGCCAACAACAATATATACATAATAAAACAATAAACAACAAAACATTTATACCTAACCTCGAGGTTACTAATAAACAAACTTAAATATTACAGTACACATACACTACTAACACAACTTGGACTCCCCCTATTGCTGTCGTTTGATCTTCCCAGGCACCTGTGACTGCGTTTAGCGTCTGTGCCCTTGTTAAATAAATAAAAAAAAAAATCCAGTTGGTTAAAATGGTATGTTACGTGTGAAACTTGCACCCGAAACATACGGTAAAACATCTAGAAAATAAACTAAACAACTGGAGGGTAAGACCAAAAATCTTAAAAGAAAAAAAAATCTTTTTTTTCCCCCGTGGTAAACTTGCTGATATATTGTTCACCGTGGATCACACTTAAAACTTATTGATAGTCCTGCCCCATATCCATCTAAACCACAATGTATCAGCATCACGGTGAGACTATAGTGTCACAAGCACCATTTATAGATGAGGCCCCAGAAACAGTAGGTGGCCATGGAAATTGAGTGTAGCAAATAAGAAATACATTACGCAATGCAATCAGGTCAGAACAATAGAAACATTTCTGTATTACTTTTTCATACATAGAATGTAGCTCAAAGTGCTTTACAAGATTTCAAATAAATAGTTACAACAAACGAAAAACAAATTAGGCATGAATAATAACAAATAAGTAATACAAAAATCAATATGAGCTTACATAATATAGATGTATAATTATTAGAAAATAGAGTCTAATATATAATAATGAGCAGAAACCACTGGGACCCTGGTATACCCATCTACAGTCTGGAGAAGTCTTATCAAAAGTAGTCTTCTTAGAAGAGCTGTGACCAAAATGTTATTCCTCAGAGGTGGAAATAGAACCAATTAACTAACCTAGGCATGAATACACAAGGACTAGGGTGCAGAAAATTTAGAAATTTCTGGCTGTGACAGAAAGGGATGGATCCAGTTCATGGATGAAAGGCCTGTGGTAACAGATGTCAAACATGGTGGAGATTTTCTATAGGTTTGGGACTGCATTTCTGCAAAAGGAGTCAGTGATTTGATCAAAATTGATAGCCCCCTCACTGCTATGAAGTACGGTGAGATTTTTATCTTGTCTATCATTTAATACCAACATGGAGGACCATTTTTCACAGTCCTCATCATTCTCACTAAGTAATAACATTTTTTCTTTTCTATATTCAAAGACCATTCATTTTTGCTCAATCAATATTTAAACTCACTGGCACAACAGGAGAAACATACTTAGTCTGAAGGTAAGATAGAGCTGAGTATCAGCTGTATACAGCTGAAAGCACATATTATGTTTTTAAGCATTTCCCCTAGCAACAGCACATAATGTAATACTAAGCATTTCAGATACAAAACCAGCCATCACCAACAGAATAAAGATTCCAGCAACATTATTTAAATTAAGAAAACATGCATGTTTATTGTAATAATGGTAAGATTTGTAATATAAAAAGCATACAAATTACAAATAACAGAATAACATACACACAAACATAAAAATCTCCACTTTTCCCTGGTATTTATATAGAATAAACACAACCCCAGCCCAGCAAGTGTACATTCAGCAATAAATGAATGACTTGTAATGCCAGCATAAATTAACTATATTAATCTTGAGATGGTGAAAATAAGAAGATGAACAACCTGTAAAATTATCACAGTGCCACAGTCTATCTTATCCTAATCTTCCAGACATAGAAACTCCAAACCTCAGCCCCCATTGCACATCCTGAAGCTTCACCACATGTTTGAAATGAATAAATTGATTAAAAAACAAGTATTCTGGGGAATACTATTCAAATATAGAAATTCCACTGATACTGACCAAGCAAAAATTTTGAATCCATTTGCTATGCCGCTAGCTTGCTCTTAGCCTTAAATTTGCTAGCAGAACTTACAAAATTAACTGTGAGAAAATTAATAACATTTTGTTAATTCATTGAGTAAAAAATTGATTAGTAAAACCTGTTGAACAGATGGACAGCCAATCTGTGCAAGCCCCTGGCAATCTTTGAAGAATTATAATTTTAGTAACAATTAGCTGTATTTTTGCTTGTATTGTTATATTTTTAGATGAACCCCCAAAATGGATACATGGATGGTGATAACATTTCAAAGATAACTAACTAGAAAATTAATAACATTTTGTTAACTCATTGAGTAAAAATTGATTAGTAAAACCTGTTGAACAGAGGGACAGCCAATCTGTGCAAGCCCCTGGCAATCTTTGAAGAATTATAATTTTAGTAACAATTAGCTGTATTTTTGCTTGTATTGTTATATTTTTAGGTGAACTCCAAAAATGGATACATGGATGGTGATAACATTTCAAAGACAACTAACCAATAAATAAATGTGTGAAATGAAATAAAAATGTATTTGGGTTAGATGTATTTCTGTGTCACACTATCTTTAACAGGTAGAGAGTTGCATAAATTTACAAACAGTATATTTTTAAAATAAATAAAAAACTGTGGCAATATATACTAACAAGTACACAGGTATATCCATCCATCCATCCATTTTCCAACCCGCTGAATCCAAACACAGGGTCACGGGGGTCTGCTGGAGCCAATCCCAGCCAACACAGGGCACAAGGCAGGAACCAATCCTGGGCAGGGTGCCAACCCACCGCAGGACACACACAAACACACCCACACACCAAGGCCAATTTAGAATCGCCAAACACAGGTATATGCTACTGAAAAAATAATAAAAAAGACAACGTTAGACTATAGACTGCAGTGAGACAGGAATAACAAAGGAATACTACATTCTGCATGCATTGTAAAGAAATTTCCATAAAAATACAATTCTTTTCATATAGGAAAACACCCCTTTATATCACATCGGAATTTTGTAAATAATCTTTTTCAATGATATGCCTAATTTCTAAGGCAACATTCATAATGAAACTACTTTATTCATATATTGTTACAAACATAGCCATTGGACTTCTGCTATAGCTGTTTTTGGGGTGGATTCTCTGACCAGATGTAATAAATGTTTGCCTCTTGTCCCAACCAAGGTTATTATAGTTTTGCCTTTTTATATTAGTTTTTATTTCTATATTTTTTCTGACCTTACTTGGAAATTCAGTTTAGTTTTAGCTTTCCTTCATCATGTATTTTTAGTTTTAGTTTAGTTTTTATTTCACAAAGACATTTCTATTTTATTTATATATATATATTAGTTTCAGTTTTAGTTTTAGTAATTATGGCATGGAGCGCCTATGGAGTTAGTTTTGTGTCACAATCAGACAGAACTGTACACTTAACAGATTTGGATATGAGTTTAATGTTAGTTGAAGCTTACTATACTGCCTGGTTTATTATCTGGTTTTATTTTTGTCTGATAAAAACAAGCATAATCAAAACTACTGTAGACACTGAATATGAACAATTTTACACAATTTTATAATTTTTAAAATATTTTCTTATGAAAATCACAGGGTCTTAGGAAGAACAGGGCTCTTAGACTTAAATCGGTGTGCAGACCCCACCTTGGCTTGTAGTGTCAAGGTTAGGGGTGGTGAGTCTTGAATAGCCCACCATAAGAACAGTAAACCCATAATGAGCAGGGCAAAAGCAGGTAAAAGCAGTACGGACAGGCACAAAACAACAGAGACAGCGTCTGAGATTAATAACAACATATACATTATCTAAACCTGTTTATCCAGAGTTGGATTTCAGAAAACCTGGAGCCTACCCCGGCAGGTTTGGATGCAAGGCAGGAAAAATCCCTGGTATGCAATATATATGATAAGGCTGACATTAAGAACAAAAAGAATATGATATTTCAATTATCTATTTTGGGAGAGAGAGAAAAACATTGAAAAAAGGGAGACAAATATTTGAAAATATTCTGCTAATGGATTACTTTCACAACATCAGGTATTTTGAGTTGTGAATATGAACTAAAAAAGATAAATTAATAAATATGGAATAAATACAAAAACCCATTAGTAGTTTTTCATCATTTGTCAGACTCTCTACCTTTGTTTGTATCGCTTAGTTGTTAAACGATGTTTTTAAAGCAAAAGTGATTGGTTAGTAACAATATGCTGATCTTGTATGATGACCTAGTCAGTCTCTCGATCGGCGCCGTTTTATTTTTAAAAACCGGGAGTGGTTTCCCCTCGACTTTCTTGTATACTCAGATATGGGGATGGATATTTAAGGAGTAAACTGCAAGACAATGATTATATTTTTATATTATTTACATTAAGGAACCATCAACAACAAATCAAATTAATAAAATATTGAACAATTATTAAAAAAGTAAAGTTGAATAAATCGGACTCTGCAGCTGTATAAATAAAAAAAATCGAGTATGTGTTCAGCTAAAGTACCACTTCTGGGTGATGGATTTAGCCCAAAAGTTAATACAGATCTACAATTGTGGTGTAACAACCACATGCCGAATTTCATCCATCTATCTAGTTACGTTTTTGAGTTATCATGTTTACACACGCACAGAGACGCGCACACACGCAGTTCCAAAAAACAGTATTGTTGGACACTGGTTAGTCTATAACGTCAAGATTCATCAAAATATCGAGGTCGAATATTTTCATGATTGCTATACCTTCTGTATTGTAATGACCCGGCAGTCAGCGCTAACAGCATGGTGCATTATGGGTATTTCTTTAGAGTTTACTTTTTATGTTAATTAAGCAAGGCAGTCGATTTCTTTTGTATTAGAGATGTTATGTGTTTATGTCAAGTTTGTTTGGGTGGGTTTGGTTCATTTGCAGCCCAGTTATATAAAAGTGTAACAGTTACCATCATGGAGAAAGATGTCTTTATGAATGACCTTGGCAATGGCCTTGCAATGTGTTAAGCTTTGTTTTGACTCTCTGCTCTAATAAAGAGGTAAAGAAAAAGGACAGAGCTGTGTCTTGCTAGATATACCATCTATGCAATGATGTATGGAGACACTCGGGGTCGTGCGGTGTATGGGACACAAGTGCTTGCCTACTTAATTAGCTAGGTATAGCTGCATGTAGGTGCTAGCACCCCGCTAGCAAAAAAAATTCAGCTCTAGGAAGTTTAATAACTCAAACTACCAGTTATTACAGTATACTTTGTATATGAGAAAGTAAAAACGATTTCTACTGTGCAAAGTGGCAGGTGAATTACTGTCAACGAAAAGCAGACACCTGAGAAATAAACTGAAACGTTACTCACTCATGATTTTTCTATGGTAAACATTTTGTTGACCAGCACATTCTGATTTCAGCCATTTGAATTACATCTTGATATACAAAAAGCACAAAGAAAGGCGGCACGCAAATCGCTTTCTGTCTCTCATGCTTTACGCACCCGCACTCAGCTTGCTCTGTCACCGCAAATGCTGTGTGAACTGCCGCCCTCCTTTACCAGCTACCGTTCACTGGATCAAAATATGTGGGCGGCTCATGGTGGATGGCTTTCTGTTTTAGAGTTAAAACTTACAAGGGTTAAAGACTAACGGCAAGAATATTTATTCAAAAATGAAAACTAAAAATATTTTAGTAAATTATTATTTTATTTCAGTCAGTTTTTCCAGCTACTTTAATAGTTTCGTTTAGTTTTAGTTTTTCATTTCGGTTTTGTTAAATATTTTATTTCAGTTTACGAAAATGTTTTTTTAATAATAGTTTCAGTTTTGATTTTAGTTTTTGTTAACTATAATAACCTTGGTCCCAACAGAAAAAAACTTGCAATATAAATCTGTTATCCTGTTATTGCTATGCCCGGCTGTCCATCAATAAAAACTTCCATATTTTTTCAGAAAGAAAGAGCACACTAGATAATTGCACAACAACAAACATACAGCTCCTTGAATCAGTCATTTTGCCTTTATTTGGTTCCTCAATTTTTTCCCTGTGCTCCTCTCTCACATACACTCCTCCATACATACACTATTTTCAGGAAATGGAGCATTGTTGCAGTTATCTCTTACCTACAATGATAGCAACAAGGCCAACGTCTATCACAACATATATATTTATTTTAAAAATAATTACAAGGGAAAGATGAACAAAAGAGAAAATTATACCTGCAGCCTCTCTGGGCTTAACTAGACAGGCTGTGGACAGGAAAGAAGTGAATGGTCTACATTTAATGAAGTTAGTGATAGACTCAAAGGATTTTGTGCTTGAATCATTTTTCTTGATAAATTTTATTAATGACTTTCTCTTCAGCATGTTAAACTTGCCTGCTTATGTCTTTGTGGTTACATTTGCAATATCTGTATTTTTATATCAGATATAAGATATAACTGAAGGACAAAAATGAATGGATTTTCGTAAAGATTATAACTGGAAAAATTCAAAACAGTAATACTGACTTTAAAGGAATACCCTATTGTCCCTGAAAATTAATTAAGTGGAAACAGATTTGAAGGACCATTATCTTGGAATTCCAAAGATCAGATAATTAGAGAAATGTACCAGCATAGACGAACAAATGAAACAATAGTTAAAGAAGAGCATTGTTTTCAAAACACTCCAAGAAGGTGGACACTTCACCAGTTATGGCACACTAGTCAAGCTGACACAACATGGGCATAACAAGCCACTCATCACAAATGTAATGAGAGGTATTTGAAGTTATTCAAATTAAAAACAAAGACATTTTCTCAACATATTTTGTTTTGAAGTGTAATTTCTTGATAGGTGTATCCCTAGTAGTAATGTAAATTAGCAAATGTTTGAAACTTGTGGAATGTACCAAAAATAGTGGGGTAGCAAATAGGCAGCAAAAATAATTATTAAGAAAAAGAAAAAAACTAACAATAGAATCTTAAGTACTTAAATCTTAAATCTTTAACACCTGAAAATGCACCTTAATCAAGGTTACGTCAGGTGTGCCCATCATGCCCACTGGTGCTTAAGGTAGCAACAAAGCTCATCCACCCATATCTGTCCTTAGCCAATTTCTCCATGGTTCCCTAGGGTCATGTTCATGCTTTGCAGCTCTTTTTTGACTGTATACCTCCATGTTGTTTTTGGGCACCCCTTCTTCTTCTGCCTTAGGGGGTCCAGTGCAGAGCAGTTTTGGTGATGGAATCTGCATCCCTTTTCAACATGTGGCCTATCCACCTTCATTGCCTTGTCATCAAAATGATGTTCATGTCATCTTGGTGGCACTGGGCAAAAAGGAATTGGTTGGAAATGTTCTGTGGCCAAAAGATGTGGCATATCCGTCTGAGGCATGTTGTGTGAAAAGATAACAGTTTGGTAATGTTGCCTCAAATTATTCTCTAGCACTCGGATCTGTACAATAGTACTGACAAGACACAACCCTTGTAGAGGTGCAGTTTGGTGTGAATACTGTACTGAGCTGATCTACATATATAGTTTATAATTATGAAGGTGTTTCTTGCCTTGCTGAGCCTGCTCTGAATATTGCTTCCGGCACCTCCATCTATTTCGACGACAATGCCAGAATAGGTGAACATATTAGTGATTGTAAGTCTTTCCCATTCATCTTCACTGGCACTGGATTTTCTGTGTTTTAGAACATTGTCTCCATCTTCCTCTGGCTTACCTTCAGCCCTGCTGCATTAACAAAAGTGATCAGGTGGTCTGTCTTCTCCTGTATGTGGCAGTGTGTGTGACAGCACTGCTATATCATCTGTAAAGTTTAGTTCTTCAAGTGTTGTGAAAAGCGTCCACTTACTGTGTCACTGGTGGTCTGCCGCATAATCCAGTAAATGGCAAGTTTGAACAGTGTAGCAGACATCACATATCCTTGCTGCACACCAGTTTTCACTTCAAATGCAAGTCATTGTAGCCCACACTGCAGCAGACATTGACATAGAAACTGTTAATGAGCTGCACCAAATGTTGCAGAATTCCATAAGCTCTCAAGATATGCCAAAGACTCTCTCTCTGTAAATGTGGTCAAAGGCTTTTTTGAAATCAACAAAAGTGATGTACAGTTGTCTTTGCCACTCTGTGCACTGCTCGGTGATGTTGCGTAAAGCAAAGATCTGGTCAGTACAGCTTCTCCCCTTTTTGAAAACCTGCATTCTCTTTGTTCTGTGACTTATCTACTGCTTCTGATATTTGTTTGATTATAATCTTAGGTAGAATCTTACTGGGGATGGAAATTAGTGTAATTCTATGCCAGTTATTACAATCATTGAGTGATCCTTTTGTAAGAGTTTTGATTATAATTCCCTTATTCCATTCCTCCGGGACCTGAGCTTCCTCCCAGAGAGTTCTAAATACAGGATGGAGGATAGTGGCTGCAAGTTCAGGGTCTATCTTGAAAATTTCAGTGTTTAAGTTATCATATACTGGGGATTTTCCATTCATTAGTGATTTCACTGCAGCTATTATTTAATCTTTTACTGGTGGTTTCATGTTAATATCAATGTCTTCTTCTGCTTCTAAAATTTCCATATCAAGAGTAGTGTAAGTTGTTGCAGGCAAGAAAGGGAGAATTAAGTATAAAAACCAAAGGAGCAACAACAATCTACACCAAGCAAAGTCTCAAAAGAGTTTCTGTTGAATTAGCATTCTCATCCTCCAGGCAATGCACTGAAGCATTTAAAAGCTACATAATAGTAAAAGGAGTTTAATATAAATCAAGCAACATTATATTAAATTTCTATAAGGGAACTAATGATTATGGTCACTACATTATATAAAATGGACCAGCTCAAAAAACAACAAAGTGCATACTTAAGCTAAAGCACATGTAGAGCTCTGGAAGGATAAGTTAAAAATCTTTAGTCTTTGACAGTGAAGGGATAGTAATATAGGCACATAAAGCAGGTCTTCAAAATTTTCAAAGACCTTAATATTCTGGATCCAGCAGAGTTCTTTCAGGTAAATGTTTTGAATATGTAAATACTCCAGTTTAAATTAAACTGAGAACTTCTCACAAAGGGTAGGACAAATCTGTAATGACTGAGCACCATTGTTATTTCTCTTGCCCCATACTTTACCAAACTGCTACATAATCAGTATTGCTTCCAGCATGGAAAAATGATTCACAGGTGAGTCTCATATCTGAAAATAAATAATAAGGAGAATTTAATCTGTTGTAATTTGTTTCTTTTTCATGATTATAGGGGGAAAGATATTTAACAAACAGCAAAGTGCTGATGCTGTTTAATTCCAGGTCGCTTCCTGGACTGTATTTTATTTCTAATTAAAGTTATACTGATATTTTCCATAAACCATATCTTTTAATATATTGTATAGTCAAAGTAAATAAACTATAGGCATGATATTTAAAAAGCTCATTAATGCTTAGTTCCTTTTAAAGATTCCTATCTGCTGCTTATTCATTTAACAGGAAAATACACTTAAAAAGTTGTAAATTATAAATGCTGATGCATCTTTAGCACAACTCAAGAAAAAACGACTGTTTGGAGATATATTGGGTAATCCTCCAAGCTAGATCTACATTGCAAAAAATTAACATTAATTTTTTTTAATTATATAGTTTAAAAGTATACAACAGAAGCAGTTTAAACTTAAAAATATTACTTTAATTTAACATTTCCCTAGCCATGCCTAATATCAGCAAGAAGGTTTATCATAATGAAGTGATTAAAGCTGTTCTGACAACTGAAAAGTCTTTTTCACAAATATCTTCAATAAATGTATCTATTTTGACAAACTAGTTTCAAACTAATAGAAGCATGCAAAATAGTTTTCATTATTTATGTCATATGTCTTCCATAAGCATATCTAAATAAAGATTATTTTACTTTGCAAAGTGTACACTTAAATTACAGCCTGTAAACTAGCTGCCAATGCAAGCAGGAATGTCAGAACTGTGACTGAATGTACAGTGCTTGACTTAGCAGCACTTATTTTCCTGAAGCATGTTATCCATGTTTTCAATATTCATATGTTTCATGCTTACTGTATAATAATTAATTATACTTGGTTTTGTGGTAAACACACAGGAAGATATCAATGAGTATTTATTGTAAATTAACCCAAGATTATGCGTAGAAGTTGCAAGATCAATAAAAATATGCACTGCAGTAAGGTTTTACTGGTTGAAGCATTTGTGACATGCTGCATAATACATTCACCTGCTGCTAAATGTGCTGCATAATGCATCCTCCTGCTGCCAAATTACACTATTCATGAACTTTAACAGCATTTTAATTATTAATTTGGAACAGTGTGCCATATAGTGTTTTGACTTTAACCTGTTTAAAGGAAAAATGTAAATATATGCATTTACAACATTCTTAGGTGTTAAATGATAGCTTTATGTTGGACTCAATGGATTATTGACATTACATTTTGTCTAAGTGATTAATATTTTTTCTTTGTGCAATGATCTAATGTGACCTGTTAGTCTATTTTAATTTGTACTAGTATTTCATCTTAACAGGTAAGACAACAGAATTTAATCTGTGCTGGTGTCCCATACTCAGGGGATATGATTATTCCATAAAATGTTCAATAATTTATAGTAGTAGTAGTAGTAGTAGTAGCTTTTTATTGTCATTTCAACCATATACAATTAGTACAGTACACAACCAAATGAAACAATGTTCCTCTGGGACCACGATGCTATATAGTACACAGGACAACAGAAAACACTACACATTTTAACATAAAGTGCATGTGTGCAAGTATGTGCATATATTGTAGGTTGGTGCAAAGACAGACAGTGGTACAAACAAAGACAGTGCAGAGCTGACCCTTACAAATTTATGATATCTACAAGTACAAAAATTTAGCAGGTTGTGCCAAAATGTGGCCATATATAAATAGAAGGAACAGATGTAAACATGACACTGAAAGTAGGAAGAATGTAACAGTATGATAATGAATATAATAATATACATAAACACATGATCTAGTTGAGTGGGAAGGTGTGTATGTGTTATCAGTTTAGTCCCTAAAGTGTTTAGGAGTCTTATGGCTTTAGGGAAGAAACTATTACACATTCTGGCAGTGAAGACCACTATTAAGCTGTGTTACCAACCATCCACTATGTGAAGTCATCATTTAAAGCAATAAAGGCATTGCAACATCTTAAATATACCACCAGATTTTCAGACAATAAATATCATAATTCAGACTAACACTTAAGTTTGTTTTTTGCCCCAGTACAGTACTTGGAGTAAACAGTACTGGGTCACTAAGACCATTTGTAATTGACTATTTTACATGCATGGGTGGAAGAAACACAATAAGGTTATCTCTTAAATAATTGAATTTTCCCATCAACATTCTACAATTGTCAATCTGTAATTTTGCATTAAACCCCCAACCACATCTTATTCACACCAGTTTTGGCTCACCTCTCATGTTCTCAGGTTTCTATGAACAGATTTGACAGCTAAATTCAAAGCACCTTTCAGCAAGTCAGGGCTGACAAATGCAACACATAATCTTCATACCCACTATTTGCACTCCTAGCTAGAGTAAAATGTCTGTAATGACCTCCTGCAAACACTGTATGCATGCTGTCACTCTCACAGGGTTAACCTTGTTCTTGTGGACTGTTTGAGTAATGTACTGCCTGCAGCTACGTTTTTTGAAATCGTACAACTACTAGAAAGAAACAAACAACAAGAACACAATGTTAAAACCACACAGTGGTTTAAACTGCTTATGATACCATAAGGATGCCTTCCTGGACTTGTTCAAACTGATATGTATCTCACTGATGCTGCCTATAACAAATGCAGAGCTTCTATTGTGTTTCCTGCATAAACAACTATCTGAGAAACTGCAGCCTGGCACTGCTGGTCATTAGCACTCATAGAGCAAGAGCCCTCAACATTCTGCAAATTGTTGCTGACTTTGTCACACACCACAACAGGAGAACTGCCCTTCTATAAAACATAATAATAATAGTAATAATAATAATAATAATAATAATAATAATACATTTTATTTATATAGCACCTCCTCCAATGATAATTGGTAATAGTTTTGCCATACTGTAGTTATTGTAGGTTTGTTTCATTAACTTATCTTGAAGTTTTCTACTTGTATATGCTGTAATTGTTTACAGTAAGAATGTAACTGTTTAAGTGACTATTCTTTTATATCATATTATGTGGTTCATATTATGATTTGGGACTTCATATGGGGAGAAAATCATAAGCTTTGTTAGTTTATTTTATTGTCACAACCTGGCACAATATCTTAATAGTGTACATTCACAGTTGTGAGAATGCTAAAACTGCTCACAGGTCACAAAGCATTTTCTTTGTGTTGTTTTCCATATATTGTGAAGTCTACTACCCCACTGAATGAGAAAACACCCACACAGTACCAGCAGCAAAAAATCTCTAGAGCCACCCAGGTTAGCATGCAGAAAACATGCTTTTTTCCAAGAATTAAAATAATATTTTGTTTTAGTTGGTTGGGGGGTTATTTAAATTCACATTTGTGTCTTGCAATGTTTGTGTATAAGATAAATTCATGGCCTGCTGCTGATCAGCTGTAGAATTATTATGAAAGGGGATTAAATATGATAAAATTAAGTCTATGGAAGTATATTCACCATTAAATTTAATTTGATAATTAATAAAATAACATTTTGAAGAGACTGGATTATGATTTGGCTGACTGTGCACTCGTAGATGGGTAGTATGGCAGAGAATGGTCATAATAATTGTGATGAGGAGGAACTATATGAAGGGCTTTATCAGCAGTGGAAAAATGGTCTTTAAACTTAACTATAGAAAACTTGATCCCCAATATAAATACTGCATGGTTTTCACAAGGAAAAAATATAGTTTTGTAATTCTGTTTACTTATTTGCACAATTAATTGTCTTGAGTAGTATTTAAACAATTGCGTTCTTGGTTAGATAAAAGAGTGACTTGAAGGTAGAATATAGGAAGGCTATGAATTTAATATGTCAGAATTTCAGTGGCTATGAACACTCCACAGTTAAAACTGACACTTTTTTGATTGACTGCTTAGATGATTTTTTCAAGAGATTCAAATCTGATAATTGTGTGTACAGATACTTATTCTGAATTTGCATGTGCAAAATTAAATAGTCATATGTGATCTAATAGAACACCACAACAACTGCTGCACTACTTTACACTGATTTTAGTGCAGTGAGTCCGCAAAAATAGAAAATGAAAAACTGTAATTGCTACTTTGAGAACAGTTATTACTACTGTATCTATACATAGGAACCTGTGGACACTAGAGTGAAGCTGGGTCTAGTGGAGGTGGATGGTTTGGATACAAAACAGTAGGACAATTTCAGAATGTCAAAAGAAGACATTTGGTTTCCTATGAAAACATCTTTGTGAAAGACTCTCCCTCAGAAAACACCTAGCACTTGGACTGCATTGGCCAGTAAAGATTGCACTGAAATGCTTAATTAAGTCCATAACCTTGCTTTTTTCCCACAGGCAGCGGTAATCCACTGATTTTCAATGCAGATATATGATGATGGTCACATAAACAGGGAAGTAAACTAGATAATTTAATTTCAAGCATTCAGTCACATGTGACATTCAAGTTGTATACTGTATGGGCTAACACATTTACAACAACATATGAAATCTGGAAAGTTCTGATTCCATGTGTTTTTGTTGTACACACTTTCTAAAAAAAGATCAGGGGCCTCATGTATATAGGTTTGTATACCCACAAAAGTTTTTTCCACACTCACTTTAAAATGTATAAAAATTATATTTGGCATAAAGCTACACACATTTTCACAGTAGCCTCATACCATGTGCATGCACTTTTCAGCTCGGTTTTGCAAATGGGCAGCACCCATCGTCAAAGCAGTGCTGCTGTTTCTGTGGTCTTCCTTTCCTTTTTTTGATTCACATCCATGAGACAGGCTTTATCAAATACTAGGCTGACCCGCCTTTTAAGGCGACCGACTTTTAAGTTGACCACTTCTTAAGGCAATTTAATATGTAGATCAATTTGATATTTTATACAAACTCATTAATTTGGTTATATTGCATTTGAGCGGTATTACTTTAATACTCGTAGTTTCTGTTATTTTTGTGATAATATTTAAACTTTTTTTCTATATTGAGGTCGCCCTTTTGAACTCCCCTGATATTTACTACGCGGTGAAGCATTTGTACTCCATCAACATTAATTATTTCCAGAGACATAATTTTGTCTATTTTTCCAGCACATCGCGCACAAAAGCAAGGGAACGATGGCAGCACCAAAACTCTGCTCACATCATGTCGCTTCGTACCGCAAGCTGCAAGTAGTAAGTCTGTGATAAGCGGAATACCGCTACGCTTTCCACTCACGGGACGTAAGGACAATCCCAACCGCTTTTATATAGTAAGAAAGAAGAAGAAGATATCGCACAGTCTGGAGTAGAAAATCATCTTTTACCTGGAAAAACGAAACTACAAATCCCATCGTGCATTGCAAAATGGACGAGGCGTGTGTGAAACTCCGTGCTACTCACACAGTCTGGAGTAGAAAATCATCTTTTACCTGGAAAAACGAAACTACAAATCCCATCGTGCATTGCAAAATGGACGGGGCGTATGTGAAACTCCGCGCCTGCATAGCACTCACGGGACGGAAGGACAATCCCGACCGCTTTTATATAGAAGGATACCAAAATGTATTGCATATTGTTTACAAATTCAAGGCACTTGATTGTAATCATTCTGTAACAATATAATGGTGCATGGAATGACCAACCTGTTCCAAATATCATAGCTGCTTTAGTGTTGTTACTCTCAGTGCACCAAAATGAGTATTTTAACTTCTTTATTGTATTTGTGTGTGGTAACACAGTTGCATAGGTTGTGTCAAGATAGAAGAGGATTACAGCTTACAGCAGAGGATACAGCCTCCAGTTCTGGAGTACATTTATAGCACATGCTGCCTCAGGAAATCCAATAGTATCTGCATGGATTCCACTCACTCATGCCAAAGTCTATTTGAACTTCAGGCTTCACACATTATACACTTCATGTCTATATGTTGTCAATTATTACTAA
The DNA here is from genome assembly GCA_026402145.1 of Polypterus bichir lapradei. Taxonomy (NCBI): domain Eukaryota; kingdom Metazoa; phylum Chordata; class Cladistia; order Polypteriformes; family Polypteridae; genus Polypterus; species Polypterus bichir. Next base: position 167,372,964 of record JANRMT010028174.1, read on the forward strand.
AACATGAAAAACATTTCTGTTTTAATGATGTGTTTACATAGATTGTTGCAGACATGGAACACACATGAAATGCATGTATTGCAAATAACAATATATTACTTACCCTTTAGAATTCCTGGCAACTCACACGCAGGTAAACAGACTTGAGCTGAGAGAACTTTCTGCCCTTTCTGTGTTGGTGGAGGGATAGGATAGCAGGCTGCTTGCTGCTTTTGCTGCTCGACACATTTACAACACAAAAGATGCTGATGGAGAGGTACGAAGGGATTTAAGGTGGGCCAGGATTAAGTTTTTACGTAGGCTTTGGTAAATCTAGTGTTAAAAGTTTTGGAGAATTGGTGTTCTAAGCTTACAACTGATTTTACATTTATTACAGACACTTACTCTGTGGTGATTGGCTATGTGGAGGAAGAAAATGGAAGGAGAGGAATTGGGGGTTTGACAGAGACAGCACTGCTGCAATAAATTATTCCATCTAGGGTCATGCATGTCTCAGCAAGCAATCCCTGAATGGGGCACCAGCTCATTACTACTGCTGCCCCACCATGCCCCCACATTTTAATACAGTGTGACCGCTGCTGCCGGGGGACACACCGGCTCTTTAGAAACCCCCTCTTAAACAGTTTATCAATGGAAAAGTAACACACTTTTTCAGTACCTCTTTGTGGGATCAGCTGCCAGCGCAACTTGCTCCTCACGTGGGGCTACGAACATTTAAAAGATCGACCCATGACCATCCTGTGGTCTCTCACTCTCCTGTCTATTTTCCTCCAGACTTTGCCGTTGCCGCCGGCCTGCTTGATCCCCTTGATGAAGAATATTTTGTGCTCTTTTGAGCAGGAGCTGGGGCCAGTGTGTCACGTTTGACAGCTGTTCCCTGTGAGGCTGGTTTGCCTCTGTAAGAGACTTGTGTTTGTAACTGGCAGAACAGCAATAAAGTTTCTACTCCTTGAACTCTCCTGTGCAATTTTGTGACCCAAGCTTGACAACATGCTTTAACGCATTTCTTTATGAAAATGATGTCAAGTATACTTAGTATACTTTAGTTTACTAAAATGTTCGGGGTGCTGTAATGTCATGAATGTAATGTATTCTGTGTGCCAAACATTGCCTGTGCGCTCCTGTTGGTGTAAGAGAGAGCCCATGTAAGAAGCAGGTAGTGATCAATGACTGGGTTGGGAACCACGTACAATATGAAACATTTAATGTGCTACTTCATTTCTGATGGGATTTGAAAAACTCTAGTACATTAAAAATTGATTTGCCTATGAAGTTTACATTCTATTTTAATAACAAAATAAACTACAACACTAAAGTGGACATTTTGTGATTAAAGTTGACATTTTTTTTCTTCACTGTGTCCTCCGTATGACACTCAGACACTTGCTTTTTAATGATGACTTTGACACCTGACCACTTCTTTTATGTTTCAGGCACTGTGTGACTTTCTGAACTTGAACTCTTGAGTTCCACTCCATCTATTTCTCTCTGTTGCTCAGTCATACTGTGACAGGTGTCTGGTCACAATTACAGGTAATCTAATTTAGACACCATTCAAATATCCGACTAAGCCACCAAGTTTTATCAAGATACTGGGAACTCCTGAAATTTACCAATAATAGCACACAGGTTTCTTTAAATTGGGCGGTGAGTAAACACACAATGAAAGACACAACAGTAATTTCAGGAAGCAACAGTAACTTCTATTACACTAGCCAATAATAAGTACATGAAAAAGATAAATGAACATAAACAAAATCTAGCAATATCAAGAACGAATTTCCTTTTTTTAAAAGGAAAACACACAGTCCACACTCTAAAAGTCTGAAAAAAAACAGAATTGGAGGATACAACCTTTAGTGGTGCAGAGTCCAGTTTGCGCACTGTGTTACCCCAACACTTAATCATTCAACTGTCCATGGATGTACTCTGTTCACAGGACACTCGTTTCACAACAGAAGTTTTGTCCAATCGTGGAATCCCTGTCAGCGTCTCCTCGTCGTTCGTTTTCTCCACTCTGTGCTCCTTGTGTTGCTGTGACCTAGGCACGCCTCACTTCTCGTCTGCCAGCTTTGTTTGGTCCTTTCATGCGGCTTCCCTCTCTCGCTGGACCCAATACCAGCGTCTCCTTGTGGAGCTGTTTCTTCCTCCCTGGAAGTAAGTGTTGCCTTCCTTGTGCCTCACGTCGTGCCAGCCAGGTACCCTCGTCAGCGTTCTCAGTGGACCGTCCCTCTCTTTGCCTTCTGCTGCCCAGAAGCTTAAATCTCTTTCAGTCCCTGCCATTATCAGTTCTGGACAATCAGATTAAACAATCGCACATCTACATTTCCTGGGTTTAACAATTAATGAAAACACAAGTTAACAAAATGTATTGTTACCAATCAAGAATAAGTACAGATATGCTGATTAGAAATCAATAGCGTCAGACATGTAATACCCAAGTCAGGTAAATACACACATCCTCCAAGGGAGGAGCAGGTCTATTATCACAACTTTGTATTGTTTGTATACTCAACCAGCCAGACTTCAAAGCGGTGACTCCTTTGCCAGACAGCAATACCTACATCCTGCAGACAACCCTGACACAATCAGTACCTGGATTATCCAGGAAATCGAAAAACAAGGTCCCCTTCTGACAATACCACTGCCTAAGCCACCAAGTTGTGCATTTTTCCTTGCCTCCACTTCACATTCAGTTAAATTCTTCTTTTTTTACACATGCTTTTACCATTGTCTTTTAACAAAATAGTGAATGGAAAGAGCTATTTATATTTATTTGCATATTTAAATATGCAAAAATTTGGGAGGAGTCAGTATGGGGCTTTAGGCACATGCATGTGCGTTAAAATTGACATTAGTTGCTGATGATATATCAGGCTTTAATACAATACATTGTAGATTATGGATGCATGGTGGATGGAGAAACAGCTAGTACATCATAAACAAGGTCAAATTTAATACAGATCAGTGCAGTTAAAATTTACTGTAGGGCATTCCAGACTACAGCATAAGGTGTTTTAGAGGAAGAAATGAGTGAGATGCTTCCAAAAATTAAAAAGAAAGAATAAGCTTTGAATACTGGATTAATTTATAAAGGTGCAAGGATAGACATTTGCCCCATCCAGTTGTGATTTGATTTGATTTGTTGGATGGTGATGTTGTGGTTCACAATGACATGGGCTATATTGTCACAAATGAAGCACTTAGAAATTTGGAGAAAATAGTTTATATAGGACAATTTTCAGAAAGTAAGAGGAAGGGGGATGTATGAATGGAAAACTCAGGTTTAGATATACAGTTGTTAATTCAACTTATTAGAAAATATTAGAGTGGAATGTGAGATGTGTTTCTGGTGCTTGAAGCAGAGATGATCAAAATTTAAATAAATAGAGATGATCAAATTTTAAATAAATATATTACATGTTGTATACACTATATACTTTAAATAACTAAGCTCCATAATATTAAAGTGGGGTGTATTAATTTTAATGTTTATTCACCTTGTATATTTTGTTGGAAAAAGAGTTTATTTTGTGCATGGAGAAGTGTACTTTATTGGAACATCTTTTCCCTCTTGCTCATGATAGGGGCCAATACTTCACAGTCAAAGATGTAATTCACCTTTGTGTTAACAACAATAAACGCTGAAGCACTACATGCTGTCCTGACGACAAACTCTCTAAGTCTCTGATGAATTCTGGCATAACATACTTATAGTAAAAGCAGAAAATCTAGGTAACATTACATTATATTCCATTTTTAAATGATGAGAGGACAATATACAGTAACTGGCAAAGTTATGAAGTTTTTTTTATTTAAAATTTTAAACTCAATTACTGTTATAATTAGGATGTTATTTCAGCCATCTGTTCATGCGCCAAAGCATCTTCCAATAGAATACATTGCTTTAAGTGGGGTAAAAATAGGAATAAGGTAACAGGAAAAGCTAGTTTCATACAGGTTATTATCAGCTAATTTATAACAAAAATATTTTGATTGTTATGGGCCTGTTATTAGCCCAGTTGGCACTGGCTTCTTTATTGTGATACCAGTCCAGGGTATATTATGGTTAGAAAATGTAATTTAATAACTATCAATAAATAATTACAGTGGATTCAGAAAGTATTCAACCTATTCACTTTCTACACAATTTATTGTGTTGCAGATTTAATAATAAATAGATAAATTTCCCATTTTTGCTTATCAGTCTAGATTCAATAACCCATAATGACAAGGAGAAAATATTTTTAGAAAGGTCTGCAAACGTATTAAAACTCAGCAATTGAAATGTCTTATTTATGTACAGTAAGTATTCAGACACTTTGCTTTGGCACTCTGAATTGTGGTCAGGTTCATCCTGCTTTCTTTAATTATCCTTGAGATGTGTTGTAACAAAAGAAGTGACAAGAGGAATATAACAAATTGTTGAGAACCATCAGTCACCCAATTTAATTCACTTGACTAAGGAAAAGGAAAAGGGTTTGAAATGAAAATTGGTATAGAAATTTGTCATTCTTTCTTGCCTCTCCTCTCAATGTCAATGTGAATGTCAATTTATTTATATAGCACATTTAAAACAACATAGGAATGCTGTGGCCAAAGTGCTTGACAATAAAAGAAGAAGAAAAAAAACATACAATTAACATAAATAGAAATAAAATAAATTAACATAAATAAAATAAATAATAAATAGAAGTAAGATTACATAATCACAATGAGGAAACCATCAGTACTATTGAAGGTCATGGAAAGCAAGTGAATAGAAATGAGTCTTTAATCTCGTTTTGAACAGTTCAATTGTAGACAACTCCTTTATGTAATGAGGTAAAGAGTTCCACAGGCGAGGAGCAGCCGCTGCAAAAGCCCTGTCTCCCTTAGTTTTACACTTGGTACGAGGGACAACAAGAGACAACTGACCAGACAATCTATGCACTCTAGATGGCTGCTGTAAAGCACACAATTCAGATACAGTAAATAGTCAGGAGCAAGCCCATGTAAAGATTTAAAAACAAGCAACAAGATTATAAAATCAATTTTAAAACTGACAGCCAGTGTAAAGAAGCTAATATTGGAGAGGAAGAATCAGACTTTCTTGTCCCAACCAGAAAGCAAGCGGCAGCATTCTGGACCAACTGTAACCTGCATATCAGGGATTTGCTAATCCCAGAATACAGCGAGTTGCAGTAATCAAGGCAAGAAAAGATAAAAGCATGAGTAGCTTTCACTCAGGCTATTAAGTAAGGATTCTTTCAGGAAGACCCTTGCTCACTGGTCTCAGTTTCACAAGTGAATCCTGACTTCTCACGTCATGGTCCTTTAAGTAGTTCTTGGGGCAAAAGAGGTGGGACCTACTCGAGCCAAGCCGAGGGTGATGTCAGTGGATTTCATCCACTTGACTGCAGGCAAAAGAGAAGAGGCTGTTAGTGTCCTAGTCGAAATTCTGTAAATTCTTATCTTATAAAAATAACTATGATGCTGCCAAATGTGCGCATACAAAAGCGGCAAATTGAATTGATTAGGCATAGTTTAGAAAGATACATTCCTGTTTATATAAGGCCCCACAAATCAAAGTCCAAGCAATGAAGTCCAAGGAACTCTCTGTAGACTTCTACAATCAAACTATCGTATGGCATAGATCAGGACAAGGGTATAAACCCATTTCTAAAGCTTTGAGTGCTCCCAGGAGCACAGTGGCCTCCATAATTGTGAAATGGAAGTTTGGAACCACCAGGACTCTTCCAAGATTTGGCTCTCTGGCCAAACTGAGAACAGGGCAAGAAAGGCTATGGTCAGGGAGGTGACCAATAACCCACTGGTCACTCAAACAGAGCTTTAGAAGCCGTCTGCTGAGACGGGAGACCTGTCAGAAGGATAGCCAGCTTAACAGCACTCTTGAGTAAAAGAGGACTTTGAGAGTGTGTGGAAAAAGATTCTCTAGTCCGATGAGACACAAATTGAACTCTTTGGGCATAATTCCAAGTACTATGTCTAGAAAAGACCCAACAGTGTTTCTCACATGCCTAATAATATCCTATAGTGAAGCACGGTGCTGCCACCATGATGCTATGGTGGTGCTTCTCAGCTGCAGGAACTGGAAGACTCGTCAAAATTAAGGGAAAGGCGAATGTAGCCAAATACAGAGAAGTCCTTGTAGAAAACATAATCCACAGTCCACAGAACCGCAAACTGGGGTGATGGTTTACTTTTCAGGATAACAATGACAAAAAGCACACAACCATGTCATCAAGGACTGGACCTTAACACTCAGCACTCTTCTTTCTTCTACAAGCCTTAGGGAATTTCATCCAGATATTGGTGGTACAGGTCTTGTCTGTTCACTTATTTCTAACTAGTTATGCTATCTTAACTTGTGGAGTGGGATATGTTTAAACACAACCATGAGTGATTTTTTCTTAAATCTGGGTGGGAACAATTAGATGGCTCGCTAAGTATCACATTTCTAAACCAACCCATTGCCTCATGAAGGTGGCACTCAAAGTAGGGGAATTGATTTTGAATTGCAAAGAACAGAGAGCAAGCTTCTGATTACTGAACTGCTATATTCTTGAAAATATGAATTGCAAAATATGCATTTAACGTAAATGATGTATCACACCCCAGCAAAAGGACATCTGTTAATAGAATTGGTTATGAAGAGCCAGAGAAGAAGCAGATTTCAGCCCTCAAAACACCCGAATCAACAAATCTATCCAATGACATCAGTAGAAGAACACAGGAGACTATACAATATCCACTGTCTCGCAGTGCCTCAGAACAAATAACTAAAAGAAGTTAATATTACTAAGTGGAAATTCTGGCATGCCGTGTTTGCATAGCCACAGTGTTTTAACACATGGTATATCCATAGACCACAATGCTTATCTAGACTCTGTTTGCGGTTATGACATACATTGATGTAATTGTCAAAGTGACAGAAATATGTCATAGCAGACAGAAGCACTTCTCAAATGTGTCTCTTCTGTCACAACGCTCATTAAAATGTACAAATTATTCATTAGGTTTCAATTACCTTGTGCTACTGAGGTCCTGAACCGATAACAGCACTTTTAGCTATTTATTTTCTCTTAGCATTGAGTCTTTTGTTCAGTTTCTTTTGATCTCTCCTTGAACTCCAGTGGCAGATTAAACTTCACAAGCTAAAAAATTGGGGGTGGGTGTATAGTAAGAAGCCCTGTGCATGTCTTTGCAGTGCTGGATTTCACCGCTATGCACTACAAACTTTTTAATGGGTTGTCCCCAGATGTGTGTTTTCATTTGAGAATCACATGATGCAGTGAATGCTTGGACTATCAAGGTGCATTTTTGATTGTTTTTTACAAAAAGAAATGCCATATTTGATAACATCAGCTTGCACATCATTAAGTCAACAATTAAAGTTATACATATCACACACCCCTAATAAGTGCAAACTAATTCCATCTTTCCATCGTCTGAAAATTCTTCATTCAAACTTAGGTTCTTGGAGAGATGCAAACCTAGTCCAGCAAGTTTACGTACAAGGAATGAATGATCCCAACTCTGGACACAAAACACTGATCACAAATACGGCCAGTTGATGTTAATTGATTAAATGCCATTAAATATACAATGCAAGAGACATAATTCACAAAAACACATTAACAATTGACATTCTTTTAATTTTCATTTTTTATTTATGCAGCTTTCTGGAAGACATTAGTGAATTCAGTTGATTTAAAATACATTTAAAATGGAAATAAACATGTTCGGTTAAAGGTTTTGTATCTTGGCCACATTTTAAATCTACTGCACAAAAACTTAATTTATTTTTAATTATTAGTTCACAGTGAAGAACTAAAATTTCATTTGTTAATTTATTTTCACAAGTAGGCAATTAAGCTGTGTGAGGTCCGATTTAATTTGATCACTATGGGCTCATTAACTTTCATAAATCTGACTTTTTGTAGGTAGGTTGAAGAAAGGTTTGCTCATTAAACCCATACAGTATAATTATGTAGTATATTGTGCTGGGTCCATACAAAAAAAAAAAAGAAAAATTGCTATCTATATTCCTTTTAGTGATGCAGTTAAATTGTTCTTTTTAAAAATTGTAGATGCAATTCATGAAAACTGCATTTAGAATAGCAATTATAACATTTTCATTTTAAAAATAAATACAAATTGCTCTTTTTATTCATATTATTTTGAATTATGTTCTCTTTCTTAAATATTTTATATAAATGGATACATGTTTCAGTGATCTTTGGATGTAACTTTATGAGGTATATTTTATTTATTTTACAGAATGATTGTACTTAAACATACCTGTAATGCAGGCTTCACATTTTATTCTACTGTATATGCTGTAGGATAACCATTCCACTGTTTTTTTGTTAACATCCAATTTCATAATTGCAATGCTATCAGCAGGCAGTGCAGCTGTGAAAAAAAGCTCCACACATCTGTGTGTTAATTTTATTGTGAGGAAGGAAGAATGGAAATTCTGGAAAAATATAGTTAATTAAGCAAAAAACCCTCATTTACTATTAAAAGTGAAGCTTTGTTCTTGCGATTTGTGAATATTTTATTGTTTCACATTTGAGTATGCATGTTGGCAATGAATTATTTGCTCTTGAATATCTTAATTCAATGTGTATTATCATTAAATATAAAAAAGATACCATGCAAATATATGACTTCAAACAAAAAAGATAAAGAAATTATCCTCCAGTGCAGATATCAGGCAATAAATTTAGACTGCATAATAAAATGACTCTTGTCTGAAAACTCAAGCATGTGTTTAAAAGAATAGCGGAAGTCACTAAGTGTACAAGAATATCACTCACATTAGATTTACCTTAATTATTTCAATTAAAAAAGTAACAAGTCCATTTAAGTGATAATACTTTCTTTAAAAAGAATGCCCAGCAAAGCAAAAACTAGCTAATAAATAGTAAATACTGCAAGCATATCTAAAGATGATTATTAATGGGGTGTGCCTTGTTTTTCATGCACATTGAAACATTGCTCAGTTGGAATGTGGTTACAGGGTACGACTGAGCTTCACAACAGTTTATGGAAAGCCACATGCAGTACCAATATCTGGAGGTGGAAAAGGTTGTGTTGCTTGTAAATATTTTTAGTGCAGAAGGAAGTGAATGAATAAATTATCAGTGAGATCAGATAAATCCTTACACCTCCATAAACTATCTTTTGCAATACACAGAACAATTACCAAGCTAACTGCATATTCTCTCAATGGTTACCAAGGCCTATGGTTTCCTTATACAGCCCAAAGTCATTCTATAAGGTCTACTGTTGTTGAAGTGTCATCTCCCATGTTATTCAAGGTTAGGGATTCTGTTATTGCTAGAACACACTCTATTAAGAATATGGATAGCTGGACAGAAGTTCAAATACTTGTTAGGTTTTCTTTGCATGTACCAAGTTAATGAATTTTCTCAAGTGTATTTATGCAACGTGATACTGCACATCTTATGCTTCTAAATAAAACATTTTAGCCTGAAATGTGGTTCATAATTAATCTAAAGCACCATATAATATGATTTTTTATTTTGTTTTACTGTTTATATTGCAATGGACACAGTGAAATGTGGTTTTACTTCTACCTTACAGATCTAGTATGTTACATTTAACCTAATTGCTGTCTGTGTGAAATGTACATGTTTTTAATTTGTCTTCATGGATGTTATATCTGATTCTGACCACCTGCTTGAAGGCATGTAAGGCTGCTTTAACACTAGAATTGCCAGAGCCTACGAGAAAGCCTGTAAATCCGGCCCACCTTAAATCCATTCTCACCTCTCCATCAGCGTCTTTTGTCCTGTAAATGTGTCGATTAACAGCAAGCAGCCTGGTATCCCATCCCCCCACCCACTGCTGCAGTTCATTTCATAAAGAAGTTTCTCAGTGCTCAATGTTTATCTTCGAGTAAAGTGTTGGAGCTTTATAGGGTAAAATAGTACATCATCATTTGGAATACATACATTTCATGTGTGTTCCGTGTCAACAACAATCTATGTAAAAACGTAGTTAACACAGAAACTTTTTCATGTTTTAGTAATAATTGAAAAAATGTAGACATGAAATGTATAACGTGTGAAGCCTGAAATACAAATATGAAATAAACACTTTCACAAAAGGTACAAGTATAACATATAATATAATATAATATAATATAATATAATATAATATAATATAAT
>JANRMT010028174.1:167390761-167411669 GCA_026402145.1 Polypterus bichir lapradei
TAATATAATATAATATAATATAATATAATATAATATAATATAATATAATAAAAAGCACTTTTATTCAAGAATTTAACCGAAGAAAAAAGAAAACAGGTTACGGTAGGTGGTTGATACGACAGCTTGCGTGGTGCAATGCTAAGAACTGCTGCCTTCCAATCAAGAGGTTGCGGTTTTGATATCAGCTGCTTCCCAAATTTGCCATTTTCAGTAGTGAGCTGCTCTTATTGTTAATATCATACAATAAAAGCATACATTTGATTTGCGTCTGTAAATTTAGTTAAAGTTAGTGGGTTTTTTTTCAGTTTTATTCTCTCACTCACGTTCAAGCTCCCACACACCCCTCGGATCTGACGCCATTTTCAGATAAAGACGTGGTATACCAAACAAACTTATTTTCTTATACCCCCCTCTTTATTTGAAAACCGTGTCAGATCTTGTGCGCGAACGAGACTGGGAAAACTGTGGATGTGGATGTGAGTGGTGTGCGTGACTGAGAATGACTGTGGATGTCAATTTGTTTTTATTTAGTTTTATTCTTGAGTGCTCCTGCTCACGCTGACTTAAAATGCACCTTCTGATCCATCATGTCAAAGCCACGCTGAAAAAAAAGAGAGACTCAGGTATATATGACATTTGGAATAATTCATTTTATGACCTGTATTGTACATTTCGGAAAACGATGTTGCACTAATGCAACATTATATTCAATTGCATACCTTCATGCGGTTGTAGTTAGTGACCATGTTTGGTTTTTTGTTCCGATCTTGGCCAGTGTCCACAAGTTGCTGCATGTTGGTATTTCTTTTGAACTCCAGGAAATGCAGAGGAGAGAATAGTATAGAGAGTTCAGATTCAAATGTTAACAGTTCCCACACACACCCAAGGACCGTCTTTATGACATGTGTATAAGGTGTGAAGCCTTAATGAAATCCAAATATGAAATAAACACTTTCACAAAAAGTACAAGTATAACAAAAAAGGTGCGTTTTTATTCAAGAATATAACCGAAGAAAAAGGAAAGCAGGTTACGGTAGGCAGTTGATGCGACAGCTTGCGGGTGCAATGCTAAGAACTGCTGACTCCCAATCAAGAGCTTCTGGGTTCAATGCTGGCAGCTTTAGAGAGAGAGAGCTGCTATTATTGTTAATATTTTACAACAAAAACATACATTTGATTTACGTCTGTAAGAACCGCTGTAAATTTATAGTGCTTGTCAAAGTTAGCGTTTTTTTCATTCAGTTTTATTCTCTCAGTCGCGTTCACGCTCGCCCCGATCTGACACTGCTGTTTTCAAATAAAGACGCACTATAACAGAGGTGAACTCAGATCAGAGAAAAAGAACAGAAGCCCTCCCCGCAAGAAATGTCAACTCACATATAAGAACAATGCAGCTGCACCAGGCGTAAAGGCGAAAGTCCGGCGTCATCATGCCATTCACCTGTCCTTCAAAGAAACAGCCCGGCTTACAGAGCTCACCAATGCTACACTGTCCAGATCTAAACACTAGCGTGGTGTATGTGCCAAAAATAAGTCTAACTGCATTCTTGTACCATTGCTTGTGTACTAAAATGTCAGCAGGTATTTTTCGTGGCATTACACGTGTAATTTGTGAGCATGCCCTTGTCGATCAAACAGAGGAAGCTCAGCAGTCTACTTGTGACTTTATGCTGTAGGAAGATAAGTAAATAAATCAAGATAAGTAACATTCGATCTGGCTTTTATATAAGTAACATATAAATGCTTCTTACGTAAAGACCATCACAAAACATAATCACAAACATGAGTTTGCACGATACGTTGGTGAGCTCTGTAAGCCGTGCTGTTTCTTTGAAGGACAGGTGATTGACAGGATGACGCTGGACTTCGTCCTGTATCCAAACGGTGCCATCTTTCGCCTTTACGCCTGATGCAGCTGCGTTGTACTTATATGTGAGTGGATGTTTCTTGCGGGGAGGGCTTCTGTTCTCTTTCTCTGATCTGAGTTCACCACTGTTACAGTGAGTCTTTATTTGAAAACAGCAGTGTCAGATCAGGGTGAGCGTGAACGCGACTGAGAGAATAAAACTGAATAAAAAAAAATACTAACCTTTACAAGTACCATACATTTACACCGTCTGTTACAGACTCAGATCAAATGTATGCTTTTATTGCATAATAGTAACAATAAGAACAGCTCACTACTCAAAATGTTTATTTTGGGAGACGTTAAGACTCGAACCCACAACCTTCTGAAATGGAGTCAGCAGCACTAACCAGTATGCTACCTGAGAAGTCAGAACAACAAGCAACACTAACCTCATTTCTTTTCCTTCGGTTATAGTCTTGGAAAAAAGCACATTTGTTCTGTTATACTTGTATCTTTTGTGAAAGTGCTTATTTGATATTTGGACTTCAGTCTTCACACATTATACACTTCATGTCTACATTTTGTCATTAGTACTAAAACATGGAAAAAGTTTGTCTTTTACTTATGTGTTCAACATTTCTGTCATCCTACACTTACACAGATCTTTGTGGACACGGAACACACGCGAAATGCATGTGTTCCGAATAACGATATATTTTTTAGCCTAAGTACCTGACTCGCTGATAAACAAGGCTTTATTTGGGAGAGGTTTCTGCAGTTTCTCCAACGGTGGGGGGATGGTATAGCAGGCTGCTTGCTGCTTGGGATTATCAACACATTTACAAGACAAAAGACGCTGAATGGAGACATGCGAGTGGATTTAAGGTGGGCCAGATGTACGAGTTTTCTGATAAACTTTGGTAATTCTAGTGTTAAAATACAGTGACAGTACAATCCATAGATCAGCAAGAGCTAACTTTAACCAATCTATCATGGCAGCAAATCCAGTCTCTTTCAGCCACTTTTAAAATTTAAAAGAATTCTGTGGCAGGGAATTCAAGCTATTATAGACTATAAGCCTGCTGCTCCTACCTGCAACAATGAGGAACCTGCAAGGAAATTCAACCCCTCTTCGTGATGACTACATTATGCATTACATCTCAATCCAGCTGATGTTCAGAGAATCCTGCATAGAGTAAACTCATGAAAGGCTGCAGGGCCGGATAACATAACTGGTTGTGTTCTTAGAGAATGTACTTACCAAAAAGGACAAGTCACCAACATCATTAACACAACATGAATCTGGTTGTCATTCCATCATGTTTTAAAAGTCAGCTGTTGCATACTTCAATGACTACCACCTGATAGCACTCACTCCCATTATGATGAAGTGCTTTGAGAGACTGGGCAAGGCTCAAACAATATCCATACTCTCCCCCATACTGTATCCTCTCTAGTTTGCTTATCATCCTAATTGCTCCATCAATGACACCATAGCCACTGCACTCATCTAGAGTATGAACCTGGAGACATGAACATGCAGATGCTATCCTTAGACTTAAACAGCATTCAATAAAATTATCTCAACCATCTCATAGACAAATTTGCTTCAGCCCTCCGGATATTAGGCTTCCTGATGGACTGAGGTGGAAACGATACATCAAATGCCATCCTTCTGAGCACTGGGCTACATCTAGAGTCCATGACTGATGTGCCAGATAAAGCATGAACCACATCATTAAGTTCATGGATGGCACAACATTAATAGGCCTCATCATTATCGATGATGAGATGGCTTAAAGAGAGGAGGTCAGACAACTCATAACTGGTGTAAATATAATAACCAAAGGAGATCACTCTCAGCTTTAGGAAGAACCATGCCAACCACCTTCCCCTCTCTATCAATGATTCCAATGTGGAGTTCCTTGGAGTGAAAACAACAAATTATCTCTCATGGAGCCAATACACCTTCTCTTTTAAGAGAGGACTAGACTGTGCTTCCTGTGGCACATGAAAAGAGCTAACTGACTCCCTCTCATCCATGCTATCTAGTTTATTATAGAAATTCCTAAAATCATTACTACATATTTTAAGGTAGTTATTTCAGATTCTTTATTCTGAAAAAAACTCAACAGGTATAATATTTTGTATCTATTAACCTCACACCAAAACCATATTGTGCCTTAGAGTTGACTTTCTTATAAATTTTAATTCTTTAGTCTATACAAACTGATAAAATATAAAAGAAGATCACAACTGTAATTTTAATTCACAGCTTTCTAACTTAAGACAGCATGTGTTCTCATTAAACCAAGATGATTTTTTTTTTTTACTTTGATTACCTTTGTTTTGAGAGGAGTAGCTTTATATAATACCTCTTTGCTGTAAGATTAGTGCTTGCTTGATAGCTCATTTATATTTGTTTCCAAGTTCAGGTTTGAGGTTTTTATAATACAATTTAATCCTAAAATACCCATTATTTAAATGTCTCATACCTTTTTTCTAAATTGAGTCATTATCAGAAAGGGAAGTAGTAAAGGTAATTGTTTCGTTAGTGAGAGAGAGTTGCATTCTGAATGTTAACAATAAATTTGTACTCAGGGTGTCTGCTTATGCATATGTGACTGTTAAGGTTAGTCAGTCATATTTTTTATTGAAATTTGGATGAAAAATGGCTAGGCTGTCTTAAGAATGTGGAATATAGACTATGTGGTATGTAAATTAGTAATATAACTATGTTTAATTCAGTTTAAAGTGTAATATTATAACCTCAGAGGATGCAGTCTAAACTTTTTGGTGATTTTTGAAATACATCACTGAAAATCACTCCAAGCTTTCCTCCTCAGCATCTCCTCTGGAGATATAAGTGCCTCAACTAAAAGAGTATTATATGTACATGTTTAAGTAAGGAAACATTATTTTAAGCACAAATTTTGATTTCATTAATTAGAATGAATTTATTATTTATATATTTACAATAAATATTTAATAGATAAAATATGTAATGCTTTAATGTAAACAAGTTATTTTTTATCTGAGGTGTTGCAATATAACAGATTATTTATACAGGCATTTATAGATTTTTTAATTCAATTCAATTCTTTATTGTCATGTGTACAAGTACCATATACAATGAAATGTTTGCTTGCATGTGCCCCCGCAGACAGTGAACATAGACGACAAAAAAAAAAAAAAAACACACACAATAAATAAATTAATATAAATCTCTCTATTATAAAAAAAAATCCTGGAAAGGAAAAGAAGGGCGACGAGATGTGATCTTCTCGGAAGACACTTAAAAGACCCGCAAAACGCAAACGATATCAAATAAGAGAGCACGGCCAGCAAAACACTCAGTTGTGTAAAGGCACATAGCACACACAGCTCCTGTGCTCTCAGCACATATAAAATGTATAAGGACAATACATTCTAGATGAAATGGCAACGACTAAACAAAGAAGAAAGAACAGTGTGGAGAAGAGTCCCAAAAGCTTTGGAAAAAAAAAAGGCAGATAACAGATTATGAAAGCATTGGAATTCGAAAGGCTCAAACAAACAATGGTGCGATACACATGCAGAGAAAGGTAAAGAATATGAAAGCAGTAAAATTCAAAAGTATTGTAGCATCCTAGACAGGTTGAAGCCTTTTCTGTTTTAAGTGACTGTTAGGTCCGATTGATGGAGGGTGGAGTACAGCACGGAAGCCTGATAGCGGGGTATTGATTGATGCGGTAAGGGGAGGTGGTGAGACCCGGGGGATGAGGGGTTGGAGAGGATGCCAGAAAGTTGTGTTTGGGGTTACGAAGTCTGCGATTGTTCAAGTAAAACTTTTGTGACACTTTATTACGTCAGTCGCTACAGTATCAAAAAAAAAAGATAGTAAACATTACATTAGCGCAAACAAAAGGAAATTAATCATCAGGACCAGGTGTAATTGAAAAAATAGCAGGACAAAGCGAGGTCAGAAATAAAAGGCAAAGAGCAGAAAACAAAGTCTTTTTGCCTTCCCATCATTCAATGCACAAAATGTAGATTTACATAATAATGGACCATACGCTATGAGAATCTGTGGTCCCGCAACAGTTAAAGGAACGACAAGTTTAATTTCAAAGAAAACACGATTCAGTCAGGTGTATATTTATGATAACGGAGAAGCGATCACAACACGAGCAGCAGAGACATGAAGCGGCAAAAAGGACAGCGGTGGTACAGGCTTTAAAATGATCGACTCTGCCCCCCCTTCACAATGCAAGCAGTGTTATACGTCCTGCGAGAAAGACATTTAACCACGCCCGGGGCCTGAAATAAAGGACAAGTATTGTTTTTACAACGTCACGCGAGACAAGGCAGTGAGCCATCATTTAAAACAAGTCCACGGACATCTAACCTAGGAGTTGTTGGATTGCTTTTGTCAGACAACGTGAGTAGCATGATCCAACGTGAGTAGCATTATACATCCTGTGAGAAAGGGATGTAACCATGCCCAGGGCCGGAAATAAAGGACAAGTATTGTTTTTACAAAAGTTTTTAAAGTAAAAGTGAAAATAATGCATATGTAACAATTCCCATGAAACATGTAACAAATCTCTTTAAATTGTATATCCGGTAAACCAAACACGGGGGTGGGCGAGCGAAGCGAGCAGGGGGCGGAGCCCCCAGTAAGTAAATAAATAAAACAAGAATCCTAGGAATAAATAGAGACAGTGGCAGATGTATATGTTCAGGTAGCAGTGGAGGTGACACAAGGTTACTGATTGTTCATGAGTCTGATTGCAGTTGGGTAGAAACTGTTCTTGAACCTGGAGCTGCGCTTCTGAATGGACTTTAATCACTTCCCAGATGGGAGGAGGGTGAAAAGTGACAGTGCAGGGTGGCTGGGGTTGGGGTTGGGGCCTGATACAGTTCACTTTCCTGAGACAGCGTGTAGTGCGAATGTCATGGATCGCAGGGAGCTGTGTGCCCATGATCTGCTGTGCTGTATTCTCCATGCGCTGCAGAGCTCTGCAGTCCTGAACTGAGCAATATATTCACCCACAAAGCCCAACACCCCGGAGATGATATTATTGTTGGATGCAGAAAAAGCATTTGATATGGCTGAATGGAACTAACTTTTCACTACATTGGAGAAATTTGGGTTTGGCCCGAACATTTGTGCATGAATCAAACTACTGTATACCAATCCAGAAACTTCAGTTTGTAGTAACAAAATTATTTCAGACTACTTCAAACTAGAACGTGGTACTGGATAAGGATGCCCCTTGTCATCACTGCTTTTGGCAATCGCCATTGAACTACTGGCCTCCACGCAAAGTTTTCAGTCATTAGAGCTACAGTATAAAACTTGTTCACTTGGCCATAGCAGGTGTAAGAAGGTTGCTACCACAATACTGTTGTATTGAGGGGACTGGGCGGTCTCATGGCCTGGAATCCCTGCAGATTTTATTTTTTTTCTCCGGCCGTCTGGAGTTTTTTTTTTGTTTTTTCTGTCCCCCCTGGCCATTGGACCTTACACTTATTCTATGTTAATTAATGTTGACTTATTTTATTTTCTTAATGTGTCTCTTATTTTTCTATTCTTCATTATGTAAAGCACTTTGAGCTACATTTGTTTGTATGAAAATGTGCTATATAAATAAATGTTGTTGTTGTTGTTGTTGTTGCCAGAGTATAGCATTAGATAACAGAATTTGCTGTTAAGACTGTTTTCTATTTCAGAGCCTTGTTTGATGTTTTTATTAGCATTTTTGTTTTGTTTACCCTTCTTTTCAACGTTTTGCCTATTTTTACATTTTTCTTCCTAAACCTAGCAACTGAATGGAAATACATACACACACACACATACACAGGGAGACATTTGTCTTTTTATTAATGTAGACTGGATCCAAAGTTTGGCAGAAAGCATGTACAAAAATATTTTGGAGACGTTTTTACTTACTCAAAGGGGCACAGTGGTTTGCACTGCATACTGTTTACAGTATGTAGCGTTTGAACATTCTGCTTGTGTCTATGTTGGTATTCTGTAAGTTTTGAAGATGTTTTTTCAGACATTTCTTTTTTCAAGTATAAAATGTTTTCTACACACAAAAATGAAGCAATAAAATATGACTGTCAGTTTTGAATAAACATAAGTATTTTGTAATTTATTCTCCATCTGTGCATTTCAAATGTTATTAGTTAATGTACTTAACTTAGCAAGCAGTGGCAGCTGGTGAAGAAAATGTGGGTGGGGGGGGGGCACAGTTATATGCAGCACTTATATATGACATATAATATATACATATAATGCCTTTCACATTATTCTGTCTATCTAGTCATTCCACATGTTCTCCCGAGGTCCTCATCATACTGCCAATGTACATTTTGGCCTGTTCACTACCAGACCCATAGGACAGATCCAAGCTAAAATGTATTATACACTTTCCACCAGGCTGCCCAATCTGATGCCAGTTTTCCCATTTCTACTGTGCTCCAAAACTTCAGTCTGTGACATGCACAATCCCATTATTCTTCCCATAACTTGCCCTATAGATGTGGAAAGGAACAGGTGCCATCCAAATTTTATACTACCCCTGTCCCTAAACTGCGCAATCCTCTGCCAACTCGCCCAATTCCCCATTCTGCCAAAACCCACACCATAATGTCTGCACCCCCAACTTCATAATCTTCCAATAACATGCACTTCTGTCTATCCTATAACACGTCCATAGCTTAAGTCCAATGCAAGCCTTATTCTGCCTCAATTAAGAATACCCAGTCCTTGGCCATTTCCACTGTATTTCATAAATCCACTTAATACTATCACTAGTCTTGTATCCCAGTTTATCATTTACCACACCCATATTCCCAGCCTAATTTTATTCTAAACTTGCTGCAAGTTTGTCCAGTCCTACGCAAGTCTGCAAGTCTTACCTTGCCTGGACACAAATTCACAGATCCACAGTCCCCCACGTATTAAAACATAACACACACCCCAATCTGTCTTGTACTACATCCATAGGACAAAGCCACCCTAAATCTTATTCTGCCTTTACGATCAAGGAACCTATATTTCCATGAATATAAATTTTCCCCTCCTTTCCTTCAGGTTCTGAAAATTTCTCAATTACTTTCTGATTAAATTGAGTTATTTCACTAAGCATGCCAAAAATTTTACCTCATACTATTGTCTATATCAGTGTTCCCCAACCTTTTATCTGTAGAGGCACAACTTTTGTAATTAAAATCATCTAAACGCACACCACAATCTTACTAACCCTAAACAAATGTATATCTCATAAACTTGCTCAACCTCCCGAAGTGGTGATTTCTGGAGAAGCCGGTAAAAAAGCAGTTCAGAGTATAGCGTTCTCAAACACAGCCCTTAGTGGGCACTTTGGTGGCATGTTCACGCTGTTTCACCCTGTTGCCCGGCCCACTCTGCCTCAGAAGCAACTTGTATGCCTACTATCCACTTGGCCTGAGAGACTCGCTGGTGACCACACAGGACACAGGACAGATTGACTCTAGCAGTCTGGAGACGCATTAGACGTGATTGAAGTGCTGTATCTGCAACATAGCACTGACCTAGCTGCTTTTATGGCAGATTCTCCAGGTAGACTTGTCCTCCTCAAACAGGCCTCGACCACCTGTAGAGCTTGTCAACCTCAGGTTCAGGCTCAAGTGAGCTACACTATTATTTCTATTGTTTCGAGGCACACTAGTTGAAAAACACTGCTCTAGATGACTGTGGGTACTTTCATGCTGCTTGCATTTTCAGAAAGATGTTTTAGGTCTCGTACCCCCATAGTTGTCCATAATGTTTTGACACTTTTAACTCTGTTTTGTCATAATAAGAGCAGAAAAAGTCTGTTTGTAAGCTTGTACTCAATCACTTATCTTCTTCAAGTGAACGATTTATGAAGTAGTATTTCATTAATGAAATAACCAAATTTTCTTTGATTTGTGAAGTTCCACTTAAAGTTACCATCTCCATAAAGTCACACTCACTCCTCTGTGGATACGTTAATAGCAAGTGTGAACTGTGAACTATCGACGTGAACCTTAAATAGTCCAATCATATTAGATTACAAACAATTGCCAGTAAATGTGGGAGTGTTCAGTGTGTAGAGCTGTATCTCTGGAAAAATCTGAAAACAACCAATTAAAGGGCAGCCTCAGCTTGTCAAAAGATCAAGGACTTAAACACACTCTCATTTGGCTGATGCTCTTCACTCAGGAAATTTAGGTATTTGCCCAGAAATTAAACAAGTACAAGTCATTTTTAACAAATGTTGATATGCACTCACACCAGATACATTGTGCAAATAAACATTTATTTCACAATTATTTTGCATTGCCTAATTAATTTAAGTAGAGTTTTTAAAATATTTTGGTGGGAGCTGCACCCTAGCACCCCACATTACAATATGTCACTGGAAAGAAGAAAAATGAAGAATTGAGGTATTATTTCTTCCAGAATATAACCAAATACAAGTTACTTTTTTTTCCTAAATAGCATAAGAAGTGCAATTGTTACATTTCCAGAACAGATAAACCTGTAGTAAAATTATAAATAAAGTGTTAATTTACTTCTATTTAAAATCCTTATGATCCACTTAAACTAGTGAGTCAGAATGTCTGCTTTAATTTAACGCTTCATTACTAGGTCAAAGTCAAGTAGGCCTCATGAGCTTCAATGACAAAGAATATTACAGAAGCAAGATGTAGGACATATTGGATTCAGGGTATTTGATCAGACTGTAATAAACAGCCTTAATTACCCATGTCATCCTGTGGGACAGATCCAAAAAGTCTTCATCTACTATTTTTAAGCATTTGGGTAAATGCCATGGAAACAGTATTTTAGAAAAGCCTTGACAATTATTTACACTAATCCTTACGTATTTTTATGCCACAATTTCTTCTGAATTAAAAAAAGTACAGTCCATAAATTAATGGCATGATAATTTTTATATCCACCATCTTACATTTTGTACCTAATTTAACTTGTGAAATTATAAAATGATGGTGTATTTTTGCATAACTAGATCAAAAAATTAATTACAGAGTTTTCTGCCTCTCCTGTAACTACTGTTATAAGAGAGGCTGTTGTTTCTTTTCACACATGGAATGATGCCAAGAAGGCCAAAAGTATAAACATTTTTGAGTTAATTGCAGAAATCAAGGGAGGAATATACAACAAGAAAAACATGTACTGCTCACAGTAAATAAATATAAGGAAAACTTCATTGAAGGCCTTCCTATTTAGAGATTGAATTACTGCCTACTTGAGTGGATGGCTTAGAACTTTTAAATATATATCAAATCTAACACTCAAGGACTCTACTGGATAATAGTGCAATCAAAGTGAAAACCAGGAAGCACATCTTTGGTCAAATAGTCATGAAAATCAGAAACAAATTACCATGTAACATAGATCAAGTGAAAATAAGAACAATTTTTAAAAAAGTAATTGAATGAGATTATCCATTAAATAACCAAATACGCTTGATGTTCTCAATAGTCTCTCTTGTGGGTCAAACTTCTTTTTTAAAAATAAACAACAACATGGCAGCTTATCTACTCAACAAGATTATTTACACATGGCCCCTCTAAAACACAAACATAAGTAAAATTAAAAAATAAAAACAACTGATTGCTGCTACAGTAATAATAAGGGAGTTTATAACAATACAACTCCTCTAACTTGGAGAGTCTTATTAAAACTCCCTTGTCTTCCTTTAAAAGGTAACTTTAACGTAGTGTGAACGCTGGCCCGGACACAGACAGACGGACATCGTTGGCTCCACCACACACTGTTTATTTACAATGATATTTACAAGAATTACGTGCACTCACAACCCCAGTGCCTCCAGCACCGATCCCCCAAAGTCCAGGCCACACAGTTCCACTGCCTTTCTCTTGGCCGCCTCCTGTCCTCTCTCCAGCTCTGTCCGCTTCCTCCCGACTCTCGTCAATGACTGGAGGAAGGCGGCCCCTTTTATAGGAACCCGGATGGGCTCCAGCTGCTTCCCGGCAATCTCCCGCGGACACACCCCCGTGTGGCGGAAGTGCCGGCTGCGCACCCGGAAGCCATCCGGGTGTCCCCTGTCGTCTTCCCCCCGGCACTTCCTGGTGTGGCGGAAGTGCCGGGCTCCCGGGATAATCAGGCACTGGGGCGCCGCCTGGCGGTGGCCACGGGTCCCTACAGGGCTGGGCTTCCAAGCCCTTTACCCAAGGCCCCCAACATAACCAGGACGGACGCCCCCTCGCGGTCTGGAGGAGGCACAAGCCCTCCTCTGGTCCTCCTGGGCGAGCCCGGCCGGGGACCACAGTAGTTATCCCAACTCATAACAAATTATTACAAATTAATTATGACAAGTATTTTGCTTATTTTGAATTTGCTACAGACACATAAAACATTAATTTTTTTTTTTTTGTACCTGGATAACTTTTAAAAATAAAATACGAAGAGCAGAAAGTTACAAACATTGTCACTTCTTTACCAAACCATTTAACCTTTGTCGCAGATGGCTCGGGGGGGGGGTGACCTAGCCGGGATGCTCCGGAGGACCGGAAGAGGGCTTATGCCCACCTCAGACCACGTGGGGGAAACCACCCTGGTTGCTATGGGGACCACAGTACAGAGCTTAGAAGCTCAACCCTGTAGGGGCCCATGGTCACCGCCAGGGGGTGCCCTGATGCCTTGGGGACCCTGGACCTCAGAACTTCCGCCACACCAAGAAGTGCTGGGAAGAAGAGAAGCGGAGACAACCGGAGTGCTTCCGGGTGCGCAGCCGGCACTTCCGCCACACTGGGGAGTGTCGGTGGAAGATTACTGGGGAGCACCTGGAGCAAATCTGGGTGATGATAAAAGGGGCCGCCTGCACACCTGTCCTCCATTAGGGAGCGAGAGTCGGGAGTGGAGTAGGACGGAGCTCGTGTGAGACAAGGAGGCGGCCTGAAAAGAAAGGCATTCGAGGTTGGCCTCAACTTTGGGGGGGTTTTGGGTGCACTTACTGTAAATATGACTGTAAATAAACGTGTGTTGTGTGACGTCAACGTGTCTGCCTGTCTGTTGCCGGTCTCCACACCTTGTATATGATTGTACCTGCTGTATTATTTTCATTTGTATCCTCTTGTAATGTTTTCTTTTCAGATAAAAGGAATTACCTTTAAAAACAAATACTAAGCCTGCTTTTGGTGTTACATACGAAAGCTATAGGATCTGAGGGACTGGCTAGAAACACAAATATAAATAGAGTTACAGAAAACAAATCAGAGGTAAGCAAGCACTTTAGACATTTTCACTTTAATACTTTGTCACGCACGTGTGAGTAGCAGCTTGTTGTATGGACCAAATGAAGGTAATTCCACACCAGGCCAAGGGGTGGTGGGGTACACTAAATCTTCTTCTGCTATCACTACAGACCAGCCATGGGAAAACCTGTCTGACTCAACATCGAAAACGTCACTTCTGGTCCCGGTGCCTAAGATGATGTTACTTCTGGCGCCTCAACTGACATCAGAAGAAGGTCACTTCCGATCTGACTACTGTGGCAGACCCCGGCCAGGACGCCCCTTCGGTATATGTTCATGGGTTAGGAGCCATAGACTATTCAATAAGTCCCCCTGGATGCTAGATGGCAACCCCCCTGGGTTGGAACCTCAACCCGCCCCTTAAGGTCAAATCTGATACTCTCACACGTTTACATTTTCAATTTAGGCAGACCCTGGCTTCATTTAAAAGGAAGCAGTGGAATGATGACTCCCTTAAATTTGCAAAGAATGCAGTTGTTCTGGTAGATGGCCAACACACAGCACATCCTATGCCTCATGGTCCCTACTTTGTATTGAATAATGACCTTTTATATCAGGTAGCCGAACACAAGGGGGAGATTAGGTCACTGCTGTTAGTACCACAAACTTACTGGCGACAGGTCTGTAAACTAGCTCATACCTATATCCTGGGAGCCCATCTGGGCCCCGAAAAAACATTGGAAAGGATCAAACTCCGATTTTTTTTGGCCCGGAATAAATGAGGAGCTCTGTCGCTTTTGCACATCCTGCCTGGAGTGTCAATTACAGCAGGTTCCTAGGATGGACCGTGGTTTACAAACCCTCATCAGTTCGCATTTGGACTCCAAAGAAGACACTTCTTGTAAAAAATCAACCCATTGCAGCCAGGGATAATATGCCGGTGGCTGCCCCAAACCTTTTTTAAGTGTGTCAAGTCTGATCTTTTCAGAACTTATATTGTATAATATCTGTTTTTGTTAACATAACTCTAGATTCTGTTTCCCCATTGCCATGAGGTGTTTATAAGTCAAGCTAGCATAACCAGAAAATAAAGAGCTTGGCCTTCTTTCTGATGTAGAAACATCAGGCGAACACTTCTTTCACTAAAAGGTCAGTCTCATGGGCAGCATCTCAGCTGCCCATTCCTCTAGAGAGACAATGCTGTTTTTTCTTTATAGCTAGTTGACACAAGTTGGTCGTGGTTTCTTGCCTGCCCTTTCTTAGAGTCTGGTTTTCCTCTTAGCTTTATCCCTGTTACATGCTGGGTCACCTGCCTATTATTATTTGTTTCTTTTTGTTTCTCATGCTGGATCGTTTATGTAATGTTTTCCTGGGACACCTATCACCCGTACTGGATGTACTACTTCCTAGTGACCCGTGTTCCTAAATTAGTATATATTGACCTTCTCTATCTTACAGTATAAGTCTCACTCCATCCTGGAGGTCTGTTATGGGAAATTTAGTTTTCCTCATGCAAACCTTGTGGTGCTCCTGCTGCTAGCAGACTTGTACCACCTAGGCACTGCATCACAGTGGTACTAATGTAAATTGAAAAAGCGTTCTGTATATGTGCGGAAATACCAAGAAATAAAATAGGACATTGCCAAAACTGTTTTACTATTGCAATATTTATACACAGAACCAAAATCAAACAAACAACTATACAACTCAAAAATATAAAGATTGATCCGATTACTAATTATAAATCAACAATACTGAATGAACAAGAAAAATAAGAAAAAAAGAAGAGCAAAAATAAGTTTGCAAATAGTAAAAAAATTAAAGAAAAAAAATTATGTTAAATGCAATAAATATTGTATTACGAAATGCACACATGCTTGACAATAATTGGCTTAGCAGGTGTATAAATAAAATGCAGCAAAAAAGACAATCCAATGAACACAAATATTAAAAAACATGTAGATAATCTATATTGCAAAACATTTATTTAGGAGAAAACAAATTAACGCCATAAAGAATAAAGAAAAACATACAAAGACAATGTAGACAAATAATAAAAAAACATTAATTCAATAAATATTAAATAGACATATACTACCCATCAAAAATTTAAGAACACTTCAATTTTTTCTAGTTTTTCTTCAATTTTAATCACTTAAAATGCAATGAATTACTTAAAATGGGAAAAAGGTAAGTAGTAAACTGCCAGAGGTTAAAATTGAGTGTTTAGGTTAGCAAACACTGAAAAAAAAATATCACAATATTACAAATAGGCCTTTTCAGGTAACAAATAATAGGTTATAACCTACAGATATTCTGCAGCAATTAAAGTAAACTAAGTCTTATAGGTTGAAGCAAACCATGTGCACAGGTGTCCCAAATTCTGTTGATTACTTACAAATCTTTTGTCTGTCTCAAAGGAATTGCAAAAAATAAAAAATAAATCCAAGTGTCTGTGGGTACAGTGTCCTACACAATCCAAAGGCAATTGGAAACAGGAAGAAACTTTGATAGGAAGAAATCTGACAGACCCAAAGTCACAACCCAATCAGTAGAAGTTTCTGAGGGTCACCAGCTTCCGTGATAGGTGCCAAACAGCACAACAGCTTCATGCGCAGCTTAACGGTGGTCGAAAAAAGCAAGTCTCAGTTTCTGCTGTGAAGAGGAGACTTTGTACTGCCGGTTTGACAGGGCAACTGGCAGAAAGTAAGCCATTCCTTAAAGGGCAAAATAGGGCCTTGAAATGCAAACTGTAGACTACTGCAGACTGGAAGAAAGTCTTATAGACCAATTAATCAAAATTTAAGGTCTTTGGTTCATCATGCAGGGTGTTTGTATACAGTCAAGTTGGTGAATGGATGGCTCCTCAGTATGTGACACCAACATGGAGGATAAAGCACGAAGGTCTGGAGTTCTTTTTTTGGAGGCAGAGTTGGTGACTTGCACATAGTGACTGGCATTCTGAATCAAAAGGGTTTCTACAGTTTGGCTGTTACATCAACAAAAGCTGGCTACTTTGATGAATCAAAAATTTTGAATAAAGTTTTGTTCATGTAACAATTCCTTGACTTATTTTTTTATTTTCCATTGTTTATTTGTTCTATGCCTTGGTTTCATGAAACAGTAAAACATTAAACTGCATGAACTTCCATAAAAACTGAAAATTAGCATTGTGTCATTCTTGTAATAAGTGAATTAATAAGGAGAAAGCTTGTGTAATTTTTTTTCACGTTTTTGTAAAATAAGTATGTTGTGCCCTGAAGAAGAGGTGTTCTCCTTAAATGCATCTGCCAACATATAATTTATTCATCAGTTGCTTAAGATTCCAGTGAAACGATTTTTATAGAACAAGATTAATCAGTCTACTTAGAGTGCTCACATCATTATTAGACTTATATTTGCATTATACTCCATTTTTGTTTTGTTTTGGTTTTCTTCCATCTTTTCCATTTGTATGTGATTGGGGATAGAATAATTTTTAAGGCAATTTATTTTGTACATTTTTCCTTTATTTGGATATGCTGGTATGAGTTTACTGTAAGTTTTGTCTATTATGCATTAATTGCTTGTTGTTTGACATACTTTGTATTTTATTATTATTTGCATGTTTTGTAATGTAAATATCTACTTGTTTCTTAATATTTTTGTCCATTGGGTGGTCTCTTATGCTGTGTATGTGTATATTGTACTGTACACCTACAAAGGCAATTACTGTCAAGTGTAGTTCATTCATTTAGTAGTAAAATATTTATTGCATGTAAAATGAATCTGTAGTTTGAGTTTGAGTCCTTTTTTTACACTCCATGGGGGCTTTGCATTTGTAAAAAGCTGTTCCATTAGATGTAATATGCTACAAAAAATGAAAAAAATAACAGAAAAGGTGTGTGATGCTTTTGAGTGTAGTATTAGTAGAAGAGGGCAGAGCTGAATTAGTGGAAAACAAAAAATACACAAGCACATCTACCTTAAGGCAGAAATGGATGTTAAGATTATGAAGTATGCCAGATTACATATCGCATTGGGGCTATTAGGGCTGCAAGGGGCCCCTGATAATAAGCTGTGAAATTGTGAGAAAACTGGCAATGCATGGAAAAGCTCTTATAATGATTAAATCCAAGCCATGTGTCTTATTAGAGGGCACAAAAGGTCTCAAATGAATTAGATATGACCACTAGTCACAGTCTATAACAAATGAAGAGGTGAAAGATGAAGTGAAGGTCCTCTAGACAACTGGGTTACAATTGCCACGAGTTTCCCAGAATCAAGTACTTAAGTTACTTAAGAATATATATTAAATAACTGAAATATTTAAAACATTATCCACTAGAGCACTGCTGATTCACTGGATAGTGCTGTTTAAAATAGTAGTTGAATTTTTTATATGGAAAAATAAGGAATATATTTACGTACCTTCTTTGTCCCGCTCAGAGTAGAGTGGCTGGATCCATTCATCAACTGCACCAGACTCAATGCAGGACTGCCATGAAACAGTATTTACCCAAGAGTCTACTGTCTGAAATCTTATAACTCAATTATAGCATACATAACGTGCTAAGTAGCAATAAAATATGCTGGACAAGATGCAAATTCATTGCAGAGCACTCACACACATACACGAGATCTGTGATCTTCAACTGGAAAGTGACTTAGAAAATGAATGAATGGTTAAATGCTTGAATACAAATGAGACCACAGGGCACATGACTTCTGCAGAAAAGATTGCTAGAACATTTGCAGACTACGGCATTGGACACTGAAGTTGTTCACTTGATATAAAACTTAGGTTCTCAAGTTTAGTCCTGGGGAAACCCGAGGCTGCAGGTTTTCATCCCAACAAATGTCTGCATTAAATTAGACTGCAACATGCTGTTATTTCCCAGTTTATGTTTTGGTGTCAACCCAGAAATTCTAAAAACATTTTCACTGAAATGTAGCAAGCAGTTGCATATACTACATTGAGATAATGTAGTGTCTTTTTTCTTGTTTTTTATGATTTCTATTACTTTAATTCTACACTAGTACATTGGTGGATTTGACAATGAAATAGATTAAAGACTTTAAGCATTCCATGCCATATGCCCTGGTGTTTACTTGGCTTTTTGCTTGTCATAATTAGGGAAACAACTACAGTATAAACTCCACTTGAAAAGGTTTATAACATAAATATATAAAGATGTGACAAAAATACAAATATTTCTGCATGTGTTACAAATAGTCATCTCATACTACTGCACTTTTCTGAATACAGAATTAGTGTATACAAATAAAAGACAACCGAAATAAACAATTAGATAACTTAGATATAAAATAACTCACTGATTATGAAACTGAATGGAACTGGTACAGTGAACCCCAAGACTGACATTGACAATTACGGATGTACGAAATAAATTCCATGGTTGAAATTAGTTAATCATATTCATAAATGTTGTGTAAGATATATGAAGGAGATTAAGACACTAAAACTTGCCTTTTCTAGATTCTGATTTTTGATAATGAGAGAATGGACTTTTTTTCTTGGATGAATTGATAGCATGGTAGTGTTGTGGAAAAAACTTTCCTCTGTATTCAGATAAATCATTCTTGGAGACCAGGGGCCTCATGTATAAACGGTGTACATGCACAGAAATGTTGCGTAAGAACGTTTCCACGTTCAAATCGCGATGGATAAAACCTACACTTGGAGTACGGCCACGCACATTTCCACAGTACCTCTTACCCTGTCGTACGCAAGTTCTCCGCTCGATATTGCAGACTGGTGGCACCCAGCGTCAAAGCAGTGCTACTGTTCCCGTTTGGCTATTCTTTCTTTTCCAGATGCGGCTTTATAAATACACTGAAATTAACCGCATATTGTTTATTAGTGTAATGCATCTGATTGTAATTAACCTGTAACAATATAATGGTCCAGGGAATAGCCATAGTATTCCAAATACCATAACTGCTTTAGCATTGTTACTCTTATTGCACCTTCTTCTTCTTCTTCTTCTTCTTTCAGCTGCTCCCGTTAAGGGTTGCCACAGCGGAACATCTTTTTCCATATTACTCTCACTGCACCACTCGGAGTATTTTTATTACTGTATCTGAGTGGGGAATCACAGCAGCAGCTAATTGGAAAGAAAATTATCAGTATACAGCATCAAGCACACGCTACCTCAGCCACGGCAAAACGTTTCAAAGCCTTTCCTGTGCAGACCTCGCGGTTCAGAAACAGTTTCATCCCAAGAACTATAAATGCACTCAATCAACTGCTCCTTGTAGAACTGTTTGTACTTATAAGTACAACTAGCAAAATACCCGCGCTTCGCAGCGGAGAAGTAGTGTGTTAAAGAAGCAATGAAAAAGAAAAGGAAACATTTTGAAAATAACGTAACATGATTGTCAATGTAATTGTTTTGTCACTGTTGTGAGTGATGAGTGTCGCTGTCATATATATATATATATATATATATATATATATATATAAATATATATATATATTTACACACACACACATAAACATATATATATACATATCTATACATATACACATATATACACACACACATATATACATACATATATATATATCTACATATATACACATACATATACATACACACATACATACATACACACACATATATACACACAAATACATATATATATACATACACACACACATATATAAACACATATATACATATACATACATATCTACATATATAAACACATAGCTATTTCGTATCAGTGCAAGACGCTGCTTGTTAAAACGGATAACTCCCGCTCTTACGTGCAAGTCTGCGTGGATATTATGAACTATCGTATTTGTTCAAGTTCTATTTAAATTTTAAATAGAAGGAATTTTTATTTAGTCGACAGAAATATCTTTGGTAGGAATGGTAAAAACAGACAGGAATATTATTCCTGAATAAATCAACTCAAACCTTAAACAACTTATAATATTTTGCTCTCCATAAAAATATATCCTGTCTAAATTATACAAGTTAGAAATAAAGTAAACGTTAAAAGAACAAACATTCAAATTTCTTTACTCTTATGTAATTTTATATAAAAAATAAACTTAAATTTTAAATATCCCAAAAGATTTTGCTCTCCATAAAAATATATCCTGTCAAAATTATACAAATTCAAATATGAACATGCTGCATAACAAAACCTGGAAATATAAATAAAATGTGTTCTTTTCAGCAATAACAAATCAAATCATTCAGTTGTCTTTGCTCATATGTCATTTTAGAGCTGGACGCCTGGCATCTTTTTTTGGCAACAAGTTCGTTTATGTTTGGTGTGAGGTTCTGTGTTGTGGAGATTCTCAGGATGGACTGCAGGTGCTCATGAGTGAGGCGACTCCTGTGTGCTGTTTTGTTAGTCTTCATCACTGAGAAGAGCTTCTCACACAGATATGTGCTACCAAACATGCACAAGGTTCGAGCCGCATGTAGACGGACTTTTTTTGTTCTTCAAAGTCACCAAAGCGCCGTGCGCTCAGTTTATCAGCAAAGTGCGTATTTGGGAACACCGTAGTGACGACTTGGTTCAACATTACTTGGCAACAGGGAAAGTGGGGCAAGTTGCACTGGTGCATTTGTGTCTCCCATAAAAGCAGCTTCACTTGAAATCACTTTGTGATTGTGCACGGGTAAAAACGTCCGCTGAAGTGTCAGATTCTTATTTAATTCTTCTGCTTTCTGTATCTTCTGCATTGCATTCAGGTCTTTCAGGTTACCCTGATGTTTTGTCTCATAGTGCCGTCTTAGATTAAATTCTGTAATTACAGCCACATTAGCTCCACAAATGAGACACACGGGTTTAACGGCA
>JANRMT010028174.1:167416669-167430334 GCA_026402145.1 Polypterus bichir lapradei
TTTGACACATATGGACTAAATAGAACTTGAAAAGATATATTTTTTCGTACATCGAGCCCGCGTGCTAATGTGGTTTTGCCTGCATGCCTCAATAAGTGACCCTCCCCTCGCTCTTACTTTTTTACCGTTCATCTAATGAATACACTGAGTATGGCTTTACCAAAACAATCATTGATTGCGAATAAAGTATTCATTATTCGAGTATGTAGATCAGGGTATATATATATATACATATATATATACCCGCGTATCGCAGCGGAGACGTAGTGTGTTAAATAAGCTATGAAAAAGATTCGTTTCTTACTGCATCAATAAACAGCTCGTCTTCTTCTTTATCTGAGACCTGACACACTGCATGCACGGGTTTTTTTTTTAACACTGTCTTCCTTTAGCGGGACATTCACTTTTTCCACCGTGTGCTTTGTTTCTGCAGTAGCTGTACTTATTACATACTTATCTTGTATTTATCAGACACTTCATATTTTTTTGCTGCCTTTTCAATTGTGTAATTCGGTTTTTGTTCAGCGCTCTTCGGAACTGTTGCTTTTTGTCTGTGCACTGCGTCAGTTCACGTGAGCCGCTCGGTGTACATGCATCGAAGGTTCCCAGCTGTGCTGTTGCCATGTCGTGCTATGTCCATGGCTGTATCTAATGCTACCGAAGTCCCGGTACTTAAAACTTTCTCTCGCAGTTTCGCTGAGTTTGTGCCAAACACCACCCTGACTATCTCATCTTCCTCTGCATAAGCACAGTCCTTCACCCGTGAATATTTACCCGTGGCAGTTTGCTATTGGATTGCCGCTGACGGACGGCCTTATATGGGCAGGCACTAAATTACAAACGCCAGCGGCAGCCTGTCTATGAACTTAATTTAAAGTGTAGGTTTACACTGTGCTTTGTTTCCGAAGTAGCAGAACTCATGAATATGGTTGTATATATCACTCGCTCGCTTCTTATTGTTTCGCTGCCTTCTCAATTATATAATGCATGTTTTCTTCAGCGCTTTTTGGGGCTCTTCCTGGTTTTCTACGTACTGCGTGATTACGTGGGAGGTGTGATGATGTCAAACTCCGCCCCCACGGCGTTCAAGCTCATCTCCATTACAGTAAATGGAGAAAAACAGCTTCCAGTTATGACCATTACGCGTAGAATTTCGAAATGAAACCTGCCCAACTTTTGTAAGGAAGCTGTAAGGAATAAGCCTGCCAAATTTCAGCCTTCTACCTACACGGGAAGTTGGAGAATTAGTGATGAGTCAGTCAGTCAGTCAGTCAGTCAGTCAGTCAGTCAGTCAGTGAGTGAGTGAGGGCTTTGCCGTTTATTAGTATAGATTACCCCACTGTAAACTTGCACTACAGTTATAATATTGCACAACCTGCGCCACTATATAAAGCGCGTATTTACATGTGATGACGATATCATTTTTAAGATGAAATGCAGCAAAATACGTTGATTATATTATACAGATAAAACTTTAACTTCATTTAAATAATTTGTATTGTTAATTAAACATGTGAGGACATGGTGCCGTAGCGCTAGCAAGTTCATGTATTGTTCCTGCCTCTCTCTGTATATTTACTGAGGCTGGCGCGACACTGGAAGGATAGAAGGATAGAATAATTAAACACGTACTATGAAGATATTTCAATGTTCCGCAAAAGTTTTGAAGAATCATTGTTGTAAGCTTACAGATGGCTTAACGTCTATTACATAGCTGATTGTGTGGCAATTGGGTATTTGGGGAAAGAAAAGTAACAACAGGAATTGGAGGTTTGAAAGAGACAGTACTGCTACAATAAATTATTTCATCGAAGGTTGTGCATGGCGCAGCAGCATCTTTTGTGAGACATGAACAATCACTGCGCCATTGTGTTCCCATGTTTAATAACATGCTTTCATTCCAATCATCATGAAAATGATATCACGTATACATCTCAGTATTTTAATTATTCAGAGAACTGTAATATCACACATGTAATGGATTCTGTGTCCTGTTGGAGAAAGAGAAAGAATGGAAGCACGTAATGATTCACACACATAGAACACATAGAAGATCAAATACAAAACAAAGCCTTTAACATGCTACTTTAGTTACGATGGGATTTGAGAAACTAGTAAATTAAATGATTTTAAGATGAAGTTTATGATGTTCTACTTTAATGACATAATAAACTACATGATTAAAGTGGAAATTTCGAGACTAAAGTTGACACATCATGCTTTTTTCCCTCTGTGTGCCTATTTTATTTTGTCTGTACCCTAATAAGCTTTCATATGACACTCAGACGGTGGGCTATGACTCACCTTTTCATGGCAACTTTGATATGTGACTTCTTTTTTATTTTGGCACTGTGTGACTTTGTGAACTTGAGCTTTCGAGTTTCTCCGACACGCTATGTCATTCGATCAACTTCCTTTTGTTGATTATACCACTGTTTAAATCAACAAATAGTATGTTTTTCCTTTGCCTCCACTTGGTATTCTTTGAAATTCTTATATTTTCCCCCGTGCTTTTCCCATTGTCTTTTCACAGAACGCTGAGCTTAAGGGCTATTTATATTGATTTGCATATTGAAAGATGCATAAGTCTGGGAGGAGTTGGGGTGGGACAGCACGCGCGTGTACGAGCGTTCCTTTTCACGTTGACCGGGATTTATGTAGCGGAAGAACGCGGAAGTTGGTGAATGCACAGATTCCTGCATCTGGATTTTTCTGTACGTAAGCGCATTTCAGTTTTTATGCTTATGTCATGTTATAGTGTGAATTCTACGCACAGGGCGTTATGCATGAGGCCCCAGATGAAAATGCAAAATGGTTCTATATTTGCACATAGATATACATAAATGTCTCAGTCCATGGAGTGAGCAATCATTAATACAATTAATTCCCTTTTTTGACTTTTCTATTACAGTCCATCCTCGTTTATCACGGTTAATCCGTTCCAGACTCTGCCGCGATAAATGAATTTCCGCGAAATAGGATTCTTTATTTATAAATCGAATATTTTAGCAGTTAGAGCATAGAAAACCTGTTTACAACCTTCTAAATACATTTTCTAACATTATTAGAGCCCTCTAGACATGAAATAACACCCTTTAGTCAAATGTTTAAACTGTGCTCCATGACAACACAGAGATGACAGTTCCGTCTCACAATTAAAAGAATGCAAACATATCTTCCTCTTCAAAGAAGTGCGCATCAGGAGTGGAGAATGTCAGAGAGAGAGCGAGCGAGAAAAGCAAACAATCAAAAATCAATAGGGCTGTTTGGGCTTTTAAGTATGCGAGGCACCACCAGACAAAGCAGCTACAAGGAAGGCAGCAATGTGAAGGTAGTCTTTCAGCATTTTTTAGAAGAGCGTCTGTATCCTCTAGGCAAACAGCCTCTGTGTAAACTGCACCTCTGCTCACACCCCCTCCGTGAGGAGCAGAGAATGTCAGAGAGAGAGAGAGACAGAGACAAGGAAACAATCAATAATCAATACGTGCTGTTTGGGCTTTCAAGTATGCGAAGCACCGCACGGGAAGCATATCGTATATCATTGAGGAGTTTTATTTAATATGTATTACGTGCTCTGATTGGGCAGCAATAACGTCCCTTGTATGAAATCAACTGGGCAAAGCAACTGAGGAAGCATGTACCATAAATTAAAAGACCCATTGTCCGCAGAAATCCACGAACCAGCAAAAAATCTGTGATATATATTTAGATATGCTTACATTTAAAATCTGCGATAGAGTGAAGCCGTGAAAGTTGAAGCACGATATAGCAAGGGATCATTGTACATTACTTTATCTAATACATCATGCCATCTGACTCTTAATATGCAGAGTTCTATCATCTTAGCCAATCGAATACAGCCACCAGTAACTTTGTATACATGTCAATTCTTCCTTTATTCAAAGCATCGCTTCATTAACAGGGGTGTCCTATGGGTTTTCCCACTGATCTTATCACTGCTTCATAATAGGGGTGTTTGGGCACATTTTTTTAAGAGGGTGTTCGTTACACACCTACTGTATATACTCACGTATAAGTCGGGTCTTGAAACCCGAAAAATCGATCATAAAATCAGACCCTGGCTTATATGCCTGTTCAAAAATTGCTTCCTCCAGTCTCACACCAGTTTTTCAAACACCTCAATTTTTTTTGCAGCAGCGCAGTTACCAATTTCTTTCATCACTTCAACAACTTTTAAGTTAAAACCAGCTTCATATTTTCTTCTGATCGAATGCTCCGTCATACATAAGGGACGCTGTTACGATAAAGGTGTATGAGAGTGTGAGATACAAAAAACACAAAACAGTGCAAACATCACTTCGGAATAGTTTGGTTATTACCGTGTGGTCACATTGGCACAATCAAGGTTATTATAAAGTTTTGCCTTTTTATATTAGTTTTTATTTCTATCTTTTTCTGACCTTACTTGGAAATTAAGTTTAGTTTTAGTTTTCCTTAATCATGTATTTTTAGTTTTAGTTTAGCTTTTATTTTACAAAGACATTCCTTTTTTATTTTTATATATATTAGTTTTAGTGATTATGGTAAATTTAAAGAGCTACTATGGAGTTTAGTTTTTGTGTCACAATCAGACAGAACTGTATACTTAACGGGTTTGGAGATAATATGAGTTTAATGTTAGTGGAAGCTTACCACACTACACAACACAGTTTACTATTTGGTTTTGTTTTTGTCTGATAAAAACAAGCATAATCAAAACCAGGTACTGAATATGAACAATTTTACACAATTTTATAAATATTTTCTGTTATTTGTGCTGAAAAAATCTGTGCTTACTGTTGGCACTTTTTTCTTTTCCTTTTATTGCACAGAATGGGCCAATTTGTCATGCAATTTAGGTGAATTTTAAGGTATGAGGGTTTTTACTCTAAATGTCTACAGTACACAACATATCCTGCTCCAAAGACAATGTGCTTATAATGAATACATTCAAAAATCTCCCATACTGTGCTTTGTTATTTTCTACCAGCCATATTAATCTCTGATTCCATCAAAAAATTTATAGACAGAATTTTGCCACCTGCAGGCCTGAAAAGATTTAAAAAATTAGAAAACAGAATCTATTGTGTTCTGACAGGTGTGACCATGAAAATGACAGGGGCTTAGGAAGAACAAGGCTCTTAGACTTGAATCAGTGTGCAGACCCCACCTAGCTGTATTGAGGGAAACAAAGAAAAACAAGCATGTAGTGTCAAGGTTAGGGGTAGTGAGACTTGAACAGCCCATGTATAAGAATGGTAAACCCTTAATGAGCAGAGTAAGAGTATGAACAGGCACAAAATGACAGGAACAGCATCTCTGATTAAGAACAATATATACATTATCTAAACCTGTTTATCAGGGCAGGATCACAGGAAACTTGGAGCCTACCCTAGCAGGTTTGGATGCAAGGCAGGAAAAGTCCCTGGTATGCAATATGTATGATATGGCTGATGTTAAGAACAAAAAGAATATGATGATTTCAATTATCTATTTTGAGAGAGGAGAAAGATGGGGACAGATATTTTAAAACATAATTCTGCTACTTGATTATTCTCACAGTCTCAGGTATTTTGAGCTGTGAATATTAACTAAAAAAGATAAATTAATAAATATAGCATAAATACAAACTCACATTTGTATGTTTACCTTTTCATCACTTGGCAGACTCTCTTCACCTACCTACCTGTAGTTCAGGAATTTTACAAGGTTTGTATCGCTTCGTTGTTAAATGATGTTTTTAAAGCAAAAGTGATTTGTCAGTAACAATATGCTGATCTTGTATTATGACTTTGTCAGTCTCTCGATCAGTGCCGTTTTATTTTCAAAAATCGGGAGTGGTCTCCCCTAGACTTTCTCGTGTACTCAGATATGGGGATGGATATTTGAGGAGTAAACCACAAGACAATCATTAAAGAACCATCAACAACAAATCAAATCAAATTAATAATATATTGAACAATTATTATAAAAGAATAGTTGAATAAATCAGACTCTGCAACTGAATGAATAAAAAAAATCAAGTACGTGTTCAGGTAAGGTACCACTTCCGGTTAATGGATGTTTATGCATACACATATGTAATTCAAAGAAACGGTATTTTCAGACTCTGGGAAGTCTAAAACGTCAAGATTCATCAAAATCTTGATGACAAATTTTTTCCTGATTACTATACTTTCTGTATACTTCGTGTGCGAAGTCGCAGGTGAATTGCTGTCAACAAAAAGCAGGCACCTGAGAAATAAACTGAAACTTTACTCACTCGTGATTTTTCTGTCCATATGGTAAAGTTTTTGTTGACCAGCACATTCCAATTTCAGGTGTCTGAATTACATTTTGATATGCAACAAGTGCAAAGAAAGGCGCCACGTAAATCGCTTTCTAGTCCACATACCTTATTTGCGTATTCAGCTTGCTCTTTCACTGCAAATGCTGTGTGAACAGCCATCCTCCGTCATTAGTGGCTGTTCAATGGATGAATCTGTGCGGGTGGCTCGTTTTGGATGACGTCCAGTTTTAGAGTTAAAAGTTATAAGGGTTAAAAACTAACAGCAAGAATATTCATTAAAAACCAAAAATTAAAATTATTTTAGTAAATTACTATTTTATTTAAGTTAATCTTTCCAGCTACTTTAATAGTTTCATTAAGTTTTAGTTTTTCATTTCAGTTTTGTTTATTATTTTATTTTAGTTTATGAAAATGTTTTTTTAATAATATTTTCAGTTTTGATTTTAGTTTTCGTTAACTATGATAACCTTGGGCACAATACATAGCGTGTTCACACAACACAATAGCAGTGTTCTCTGGGTTCTCTCTCAGGTGGACGTTAGCATATCATAATCTCTTGGACCAATAGCGTGAGATTTCCGCATTCGACTTATACGACCGACATTATAAAATACCAGAAATTATACAGTAAAATCAAGCCCCGACTTATCCATGGGAGAACTTAAACGCAAGTATATACGGTACTTCATTTTAACCGTAGCAACTAATTTGGAGACTCCACTAGATGAGGAAAAAGCCTCATGTACCCAAGCTTTAAGCGACATTTAGTTAACCCTTTAGTTACCTTCAGTCCTTTTCTTTATGCTTTTAATAACCCATTGTTACTACTTCATTTAAGTATATGCTTATATTAAACTGTCAAAATGATCATGTATTGATTACAAATATTTACTTAAAATTCTAGAGTAGCAGCGGATTAAGATTGGTTAGAAACTGTCCTAGAGTTTTTCCTTTATTGGATGTTGTATATTTTAATTTTGAGGAAGATAAATTCAAAGCCAAAATAACAAATATCTTAAACTATGCACATGAAAACACAGATACAGTATGGTGAACAAGAAACTGGATTAAGTAAGAAGATATTTCTAGAGACAGACGCACATTGCAAACCACAACCAAACCTCTACACTAAACAGAACAACAGTATAAGTCAAGCAGCGTGCAAAGACTCTCAGAACATTTGCTAGTTTCTAATCCAAGAGCCTAAATAGATCACAGAACTCCAGCAATGCAGGAAAAAAATCTTCATAAATATTAACATTCTCAAACCTGTTTATTTTAATTCAGGATTGCAAGGGGGTCAAACATCTGTTTAATTCATAGCAGGGTAGTTTTACAGTATATACACATTATTTTATTGTTCTTTTATTAAGTTCTTTTTAGCAAATATATGTGCTAAACATAATGACAGTGAAAGAGAAATTACATAATAATTGAATATTTAATCCTCATTTTTGATGAAGTGATTTATGACAGAAATCAGTTTCCTCATCTGCATCTAGTCTACTTTATTAGTAATCCAAGATGTAGGTGGAAGAAAGCCTCAGGAATAGAAGACCTTGACAACACAAACACCTTCACATGTATCATTGTAAACCTGAAATCTGGAGATGGTATTTAACTAAAAAGACACTGGATTCAGAGGAAAGGAATACAATCTGCTAAAATTTGTAAATTATGGTTTGATTCAGATCAAGGTTCTCATTTTATTGTCTGTCACAATTTAGGTATAAATCACATTTTATATTAATTCAAAGTTTTAGAGGTCTGAAGCGATTAAAAAAAACTGACTGAACTGTTTAAAGACATAGTTAAAATTATTTTTGGGAAATACAAACTGTTTTGAAACCGTGCCTTGGTTCTTTAACACACTTGGGGCTACTTCAGCTAATAAGCTGATGATTGTTAAAAGCATGTGCTCCCAAATGATCCTGCGTGACTGCTATCAGATGTTGTTCTCTACAAGAGAATGTCTGTCGCACATACACACTCTAAATGCATTTGGAAAAACAGCATTAAAAACAAGCCAGCAATGGGAAAGATAACAGTTGACAACGATGCTTAAAGTCAGCAAAGCAATGAATTGTAAGTAGGACAGAAGGTGGTGTAAAAGCAGAATGTGCTGAAAGGGATTAGCGCTCACAGGTGGAGCTGTACTCTGTGTTCACAGCAATAAGTGTGGCCTTTAATATACGAACAAAACAGCATCATTTACACTTACTGCCCAGTCAAATGTGAAGTATAGAAACAATCCACTTTAATAAAAGGTTAAATGTCTATCTGTCTTTATATCCGTCCGGTTGCTATTTCTCTGTCATTCCAAAACATTGCAGATCACAAACATTTTTAATAATAAAAGGCATTCCATTTTTCATTCCAGTAGATGGAGCCTCACAAACATTGACACTGCTTTTTAAAATCTTATAACAAATGGCGCATAACAGAGAATTACACGGTGCACTGCAAATGTTAACTGAGGTCTACGTTACTTATTTATAGTAGCATCCATCCATCCATTGTCCAATCCACTATATCCGAACTACAGGGTCACGGGGGTCCGCTGGAGCCAATCCCAGCCAACACAGGGCACAAGGCAGGAAATAAACCCTGGGCAGGGCGCCAGCCCACCGCAGGGCACGCACACACACACACACACACACACACACACCAAGCACACACTAGGGGCAATTTAGAATCGCCAATACATCTAACTTGTCTAGTAAATAAATATCACTGTTTCCAAGAGAAGACTCAAGTAGCTGGCAGCTATTCAGGCATTATTAAGTACCTGGATATAATGTTTCGTTTCTACATTGACAATATCACACAAAAAAAAAAAATAGTCATCTTGTACATGGTGTGAGTAAATATTTAGGAAAAGAACAGACATTCAGTCCACCAGGCCAACCAAATCTGGTTAGCCAGTACTTTAAAACTTTTAATTTAGGTTTTTCTGAAAAATAAAGGCTTCTTGTCTTCAAATTCATAAGTTCACATGACATTTCTGATTAAGATATAATTTTCCATCTGAAATGCACATTCACTTAATTTCCACCAATGCTTTTGAGTATACAAATCACCATTTAACTGAAAGAATTTCATTACATTGGCCATATCTTTGACTTTTAGAATTTTGAAGAAATGCAGATGTGTCCTGGTTAAAATTGCAAATAGACCAGGTATGCATGATTATGCTTCAAGGTGGACTGGTGCTCTGTCCAGAGGTGGGTCCCTGCCTTGCTGTTAGTATTGCATAGGTTCTTAAACTATGGGTCTTGATCCATTTTAGATTGCATGCTGTCTGAATCTGGGTTACGCAGATTAGTGATTTATAATAGTACTCAATAGGAAAGGATTGTGTATGTTTTGCATCATTTTCTACTATTTATTATTATGTAGTAACTCTTTAGTTACTTTGCAGACTTAGATTATTAATATAAATCATGTAGTTTATTATGAGATGTTTTATAGATTAAACTATCCAGCAGTATCAAGTAATTAAGGTGAACCCCACCAGGTGCAAAATTAATGTGAAGAAAACATTAATGATTCCGTCAAATATATATTATTATGAAATGGCCCATTCTGCATTTTTACTTTTGGTACTTAATACATTTTGATGCTAATACTGTTATATTTAGAATTTTGAATGCAGGACTGTGGTACTGCTACATTTACAAAACATCTGAGTACTTCTTCCACTACTGTATCAGACACAGTACCAGTATAGTGCAGTCTATAGTCTTTAAAAACATGTAACAGTATATACAGTCTTTATGAACATAATAACAATTTACAGTCTCTATAAACATATAACATTAAGCACTTTTTAACAATCTATGACTTACATTAAGTAGATCTTTCTTTAACCACTGAGGAGTCCAAATTGCTGCCATCAGACTCATAGTTGATCAGACACATCTGACATTTCTGCAACAGAAAGGTCAAGTACAGATGAAGGGGATCCAGAATCCAAACTGTGATGATCAGAAGCTGTATTGACATCTGCTGTTTCTATACAGGATGGAATGGTAGTCGTTACTGATGAAGCACCGCAAATCTGCTCATGTAGCTCAAAGTAAAGGAGAACGACTCTGACATGTCCTCACAGGTGGCGCAGTGGTAGTGCTGCTGCTTTGCAGTAAGGAGACTGTGGAAGATTGTGGGTTCACTTCCCGGTTCCTCCCTGTGTGGATAGCGCTTTGAGTACTGAGAAAAGCGCTATATAAATGTAATGAATTATTATTATTACATGTCAGCTTCTCCGACTGGAGTCTACTGCTTATACTGTGTATGTTTCCTCCTCATCGCCTTCAGTTTAATGGCGATGATGACCCTGGTTATATCCTTCTTGAAATGAGGAAACTCTGGGGACGTCTCAGAATGTGAGCGTACTTAGATTTGGAGAGGCACACAGTCTAGGTGTGCCTGAATTTTGCTAGCTTTATATTCGAGTGTGATATTGAGGAATAACTCCACTTCATTATCAGTCCACACATACGACTCCGCCCTTACCTCGAAGCACAATTGTTGTTTCACTTACTGAACCAATAATAACCTTTTTCAGGCTTCTGATTGGTCGGCATGACATTATGGTTAAGGTTATATCAACACCTGTTGTTTTGGCATGCTCTTGACAGCATTGAAAACTGAGGTACTCACAGCAATGTAAAACATTCTGCTATTACATAAACTTTTTTTCTGAGCCATCTATTTAACTCACAGTTAATTTTTGTACATAGCTTTTAAAGGAGATATTTTCAGGATTATCCTTCTGACAGAAATTGTATCAAAGGGTTTATGAATGTCTTAAGTGTGTCTAAATGTGTAATGCTAGTAGCCATACCACCCACATTTCAGAACAGGCAATCTGACCAAAGCTAATCATTTTTGGGCCTGGTCAGAACTTGGATGGGAGACCATTTAGGAACATCTTAGATTGCTGCTGAAAGTGGTGTTGATGATGCTAGCAGGAAGCGCTTACCCTGTGGTCTATATGAGAATCCCAATGCCCCAGTGCAGTAACAGGGACACTGTACAGAAAAAATGGTTCCATAGTTCAGATGAGACATATAACTAAGGTGATTGACTCTCTGTGGTCATAAAAGATCACTGGGTATCTTTTGAAAAGAGTAGTATGTGCCCTGATGTCCAGGTTAAATTGCCAATCATGGCCTTGTCCATTTTGGCCCCCTAATCATCCTCTGATCTAATTGGCTATATCATACATTTTGGTTCTCTCACCAACTCACCACCTAACAGCTTATTTGTGGTAGGCTTACTGGCACAAGAATCAGAATCAGAGTTAATTGGTCAAGTATGCACGCATATAAGGAATTTGACTCCAGTTTTGGTGACTCTCCAGTTATGTAACATAATCGACATACAGTACACACAACAGTTAATCACACACGAGATAAAAAAAGAAAAAAACGCAAGACAATTTATATATATATATATACCTTATATACTGTATATATATTTATATAGTGGTGAATGGCCGGCATTTCAGTCTGGTCGGGACGTCCCTCCAAGGAAGAAAACAGCCTTTTCAGGACACTACATTCCCTGGAACGCTAGATGGCAGCACCTCTGGATGGAAATGGCTCCTCGGATTCCCGCAGGGACATGGAGTCCGTATCCTCAGCCAGGGAGCTCACCAAGAACCAGGGGGATATTATGATGACATCAACCCGAAAGTACTTCAGGGTCACGAGGACGGAAGCCTGCAGTACTTCCAGGATGGTTGATGAAGGATGATGTAATGTTGACCCGGAGAAGAAATACTTCCGGGTCATGAAATATAAAAGGACTATGGGAAACCCCAGCAGACTTAGCCGGAGTTGGGAGGGTGTGTGA
Organism: Polypterus bichir lapradei; assembly: GCA_026402145.1. NCBI lineage: Eukaryota > Metazoa > Chordata > Cladistia > Polypteriformes > Polypteridae > Polypterus > Polypterus bichir. The sequence continues at coordinate 167,428,818 of JANRMT010028174.1, forward strand.
CGGAGCTGCTGGGAGTGGAGGATTGGATTATTGTTATTATTATTATTGTGTATTATTGAGAATTGTGGAGAGTGTGGTGCATTGGGCACTATTATTGAAGAAAATATTAATAAAATCTTCTTGGTGTTTTTACACGTGTGTCTGGGATGTCTGTCTGATGGGTTCAATGGGGCAAAAGCGACCCCTAGCGTCCACATTATCTATACTAATAAACGGCAAAGCCCTCACTCACTCACTCACTCACTCACTCACTCACTCACTCACTGACTGACTGACTCATCACTAATTCTCCAACTTCCCGTGTAGGTAGAAGGCTGAAATTTGGCAGGCTTATTCCTTACAGCTTCCTTACAAAAGTTGGGCAGGTTTCATTTCGAAATTCTACGCGTAATGGTCATAACTGGAAGCTGTTTTTCTCCATTTACTGTAATGGAGATGAGCTTGAAACCCGTGGGGGCGGAGTTTCGTCTGACATCATCATGCCGCCCACGTAATCACGTGAACTGACTGTCAACGCACTATGTAGAAAACCAGGAAGAGCTCCAAAATACGCTGAAGAAAACATGCATTATATAATTGAGAAGGCAGCGAAACAATAAGAAGCGAGCGAGTGACATATACTACCATATTCATCATTGCAGCTACTTCGGAAACAAAGCAAGGTATAAACTTAAACTTTAAATTAAGTTAATAGACAGGCTGCCGCTGGCGCATTCCATGCCCATGGGTAATGCGGGATACAAGTTTAATGAGAGAACGCAGGATATAAACGAGAGTTCTGATCACTTTGTAACTAAGTTAAAATTGCAGGTGAAGGGGTGTGCTTATGCAAATTTCGAGAGACTGTGTCTGTGGGGGATTGACAGTTAAGGCGGGTGGAGGAGTCACGTCATCATATCCCCTCCCATTTACCTCATTTCGCTCTGAGCTGAGCTCCGCGGCTAACCCCGTCTTCCGAAGCAACTTCGTCACACTGCCACCAAGTTAATACACACGCTGTCTCTAGACTTTCTCCACACTGAATCCTCCAGGCACTACTTACAAAAGGTTACATTGACAATCGTGTTACGTTATTTTTAAAATGTTTAATTTTCTTAGCACAAGCACAGCTGAGAAGCTTCGATGCATGTGCTCCATAACGCGTTAAAAAATAATGCATTTAATCACACTTTGCATTACAATCAAAGGGGAACTTTTGTCAATGCATGATTTCCTGGTACACCGATTACATTGATCAGCGCATCCCAATTCATTTTAGCCTCGCACCACCTTGGTTTGAGAAGAAGTATGAAAAAATATGAGGTTAACACAGAAAAACAGATCACCAATTCAAGCTTTATGAATAATCGATTCACCATCAATAATTGTTTTGGTAAAGCCATACTCAGTGTAATCCTCCTTCCATTTTATAATTTTTCCGCCACTAGCCATGATTAAATGAACGGTAAAAAAGTAAGAGCGAAGCGAGGGTGACTTATTTAGGCAGGCATATATATGACAGCAACACTCATGACAAT
>JANRMT010028174.1:167435334-167497858 GCA_026402145.1 Polypterus bichir lapradei
TTTTTAAAATTTTTCCTTTTCTTTTTCATACCTTCTTTAACACACTACTTCTCTGCTGCGAAGCGCGGGTATTCTGCTAGTATATATATATATATACAGGGGGTCCTCGGGTTACAATGTTGTGACATACGACGTTTCTAGTTTACGACGCTCATTCCCATAAAAACTTAAAATAAAAAATTGAGACGTAAGTGTTTTGGATTACGCTGTTAGCATCGTACTTACAGACTTAGGGGGGTGAACTAGTTTGGTTGCGGGTGGCGAAAGTATGCGGCATATGAGTGAGGGAGTTTGCGAACTACAGTAGTTTTGTTGCATGCTGTGAAAGTGAAACTAAAAGTACGCAGTGTATGAGTGAGGGAGTCGAACTTACAACGCTCATTCCCATAAAAACTTAAAAAAAATTGAGACGAGTGTTTCGGCTTATGCCATTAGCGTCGTACTTACAGACTACGTGGGCAAACTAGTTTGGTTATGCGTAGTGGAAGGATACGCAGTAACACAGCAAGGGAGTTGGCGAACTTGTTTGGTTGCACGCGGAGAAAGTGTTCTATTTATGTTGCTTTGTTTGGCAACTTTTTGGCCCTTATCATGGCTCCTAAACGAAAGTCAGAGTCTTCAGATGGTAGTGTTTCAAAGAAGAGGAAAGCAATCACGATGGAAGTGAAATTAGAAATTGTAAAGAGATCAGAAAGAATAAAGGTAAGGAATTTATTTTTACACTCATTTTTTGTCATTTTTTCTGTTACTATAGTACAGTGTACAGTACACTATATTTATGTCCTTTTCCTTTTTCTGTGGCTTAGTTGTGTTTTTATGTTCTAGATTATAATTTTGCAAACACTGAAAAACAAAGTATTAATAACATGTGAGCAGTATTTCAAGACCCTAGGTGGCCTGGGTGAAAGAAAATAACCATTTGTGAACTTGATGATCTATGGGAAAAAAGCTGCTCTTATATCAGTTTGTTTTTGGTTTATATTAATCTATGTCTGGGCAATGGAAGAAGTTCGAAAAGGTTGTGGCCTGGATGTAAGGGGTTGGCAATGATTTTCCTAGCCCATTTCATGCCCCCAGAATAATACAGGTCCTGTAAGGTAGGCAGACTGGTACCAATGATATTTTCGGCAGACCTGACTGTTCGATATAGCCTGTTTTTGTCATGTTTAGACACTGATCCGAACCACACTGTTATGGATGAGCTGAGAACACACTCAATGATTGCTGTGTAAAACTGAATCAGCAGCTCCTGTGGAAGTTTGAATTTACTCAGCTGTCCCATGAAGTGCATTCCTTGTTGTGCTCTTTTTATGATGGATCCTACATTGGTATCCCTTTTCAAGTCCTGGAAGATTATAGATCCCAGAAATGTGATGGTTTCCACAACTTTCACAGCAGTATTAAGTATGCCATGGGGGGGGAGTGGTAATATTGTAGGACCTCTCTTAAAATCCACTATTTTGAGAGTGTTTAGCTCCAGATTGTTATCACTATACCAAAGGGCCTGTATGCAGACTTGTCACCATTCCTGATGAGCCCTATGATGGTTGTGCTGTCTGCAAGCATATTTGATAAGTCTGACAGAGGGGTCCTTAGCACTAGAATTACCAAAGCCTACGAAAAAACTCGTAAATCTGGCTATCTTAAATTCCTTCACACCTCTCCATCAGCATCTTCTGTCTTGTAAATGTGCCGATCAAGACAAGCAGCAAGCAGCCTACTACAGTATTCCATTCCCCCACTGCAGTAGAATGGGCACAAAGTTCTCCCAGATTCAGCCCTGATTATCTGGGAGTGAAGTGTTGGAGTTTTAGAATGGAAATAATAGATCGTTATTTGGAACACATGCATTTCATGTGTGTTCTGTTTCTACAATAATCTGTGTAAACACATTGTTAAAACAGAAACGTTTTTCATATTTTAGTAATAAATGACAAAATGTAAACATAAACTATGTAATGAGTGAAGCCTGAATTCCAAAGATCAAATAAACACTTTCACAAAAGGTTCAAGGATGATGCAACGGCTTCCGTGGCGCAGTGGTAAGAATCGCTGACTTCTAATCAAGAGTCCCCCTTTTCAATCCGTATGTTTTCTATTTTGAGTAGTGAGCTGCTCTTATTGTTAATATTATAAAATAAAAACATACATTTGGTTTGTGTCTGTAATAGCCGGTGTAAATTTATAATACTTGTAAAAGTTAGCGTTTCTTTTCAGTTTTATTCTCTCAGTCACGATACATACTAACCAAGGGATCTGATGCTGTTAGTTTTTATTTAAAACTGGAAATAACTGTAGATGTGAGTGGTGTTTTGAGACAATGGAACTGCAAATTCTCTGATCTGGATGGTTAAAAGCTGACACACAGACACTGGTGAATCTGCCTTCTTCCTATCTTATTGTCACTTGAATTTTTTTATTCAATTTTATTGAGTGTTCCTGCTTACGCTGAATTAATATGCGCCTTATGGTCCATGATGTCAAAGCCGCACTGTCAAAAAACAGAGACATTGGTATACAGTATATGATATTTGGAATTATTCATTTTATGACCTGTATAATACATTTCGGAAAACATTGTGGCACTGATGCAACATTATTCATATTCATTCGCATACCAACTTGTGGTTGTAATCAGTGACCGCATGTTTTTTTTTCGTTTTTTTTTTCCATCTTGCCCAGTCTCCACATTTTGGTGCATGGTGCTGTTTCTTTTGTACACTATGACATGCAGAGGAAAGAACAGTACAGAGAGATCAGTTCTGAGCTATATGTAATCATCAAATTCAAATGTTAACAGTTTCCACACACCCAAGGACCGTCCTTCCTACATTTATGACATGTGCACCTGTTGCGATGTACACACTTCTCTCTATGCTGTGGTTCCTATTACATTGAAGGGGCATCTGACACTGACTGAGTTTGCTTTCCTGGGGGAAGTGGCTGCCTTGGAACAGAAGCTTGTTGATGGTGTATTCTCCTTTTGTTTTTCCATCGCATTTTCTTGTAAGAAGCAACAACAAAGCTCCTCTGCAAGGTGAGCCATGAACACTCTTCTTTTCTAAGTGGACCCCGTACATGCCTTGCACAGTACATGCGCATTGATCATCGCCAAGTCAAGCGTGTTATAGCACAAGCAAACCGACCACCTCTGTGTACTTGCCGCGCTGAATAAGCTCACGGCTTCGGGTTCATGATGTCAATGCAGCACTGGGAAATAAAGACATACAAATATATGGGACATTTTGAAGAAATACTTTTATGACCTGAGTACCAATCAGAAAACTTCACTGCACTAAGGCAATATTATTTGAAAACGAACAGCGTCAGATCGGTGTGAATTTATGCTGGCGTTTAGGAGGAGAGGGAGAGTGTGAATGTGACTGAGAGAATTAAAGTGAAAAAAGCTAACTTTTACAAGTACCATAAATTTACACCCGAGCTGTTCGTTTCATGATCAAGCATCCATGATCAAGATCATGATCAGAAGTACAGTATATCACTGCACTGCATCCCTCCCTGATTCGTAATCTGCTATGAATGACAGTGGCTCTTTCATGGCTTGCTGTGCCGATAAGAAAAGACATGCCACCATTCTCATAAATGCCTACATAAAAAGTAAATAGATAGAAAGACAGCTGTAAAAAACATATAGAGATATAAAGGAATTCTGAAAAAAACACATTTTGTTCAAGCACTGTTTACAAATATAGCACTTAAAATGCACATGCAAAACAACAGGCACTTTACCACATCTAGGATCTCTAAGGAACCTATACTTTTTGGGCAAATAAGTGACCATGTTCAAATATTTATAAACTATTTTAGCATATGTTTTGTAGTATGTTGTTGAAGATGAACAAATAAGGCATACAATACAATTTATTTTTTGTATAGCCCAAAATCACAGAAGAAATGCCACAATGGACTACTGTGTCCACACTGTATCATAAGACCGCACGAGAGTTGTAAACATGAGGTCACAGGTGAACCAAGGAATGTATACATGGGTTAAACATTTATTCTAGCCATTTTGAGTTGGACAGACTTGTATAAGATTAACTGTGAGGCTTTAAGATGTTTGCATGTTTTCCTTATGTTTACTATTGCATGTTCAAACAATTCTAAACCATTTGTTTTATTAAATTTTCCTATTCTGACCCCTTACTGATTGTCATTTAGAATGTTGTTTTCACATAAATCCCACTTTCAGTTATTTCTGATAATAGTTTACATCATTTCACATGGGGTGTAGGGCCTAAAACTAGTTGGTGTATTACTCTTTGGATCTAATTGGTTTCCTTTCTTGCAGTCTGGAGTCAGATTTGGAAGTTCGTAGTGTTTTGTTTTCACTCAGTCAAAAGGTAAGCTGTAAGGACTAAAACAAAAGTTTTTGTAGTGATCAGGAGCCAAAAAAAAAAATCAAAAGTAAGCTTGGTCTATTATTTGTTTTCCTTGTCTAACTAAAGTAGTATTTACTTATTCATTTTTGTGTAAATTGCATAGATTTGAATATATTAATTTGTGCATGTTAATCTTAAACAGCATTGCTGTGATGACATCACATATCAGGGTTTTAGAAGGAAAAATGTGATCATCAATATAGCTGCTCTATATTAATTAGGAAAAAAGGCAATGCAAAACAATATAAACTGCAATCATACTTTAAAACATACTCAAAATAATTAAATAATAGGTACAAAAATAGTCATACACATAGGGTCTATGTTCTTGACGTCATTAGTTTAATATGTCTAATATAAAGGTAAATACTTCATTTTCTGATTCCAAGTCTCGAAATGTTTGTGGTTTCACTTTTCTTTGGCAGGATTAGAACGTTTACATTAAAGCAGTGCTAGTATTTGCCACAGGTGCATACAAAGAAAAGAAATAGAACAGAGGAAGATCAGTAAAAGTTCATAATGATTGTTATGTCTGTATATGAGGGCAAAAAGAGCTGAATTATCAACATCTAAACTGCAGCTTTAACTATAATGTGCTAGACTTCAGGGCATTGCATTACATGACTTAACCTGCTATATTCAGTCAAAGCCTTCATTTATATAATCTTAGTGTGATGGACATGGTCCACAAAATCAGCCATCTAATGCAACATAACTAATGATTCAGTCCAACCAGCTGATGACTTCCTTCTATAAAATCAACAGGTTTAATTTTGTATTTAGTCTTTGGGATGAGTTATATGCAGGAGAGCTGACAAATAATGAATATTCATCTGGAATTACGGTGCGTTTAATATAACAATGAGGAATAAGCAACCCAGGTCAGAAGCGAAGCTTGTCTGTTTGATGTTGTATATATCATGATAGAATGGAAAACAGTAAAAAAAATCTAAGATTGCAGATGAATTCATGTTAACCTGTCATACAGAATGGGTGCTATCAGGTAGAAAAAAATTGACTGACACAAAAAGAAGTGAGGACAACTGTGCTGGAAGATCATTACTCAGTTGGTAAATGTAACATGGGCAGTGATGTTCATTTGTTTGAACTGACATGATCCGACAATGAGATCTGCAATGGCAGTCAGCAAATCTGACATAGCCAAAGACCAGAAGTTGTATAATGTGACACCAGCTTCAAGTGATGAGCGTTTATCCTGGATATAAATGTTGAGACTGGTGGGGCATCTCATACACAGCTCTGCTATCTGAAGTGATTTCAGTAAGAAGTATATTAACTTTAAAAATAAGGATGAAAATCCATTGAAACCCATTGAACAGAATGCTCCTTCTTAATGTCCTTAAGCACTGATTATATTTTAATTTATGGATTATAAATATGTATTTTGTAAAATTGAAATATTTTAGTTAACTTAGTATTTTATACTGTGTCTTCTTTACTGTAGTACTAATATTTAATTGTTTCTCACTTTAAAATGTTTTGTTATTTTTGTTTGTAATTTTGTGTATAAAGCTTTGTCTATATTGTTTTTTTTTTGTTTAATCTCCATTAGAGTGATTGTTTATTTGTCTTGCAATGTATTCATTCATATAGATATTTCCTTTATATTTTTATTTTGTTTTTTGTGGCATGTTTATTTTGCACATGATCTCTGACATTTCATCACCTATTATTTACCATTCAAGTGTTTTTAATTTTTCTATTTTGCATTTTGTACATGTTTCTCTATCACCAAAGGTTCCAGTTTAAGCAAATTTCTTTTTGATTTTTGTGTGTTTTCAAACAATGTTTTTGACATATTTTACTAACTAGACAGCACTAAAAATGAAGGCTTTGTATTAGGGGTGTGTTATAGGCATGGGGAACTTTAATTAAACAAATAGTAGCTGAGTTAGCTTTAAAAATATTGTAACAGACATAATCAGGGACAGTTTTTAAGACAGTATGCTAAATCACCAACGAAGGGGGAGGCCTGTGTAGATTTAGTATTCTGTAATAATCAGGATAGAATTGAAGGGGTAAAGGGGATTGAACCATTATGATAAAGTGATCATAACATAATGGATGTGATAGTGTTTTTGTCAGAGTACATATTGTAACACCTAAACAGTTACATTAAAGTTTTAGTAGGCAAAGTGGGTGCAGGAAATTAAGATAAATTGGGATAAGCTTTTATGTATGAATACAACTGAGAAGATGTGGGACTGTTTTAAACGTATTTGCAAATAATACATTATAAGTTCATCTAATAATTTAGAAACAGTAATAAATAAAGAAAACTCAGAGATGGATAAATATGGACCTAAAAAGGAGGTTACAAAGGAAAATACTTGCTGTATAAGGGATATAAGAATACTAACACCACTGCTAACATTAATCCATATGAAAGCATGAGACAAATGGTGAGAAAGGATATTAGGAAGGCTAAAAGACAGTTGGAGAGAAATATTGCAGAAAAGGTGAAAGATTTCCCAAACAGATTATTTAAATGTTTTAGTAGCAAAAGAACAGCCAAGGAAAATATTAATAGTATTCAGGGCCGGATTTACACATTTCTACGCCCTATGCCAAAGCACATAATTCTGTGCCCCACCGCACCCCCCCTCAAAAAGTTGATTTATAATTTTCAATTTAATATGTAATAGTTTATTTTTGAAACATATAAGCACTTAATACAATCTATATAATCTTTGAACCACATTATATTTTTAATTCAAAACTACACTACTACATTACTTATGAAATTGCATAACATTAACACCTACAAAAAACTTTCCAGCGAATTTCTTCAAGTCATCTTAAATACCTACTAGAATTTCTTCCTTTGTGCTTTTGTCCATGAAAAGGCTTCAATTGTTTCATTAAAGTCGAGTCTGGCTTTCAGGCTTACAGCCCTGAGTAAAGTAAACAGTTTATAAAAGTAGTAACAATACTGTATATTTTACGTACCTGCTATCAGTAGATACAGGGTTGTTCAAACTCCGGGCCTGGAGGGCCGCAGTGGCTGCAGGTTTTCATACTAACCCTTTTCCCTAATCAGTGACCGGTTTTCAGCGCTAATTAACTTATTTTCCCTTCATTTTAATAGCCTTGTTTTTAAGGATTTAGTCATCAGAATTTATTCGTTTCTTTATTAAATGGCAGCCAAACAGAAATGAGATGTGAAACGAGCCAACAGATGACCAGCTAAACTGGGATTTCAAACTCCAACTAATTTCACTCCAAATAGTCTCTTAATGAGAAGCCAATTGTTGCTGTTAATTAAGCCCATTATTTAATTCCATGGCTTGTTGCTGCTCTCATTTTGCCACAGCAGACATTTCCAAAACAGTTTATTTTCTGTTTTTTCTAAGAACACTGTCAAAATGTTTTGGTGACCTGAGAGATCAACCTTACTGTGACCTTCACCTTTCTTTATTTTCAGATATTGTGTGATGGGCACAGGTGAGCTGGTCATGTAGCAGCTTGTTTTGTGTCTCATTATTGTTTGGCTGCTAATTGTTTAAAAGGAAACAACTAAGGGGCTTGAGTCAAGTTAATTAAAACTAAGGCAAAAGAAGTTAATTAGCAGCAAAAACTGGTCACTAATGAAGAAGATGGTTAGAATGAAAACCTGCAGCCACTGCTCCCTCCAGGCCCGGAGTTTGACACCCGTGAGTAGATATGTAGAAGTCAAGCAATATGAGCGTAATAAATCACTTGGAATCACTATTTTCCTTTAACACGTGATTTACGCTGAGTGTGTGAGAGAAAAATGGCAAATGCTTTTTGCCTGTGACTGAGCAAGACAGTCCAAGCTGTAGAGATGGGCAATGTTAATGTACTGCTCAATTTATTTAATGTATATGGATATAAATTTAAAAAACAGCATTTTATATGGCCTTTTCAAAATAACACTGAAAAATTTGTAAATATTTGGTTGTTATTTCTTCTGTATATATGCCTCCCTGACTGCTGCGCCCTAGACCATGGCCTAGGTTGGCCTTATTGGAAATCCAACCCTGATAGTATTTGGTATGATAAAGGTGAGCTAGAATATACAGACAGTAAAATAGCAAATACTTTGAACTTACACTTCATTGAAATTTATATGTGTGAAGAAGTCAACAACCTCCCAAAATTAATCAGGGCTACTAAAGAGGTATTTAGTAACCTGGAAATTGTAGAGGGAGAAGAGTAAATTGGCTTAAATTTAACAAATCACCAGGACCAGTTAACATTCTAAAGTGCTTAATGAAGATAGTGAGTGCAGACTTAAACGCTTGGCGTATACAGTAGATCCCCACAAAGTCATAGTTCAGAGTTTGCGGCCTCAGTCATTTGCGGATTTTTCTTTATAACCTATCTAATAAATGTTAGCGGAAACCGCAAATATCCTTCGCAGTTTTTATGGCTTTTATCGTGGCATTACTGCACTGTAGACAGAACAGGAAGCAACTGTAGAGGAAAACGTGGCTTGGAATGGTGAAGGTAGATAGAGTACTTTCACATTGCTCCCTTACTTGCTGGCCTTACTTCTCGCGCGACACTACGCATACTTAAAAGCATGAACAACACCTGTCCTTTTTGGCTGATTGCTTTGTTTCTCTCTCCTCCCCAAGACATCCTTTGCTCCTGTTCGGGGTCCTGCTCCCGTTGTGCTCCCCTATGATGTTTATCTATTCTTTAATTGAGTACTAACTGCATACTGAGTTCATTTTACTTCTGAAAGAGACATGTTTGTTTGAAGTGTATGAATAAAGTTCCTGTCTCTACAATCTCCTGTGTTTCTGTGCAATTCTGTGACCCAAGCGTGACACTCTGCAGCCTCATTGTCCCTGGGATTGAGCTGCTGCACTAGACTAGCCTGCCAGCATCAGCGCTTACCTCTGTATGCTTGAGTGCAGCCAGTTCAAGCGCAGTTGGCTCAGTGATTTACATCCATGGCATCAGTTGCACCTTTTACATATTGTTCCAGTAGTTTTTTAAATAGTTTTTACAGTTCATTAGCAGTATGTAAAATGATTAGTGTTGCAGTAATTGTGATGCTCTTTGAATGAAAAAAAATGTGTTCCATTAAAATTTCACTTTTTCTTTGTGAATTGTGACATTTACTTAAAGTGCAGCAAAAAAGTATTTGGCGTCCAGGGATGCATTAACCACCCCAAATACGTGGCAGTTTAAGGGTTAAAGCCCCAAGATGCCATCGAAATGCCCTGCACCTTCTAAGGCTTCTGGCAATGAATTACAGCACATATAGCGGTAACATGGGTATTTTACATTCTAGCACTGCGAGTGACATATCAGTACAGTACTGTACAGTATGCAGGTTTACCTTTACATTCTTTTTTAGGTAATGTATTAAGCTGAGTTTGAAATTAAAGTGTTTTGGGGGCATATTTAGGTTTAAACTGGGGAAATTCCTAAAAACTAAAGGTAAACGAATATTATCCTATTGTATAAAAAGGGTGATAGGACTAATTGAATTAACTATAGGCCAGTATGTGCATCAAAAGTAAATGAAGATAAGCAATTAAGGAAAAGATTGAGCAGAACATCTCTTGAACAGATTTATTAGCAAAGACTCAACATACTGTAGGTTCAGCAGAACATCTATAGAACAGAATTATTAGCAAATACTCAACATAAGTTTAAACGAGGAAAGTCATGTTTACTAATAAGCTGAAATTCTTTGAGAAACAACAAAAAGATGTGGCCAGGGAGGTGCATATGATATTATTTATTTTGATATTTAGGAGACATTTAATAAAGTACCACATTCAAATTTACTGATCAAACAAAAAGAAGTGGGAATTCAGCGCTTGGTCTGCACGTGGTTGCAAAATTTGCGCAAGCATAGGAAGCAAATGGTAATGAAGAGGCATTTTTTCAGAGTTACATGGTTTGAAAAGTGGTGTCCTTCAGGGATCAGTGTTGTGGCCACTGCTCTTCTGAATACACATAAACAATATGAACCAAACTAAGTGAATCAGCCTAATTGTTACAGAGATATTTGGATAACATACAGGCTTGGGAAGATTAGTGGCAGATGAAACTTAATGTAAATAAATGTTAAGTTTTTGTTTTTATTTGAATTCATAATGGGAAGTCTAAAATTTAAAAGAACACTTTATGAGAAGGAACTGGGAGTCGTAGCTGACTCATCACTTATCTACATCCAGACAGTATACAAAAGCCATCAAGAAAACTAATAGTATGTTAGGTTATATAGTATGATGTTTGTATTAAAAGTCAAGTGAGGTTAAGCTTAAGTTATATACAATAACTCACTAGTGAGGCTTCACCTGGAGTGCCATGTTCAGGTTTGGTCTCCACGTTACAGAAAAGATATAGCAGTGCTAGAGAAAGTTCAAAGAAGAACTACAAGTCTAATTATGGGACTTGGAATGATCATGTAGGAGGAGAGATTGTCTTTTCAATTTAAATAAACAGAGATTAAATGATTGAAGTGTTTAAAATTATTAAAGGAATTAGAATGGTAGATACCAGTTTATAGCTGTGTTTACCCAAAATTATCAACGTTCTGCAGCTTTAGTTTGTTTCATGGGATTCTTGCAATAGTGTGACAAACTGAAATAATTTCACAGACCAAGTATCTTTGTGTTTAAAAGTTTTAATAAAAGTTCAAGGCAAATTAGTTCACACAAAAATAGAAAAAAGTTGGTATTGCAAAGAAAAGTAAAGTCCTTGTTGTTTAAAGAAAATTCAGTTTATAGATGTTATCTTGTTTCATTTCTCTGAGTTTGCTCATACAGTTGGACCATTTCTAATGGTCAAAAAAGTGTATGCCATCTATAAGTCCATGCTACTAATGAGACTAGTTAACAATGATTTACAGTACTTCTTAACATTATCCCAATAGAAACATATGAGAAAAGTATAGAAGATATTACTTTTGCCACATTCCACCTTTCACCCACATCAGAGAAAGCAAGGAAATTTAATTTCTCATGAAGCACATGTGACAGAGAAGCACTGCAGGGATCATAAGCCCAACAAATCAATCTCTGGACTATCCAGTAACTGTTTTTTTCTGCACAAGCTGGTGAGAACTGCAAGAGAGAGATCTGCCAAGATTCCTTTTCTCCAGACACAAAAAAGCAAGTCCAATGATTTTACTTCTTATGAGAGACTAGATGCCAAACAATTTCTAGCAATTTGTAGTTGACACCAATCATAACTTTGAATAACGTTATTTAGTATCTTTTGTCCCAAGTGAAAAATGAACCTGTTGAGCTAAGTTAGCCGAATCTCTATCTACTTTAGCAAAAACTACATTTGCAGAATCATTGTGCTGTACTGCTTAGCCTCTCTGAGGGAACCAGACAAGAAGGCTGTCATTTTCCTCAAATTATATTGTATTAGGAAAAGGGTAGAAAATAGTGATTAGTCTCATAAAAGTCCTCTCAGAGCTTAGTCATAAAATAACATTGTGCCACTTCTTTCAATGTTCTCTTTGGTTCCCAGAGGTAGGATAATCCCATTGCTCCTGCTGAACATGGGTAGAGACTTGGCACCATCTCTATTGGCACACTGACAAAAATGGAGATGTATTACCCATTTTCAACGTCCTCCACTTTCTTGAACCTATAAATGCCCATTACCAGCTAGACAAACTTTCAGGATATAAAAGTATGTGCAGGTATATTATTTGTAACATGATGTACACTTGACAAACCTATTTTCAACTGCAGTCTTCTTGATTATGCAGCTTGCCAAGACAAAATATAACATGCATCCTAGTTAAAATAAGTTCTAACTTTGCAATTTTTATTGATATTGCGAGTGAAGTTATTATGGCTTGACCGCAATTATTTAAAACATGCTACTGCATATACTCTTCATAGTTACATGTTTGACAGCTTCCAATTTTGGTTTGCAACAGAACTTGGCAAGTTAGCCATTCTTCATGAGTAAATGAATCTTGTTCTAAATGCTGAAGGAGGAATGAATGAGAAATTATTTTTTAAACTATGAATAATACTGGTAATCTGATAAGACAGGGTCATATTTGGGAGAAGATACACTTTTAGATTTTCTAATGTGACCACTTTTTCAGACAGTTTACCATAGTTATCAGCTTGAGATTACAGTCTATACATTTTTTGCAATTCCTTCAGCAGCACATAAGGTCCACTGAGATGGCAGGACTCCTCAGTCAGCAATCTGCATTGCACCTGTGTCTTCTTTAATTGTGACAGCATGTTACTAAATATAACTGTTGAATTAAACATTTTTGACTGGGAAACCAGAATAATGGTTAGCTATAAAATGAATGTAACTAAAAACTGGACATAAGCAAATTCATACAGTAATTCAAAAGGTAACCAAGGGGTTTTATTAAACCCACCATCCACTTAGGGACTAAGCATTTTTTCATGCTGTGTCAGCAATGTGAGAGAACCTCATTTGTCTGTAAGGCTGCAAGCATGAACTGAATTGCATTAGGCAAAAAAGTCTTTACAATGTATTAACAATAATCTCAGAAAAAAATGAAAATTGCTTTGTCATTCATTTCAGGTCTTATTGTTCTGTGATTGTACCTAATTATTGTTAGAGCTGTGTAATTTACACAGCAGCAGAGGACCAAGATCCTCAAATGAAGTCATTATTCTTCTCAGATGAATTAACACTGTATTGGGCGATGAAAATGTGAAGTGGAGGAGACTACAGATCAACCAAAAGAAATCTGGCACCCAAAGGCCTACAGATGTGGTGTAGCGGTAAAGTAACTTGGCACTAAACCATAGAATTATAGGTTCAATTACTACTACTACTACTACTATTCACTAACTCTGTGATCCTGAGCTAATCGTTCAACTGTTCTCTGCTGAAAGGTATATACTGCATGTGAACAGCTGTACCATTTGCCTGTACTTGTAAAGTGCCTTGAAATGTTGTTCACTATGGAAAAAGGGCTGTTTTGAAAAAGGTGCTTTGTTATGGGGGATTAATGAACTATATGGAGAAATGACACTACCAAAACATAAAAAAAATGTCATTATGAAGTCTTTCCTAAGGGCTACCTGGACATTTTGTCAATAATATAAACATTTGAAAAAGGTAAATGGCAGCAGTTTCTAGATTCAATTTTTTTTTTTATTTCAGTGTCCAGTTTACATACACATAAACTCTCAAATGTTTATAGAACTGAATGCATGCATTAGTGGGCCGCGCTCCAGCAGAAAGGACCTAATTCCATTTTTTGCAGCGTGGGACTGAAATTAAAGAGTAGGGAACCACCGCAGGCAAGTATACTTTAGTTCTGTGGTTAGGAGCCAGTGGTCAGTGTATAGATAAGCCTATAAGAAAATTCTTGGGAAAAAGTATTCTGATCAATACCTCTTTAATGTAAAAGCACATGCAGCCAGAAATAGCATGTGTGCATCTGTGACGCTATGGTGTATTTTTTTTTTATTGACCGATTTTTCAAATGAATCATTCCAGGCATTGTGATGCATATATATAGCAACATGTAACACAGATGCATAACAGTGATTATTTGTTTTTCAAAGTGCAGGGTAGGGATATAATTAAAAATTGACAGATGGTTTCATATACAATAGATATTAATTTTTGTAATCAAATTTACTCAATATAAATGTCTAAAAAGACATTATTTACAAAAGTATCCCTGTCCATACTAAAACACCTGAAAGTATGTATAAAATGACCTTCACAAATACACTGGGTCATTTTCACATCGGTTTCAAGCTCCTTGAAGGAACTGTGTAGAAAAAACTTCAGAGCCCCATGAAAAAATCAGATTTCCATGTGCTTTATGCGCTTTCAAAAATATCAGAAGAGGCAGGACACTAACAACGTGTTCACAGCATAGAAAAAGAAAGAAATTCTTTAAGGAACCAGAGGGAATTGCCCCAGTGTCACGTTAATTTGGTGATTACATTTGATAGTAACAATCTTTAGACCTAGTGAAGGCTTTCATGTCATTAAATTAAAACAAAGCAAATGTAACATGACAATTAGCTCTATATGTTTATTAATGAGACAATTAATTGTAAGCACTATACAGTAATCGAAACACATTTTCTACCAATGAACATCTGTAAAACTGACTCAATAAATAAGTACACAAATAAAGAGTGTGCCTATATCATCTCTTTACTGAATTGTGCTTTCCTGTCTTTCTCTCTCTCTATCCTGTAATATTGTGAGCTTGGCAGCATTCTACACCCATTCACTTTGTCAAGCACCTTATTATTAATTTTGCTGTGTAATGTGCTCCTCCTTACTGAACAGATTAATTTTAATTAATAAATGTGATGTCAACCGAGTTATTTCTAATCTGACTTTACTGCATTTTTGACTATGCAGTAACAACACTGGCCATGGAATTTACTGTGAAACTGTAGTTACCAGTAATTTACTTTTTACTCATGTCTGCCCCATTCTAACTTTACAAAATACAATTTAGATGCATACAGATAAGCTGCACAGGTGCCATGGGAAGCAACATTTTTATTCCCACTGTGATGGAAAATGTTTTTATTCCATTCAGGGAATGAGCCATTGAACATGCAGGATCCAGTCAAGGAAAGACCATGAAAAAAGCTGATGCTATGTTTTCATAAGTATACGGCTCTGGAGGATGTTTAAAAGTGTTCATTTTCAGAGGTTAAAGACTATGGGATAGTGTAGACAAAAGGCAAAAACAGAAAAATGTTTGCATTTTTAAATGAAAATTCATTAGTGTGGACAGGGTCTTTATTTTCTGAGCTTGAGCTTTTCGAGGACTGAAGTCAGCAAAAAAAAATTAAGTTCACTGACCTTTGTAGGGCAGATTAGATGTCTTCCTAGCTACCTTCAAAATAATCTAGCAGTCGCTAAAGTTGAGAAACTTTAATATTCCCCTTTTGCTGGATATTTCTACTTCTGGACCCATCGTCTCTTACCTAACTGCTATCCAGTGTAGGATACCCCATATACTAGTTTGCATCCTTGCTAAACTAATCTTAACTTCTTGTTGGAAATCTCCTGACTCGCTCTGTAAACTTCTGGAAAGTCTTTCTTTAATCTAATTTTACTGGAACTTATGGCAACACAGATCATTGGGTCATCTAGCTGCAATATAGAGAAGTGTTAGACTGCTGTGTATTTCGTTTGGAGTTTGGTTGACCATGCCACCAACCTTAATCCTCCCCTTTTCTTATTCGTCTCTCTCCTTTTGGGGAATCAGTAATTTTAATCCCATATGGACCTCTATTACATGACAATTTCAGGATGGTTGATATGTGGTGGGTATTTGTCTACAGTCATTACAATTTCTTTTTCCATGGTTGCTGATTGTTGTGTCTGCTTATTGCACTCAAAGTTTAAAAACACAACCTTTAGATAGTGATCCTCCTGGACAATAAACTGTGCCATTTTATAAAGCAAGTAAGACTTTCTTAAACATAATCATATTTATTATACTGTAAGGCTTACTTCACATGCAACATTCTGGAAATGAGTTCCCTTTGAAATGAAAACTGCCTGATTTGAAATGATGTATACAGTATATAATTTTAAACGCAAATGTGCCAGTCATGCTGGTGTGCACATTTAAATAGGAACATTAATATACAGTTACTGCAAACGTAAAAGCCATGAGTAAAAAGAAATGCAAAATTAAATATTCAAAACTTCCATGCTATATTTGCAAGTTGTTTTTTTCTCTCCTTTTTGTGAGAAACCATTCTCCAGGAAAATAAGGAAAAAAATTAACTTGAAGCCTGATTATTTTGAAGTTCCTCATCCAAAGAGAGTATTGCTACAAGGGCAAAGTGGCTTAAAACAAACAAATGCGAGGAATTTAACAGATTTAAACAGATGGGTTTAACTGACTGGCTTATCTTTCACTTAGATTTTTAATTTAAGAGACTGATTGTATATTTGTTTGGTAGGAGCATCTCTCTTGGAAAAAGAATTTGAATAATTAAAAAAAGGAATAAAATTTCCTGAATCCTAAATTTATAAAAACCCACTCATGCCACTGCAGAAAACCCTATTCATTTTTTTTGTAAATCTCCTAGAGATTTAAACAAATTTTATTATGCATATAAATTGGGATTGCTATTACCCCTCTACCTTATAACCAGAATGGGTATTAGTTTTTGGCAGCTATGGTGGCTGCACTTTTGAAACGTAATGGCTATAAAAACCATGAGTAGATAAACAAGAATTAACCACTTTTAGTCATTACAAGTCCACTGTAATTTAAGAAGAGGATTTCATTGGGAATTGAACCTGAGGAATAACAAAAACGTTAGATAAAACTTTAGGATGCAAGAAATCTTTAAAACATAAATACAGTTAGTTGTATGCATCATTGATGTTGTTGTGTTTCATATCAAATGACATAACTAATTTGTTCATTATAGAATTCTAACGTTGTCAAAAATGCAATATAGTGCAGCGCTATATCTCAGTAGGAAGGGCATGCAATAGCAAGGCACAGGCTACCCCGCTCTACTATTTGTTGGGCGTTATTTTTATTTGGCCTTAGTCAACCCCTGACTTTTGCTCAAAGATCATGTGCCTGTTCTATCGTGGAATAACCTGGGCTGAATTCCCAGTGCATTACATTCTTCGCCTGCCAACCTGGAGCACCTTACCCTTTCGCAAATGACTTTTCCTTTGTGAGTAATGTGTGAGCAGTCCCCTGACTCAGGAGCCCATAATAAGTCTGGAGTGTGTTCCATTCTGAACCTGGCTCTCTTCTGTAGGTCCCTTGCCCACAATCCCGGGTTCCTTTTATAGGTTTCTGGCTCCGAACCCGCTCCAGTTTTCCATGACACACACCGACCAACCCTCGCTTGGTGATGCAGGAATGGTATTCTCCTACCTGACCCCTTTTGTTTCTCTGTTGAAAGTGTAATTAGAATAAGATTCCAGGTCTTCATATTCTGTATAACTGGAGTTCTGCATCTTTTCTAGGACTTACTGAACCATTTTCTTTTGTTTTTGTTGTTGAAGAAGGCATTTGCCAAAAATAATGAAATGCTCTGTTTAAATTCTACTTTGAATAACAGTTGTGGTATTCTCAGTGCTGTGCTGTCACACGTACTAGTGCAAAAAGCAGCGTGCTGCTGCAGTCTCTCACATCAAATTTTTACATGACTTATGCATGGCCAAGGCGTGTAGTATGAATGACCAAATATGATCATCAATGCAGCACTGGAACAGTCTGAACCTCAATATCCAATGGTATGGTAAACAAGACACTAGCCTTTTTTTATCTTGTGTGCTTGCGACAGATATTCATTTGAAGGGAATATTCTCACATGAAATTTATGAGAGGCACAAGTACAGCATAAAAGTACTCATTAGTGTGCTAACAAACATTGCTGGTAATCTAACATGAAACTGAAAGAACACTGCTCAGAAAACTAACATAGGAAGAGATGCAGCAGATAGCATCAAAGTATGGTAATTGAACCAATGTTGCTTAAACTGTAAAACTGCATGTTGTGGCACTTCAAAGTTATGCTAAGCAGTACTTAAAAATCAGAAGTAGCCTTAAGTCCTTCAGCAAACACGCTGTTCTCAAGAATCAAAACTGTCATCCAAATCTGACTTCAGCTTTGCAAGTATTGGTGTGTAAAGGTGAGCTGTCATACAGGCTACTTATTTCCTGCCTTTTATGCACATCTGTGACATGTAAAATGAATGACCAATCATAGTCAACTCTGCATAATTGGAAAGATCTGAATGTCAGCTATCCAATGATAATGAGCCTTTTACTGTATGTGGCTCGACACAGGTGTAAAGTTTGAAAAAGCAGTTTCATTTAGCTCAGGCATGCTGCTCACCTTAAAATATATGTAAGCAAATAACATATTTTAATAATGAGAGAGCAGACAACATGGAAATGTACAATTTACTGCATTTGAAAGAAAATACTCTTGGATACGTAAAAATACTTTTCTTGCTTTTGATTGACTTGTGGGTTTCTTGCAACGTACACAAACAACTTTGAAATATTGGAGCTCGTGTAGAAGTGGCTATCTTCTATAACCCTGAAATGGTTGTAAATAATAATAATACATTTTATTTATATAGCACCTTACCCATGTTCAAGGCACTTACTTATGTGCTTGGAATAGTTTCTAGTGGTTGTTTTGGATCCTGTAATTCCTAGTCCAATTATTTTCCTTGCCATTTCAATTAGTATTTCTTACTAGTCTTTTAAAACATGCAGATGTTACTGTACAGTTGTGTGAATAACTAATTTATCATTGAAAGTTTACTTGTTTCTCTCCTATCCCTCACTTGCACTGGGTTGAGGAGGTTTAAGAGTGACATGATCACTACACATAATACATAATCCTAATGGCCCAAGAGACAGATTAGTAGGTTTAGAAAATTAAATTACATGGTTGATGTTCCAGAGTTAGAAACAGAGTCTAACGTACTAACACAGGATGAAAATTGAGAGCACTACAGAAGAATACCACCAGGAGATGAAAAGGTAAGACAAAAGCAGGGATTATAACCAGAAAATCAAAATGATTCTGTATCTATATGTAAACTAAAAATCAGTTTCTGTTTTTGAAGGTATTCACAAATTTGACAGGATAAACATGTAGTGCCAGTTGAAATACTATAGTGCCAATTATGTCACATGGCTTAACAACAAACCAGAGCATCACAGTAACAGACATTCAAGATAATCTTATAAGGGTATATTCAAAATAGAATTTTAAAATGTCAAGGACAAAAACAAAGTAAAAAATTTGAATGAAAGCAAATTCTGCAGAGTTCAAAACCCAGTAGAATATAAAGGGAACAAAAAATGCATTTAGCATTCCTACCAGTGTAGGAAAACTAGGCATAAATTTATCTTGCAATGTTTAAAAAGTGGACCTTTAAAATGTTGGTTTAATGTTATTTGTGTGCTGAAACAGCCTTTATGCTAAAGCAGCTTGTCAAGTAACTTGGCTACTGAAAATTGGCTTTGTCAACTGATGCTTTAGTGTTTGCTTAAGAATTGCCCGAACGTTTGTTAATTAGTTTAAGAAGAAAGTGCAACTAACTCTGCTATATACCTTAATTTTCATAAGCTGCATCCAGGTTGAAGAAACATGCTGTACTGTTAGTTCATATTTATGATGTCAGAAGTAACAGCTAAACCGATTGATTTTAGGAATAGGATGTCTCAGGATGGCACAAGAATGCATCTTATAACCCTTGTCTCCAAGATACACAAGCTTGTCTCACTATAGCCAGCTGAATCTAATATCAGAAATGTAGCAGCTCTGAAAATCCATTTCAGAGACAAGAAATTTAATTGTCATAAAGACAAAGTTGTCTTGAAGACAGGATGGCCACATAACTCCTAAATTACTTTTATAATCTGTCAATCATTTTCTAACCTGCTTAGTTCTGAACAAGGTCACAAAGTGTGCTGTTACCTAACAAGCTAACATTGGACACAAGGCAGGAACAAACCCTGGACAGGACGGCAGTTTATAAGATCAGTGAAAAAGAAAAAAAGATCAGAAAAGACAGGAGGAGAGGAAAAGTTATGCCAATAATTCTGCTTACAGCTGACAGTTCAAGCAGCGCAAAGAATGGGCCACATGGGAAAGACTAATCTTCTAGTAGTACCATGTCGTATGGTGTTCACACTTTTTGTTTTTGTTTTATGGCATTATATATTTCAATAATACCTGAATAAACATGTAACTCCTTCTCCTGCCTGTTCTGAAGATCTGCTTAATTGCCTGTGGTTACAGATGTAATAGGAAGATAGAAGTGCTAAACTACTGTATATGACAATGTGGTAAGGTCTGTTAAGGTCTACAGTACAAAATAGAGTATTAAGGGGGTAAATAGGGTCACCCTAGGTTCCCACCATGACAAAACATCCAATTAAATATCAGCAGATTTATTGACATTCATAACATCTAAAAGTTGAATATTCGACTCCTGCATAGCATTTTACTTGTACTGCCGGATTTACACAACTATAAATTTGAATATTCCCATACTCTTCTCAGACCAAATTGGCAACCTGCGTGCTAATAGTCTAACGGTTGACTTTTAGAGTCCCATCTATTACTCTGTGGTCTAAATGATGCTGATTTTTGGAAATTACTTTACCATAGTATTGTAGAGACTGAGGCTGAATCAGAAGTGACCAATTTGTCAGAGGGCTACAGTTGTAAGACGCATTGAATCCAGCAAGAACAAATCTAAATCTGTGATACCATTGTCTGAAAGTATAAGCTGCAATGTGCTCTGCTATCAGGGAACAGAGTAGACTCTAGGCAGCTGTGGTCCTTGGATTTTGAAAGCTCTGCCTTCATGGGACCAATGTTTGGTCAATTGGATTCTTTTGCATTTGCTGAAAACTAAGCACACATCAGAGGGAAAGGCATGGTGTATATCCAACATGACAGAAAAAGAAAATCTCTCTTTTTTGAGAAGGAGTGGCCTTGACTATCATATTAAATGTCTTTCACACTTTGCCATTCATCTGTCATTTTTCTTCTCTTTACACTAAGAGCTGTCTTTGTTCTTCACCTAACATTCCTTAGAACAAGTCTATCAAAGTGCCCTGGTAAGAGTGGTCTTTAAATTCCATTCAGGGTGAATACAAGAGCAAAGGGTAATAGCTGCCTCTGCATCCACCTCAGCCTTAAAAAGGCCATTTATCATTTGGTGCATACAACAAGCTTACCCTGCAAAAAAGATCAGCACTGTTCCAGTTAGGGAGCATTTGCTACTTGTTTAAATAGCCTATGCTAAGGGATGCTACTCTTGGTGACAGGGCACACTACCCCTTAGAGTTTCTCATCTTTATATGTTTGTAGTCTAACTGGAGATATATGGACAGTTCTTGCACAGACTTTTCCTTCCCTGTGTTATTTAGCTTTACCTGATGCAAAACATCCTTGTAAGCTCAAAAAATAAAGAGGTACCATTCTTCAAAATTCTCAGTATGTAAAGAAATGTTAAAAAACGAATGGATTTCTTTTAGTAACATTTTAAATATTCTAGGTTCAAGTTCATAACAGAATAAACATTAAATACTGCTAATTTGTGCTTTCTCCAGTCCTGTTCAGCCTATATACATTGGAATTCCAATACAACTTGGAGTCCTGCCATGTGCAAAAGTTTGCTGATGGCACTGCTATTATGGGCTGCATCAGGAGTGGGAACCTAATCAAGGACTTTGTTAAATGGTGCGACTCAAACCACCTACACCTGAACACTAGCAAAACCAAGGAGTTGGTGGTGGATTTTAGGAGGCCCAGGCCCCTCCCGGACCTCGTGATCATCAGATGTGACTGTGTACAGAGAGTGCAGATTTATAAATACCTGGGAGTGCAGCTGGATGATAAATTGGACTGGACTGCCAATACTGATGCTCTGTGCAAGAGAGGACAGAGCCGAGTATACTTCCTTAGAAGGCTGGCATCCTTCAACATCTGCAATAAGATGCTGCAGATGCTCTATCAGACGGTTGTGGTGAGTGCCCTGTTCTACGTGGGGGTGAGCTGGGGAGGCAGCATAAAGAAGAGGGATGCCTCACGCCTGGACAAACTGGTGAGGAAGGCAGGATCTACTGTAGGCATGGAGCTGGACAGTTTGACATCCGTGGCAGAGTGACGGGCACTGAGCAGGCTCCTGTCAATCATGGAGAATCCACCACATCCACTGAACAGGATAATCTCCAGACAGAGGAGCAGCTTCAGCGACAGACTGCTGTCACTGTCCTGCTCCGCTGACAGACTGAGGAGAACGTTCCTCCCCCACACTATGCGACTCTTCAATTCCACCTGGGGGGGGTTAATGTTAACATTATACAGACTGTTATACCTGCCTCGCACTTTCTCCTTGCATTTTTTAACTTGCATTGGATTTTTATCACTCTTTAATTAATATTGTTTTTATCAGTATGCTGCTGCTGGAGTATGTGAATTTCCCCTTGGGGATTAATTAATTAAGTATCTATCTATCTATCTATCTATCTATCTATCTATCTATCTATCTATCTATCTATCTATCTATCTAAGCCTATATAAACATACCATAATATGTTAAAATAGTGAGGCTTAGTATACTAAATTGGAAAATGCAATTAAAGTCTGCTATATGTGTTTTACATATGTATTTTTCAGACCTACAGTATACAGGCCTTTTTCCACTTTGTATAGATCATGCTGACTTTAGCATCTTTAAAGTTAAATAAAATAGATTTTTTCATTTTGAGGTAGCACAGAACATTGCTGCTATTAACAAGAAAGGCTTTTCTCTGTAGAAGTATAGTCTTTATAGTTTTGAATGTTTTGTACTGCCTGTCCTTGGAAGGCCAATTTGACATTATCTTCTATCACTTGCTGCTAAAGTATTAACTGTTATCAAGGTTGTCTGCTGAGTCAGGTTGCATTCATCAGTGTTGTCCAAACTGTAATCAGAGCAGTCAGCAAAGTTGTAGATCGTTTTGACAAGCTGAACAATAGAAATCTTACATTAATCAATCTCAGATAGCAGTTGTAATTTGGATAATTTTATTTTGTGCTTGGTTTACCTTGGCATATTGTTGTCTTGATAGCAATTTATGTATCTTAATGACTTTCCATTTAAGTTAAAGAATTAAAAAAAAAATTACATAAAAAGAATAGCATATTATGAGCTGACACCCAGTCATCCAATTTATTGTCTTAGAGAAAAATGTCAAATAGACAAAATTTAATGGATAAAGGACGCAGAAGATCTGATATTAAAATATGCGTTCTTATTAGTGAACATCAAGAACATTTGTTTTAAAAATGATCCATCTTGGGAGAAAAATGCAGTCATTGAATATTACAATTTGAATGGCATGCACATGCGCACCATAAAGAACTGCTCTAATAATGGCATTGCAGAACACACACAGGATCAACCCATATTTTCCTTTGGCATGGTGTGGGGAAAAAAGGGGTAGCAGGCATGGTTGGATCCAGTTGTCCAGTAAATGAAATTTAGCGTACTTGTAGGACTTCTGTCCAATTAAGTTTGATAATATTTCATTAGCTGTGTAAAGGCCTGACCTCCATATTGCAAACCATAGATTATAGCAAGAACAGTATTTTGTGTCAATTAAAAAAAAATCCTGGGGTACGTACATTTTTATACCATTTTCCATTTATAATTTACAATCATCTTGTACATATGTGTTTGTAAACAAGCCTCAAACCCAGATAAACCTTGAAACAACCCTATATGAACCATGCTAATCAACCTCAATCATATGCAGTTACGATGCTTTGGACCTTCATTGGCTGGTAGAGCAGCCTTCTATATAAGTAGTGTGAGACAGAAGTTCAAATCTCTAAATTAGAGCCATGCAAAAAACCTTTATTTGGTGGTCTTAGCACAGATATCAGCAATAAGCACAAATGTTGAATGGCAAGATGTTAATGATGCCACTACGCTCCAGCCAAACCATACATGAACTTATTATAAAAAAAAAAAGATGAAGTGGATCACTGGTTATTGAAAGAGAGCGTGTGTAACCTTTACACTCTCCGATTTCGATCTGCACATTACATCTGTAATTGGAAATGCCCGTTTATGCAGCTGGCCAGTGCAGTCCTGATGATTGTTACTATCATCTTGGCATCATAGATGACTTGTATGTTAATAGAATATAAGTACTTATTTTTAACAAAGGTAGCTGTGTTCTCACTAGGTGCTCAGATTACATTAGGAAAACCAGAAATTGCTTCAAACTGCCCTTTTATGTATATGCACCCACGCCATACGAAAACCGCAGTAGTACTTTGGTTGGTTAAAGGCCCCCTAGCATAGCAGGCATGATGGATGGACTGAAGCATGACTGAGACATTCCTGACCTGTCAGCCAATTCCCTGAGAAGTGACAAAAAGCAGAATAAACCGACTAAAAAAAAAAAAAAAAAAACTCTTCATATATTTATCACATCAACACACAATAACAACAGCTCAGTGATATGAATTATTATGCATGTGCGTCATCATTTGGCTTGTTAACCTACATTACCCTATTTGATCAAGGGTGTTTTAATTCCCCAGTTTCTCCGAAATGTTGTATGCACGTGGATCAGAGTAGTCGTAAATATACGCACATTCCCCCATCATGTTTTCTATTATAAATCCCTGGGTTTGTGTGGGAAGTTGTGTATGCATATTTCAAGCCTCTTTTTATGTGTGCATAAGCTTTATAAATGTGGCACCTGGTACAAAATATGAGCTACATAGCAGTAAAAATTGCAGACCTCATTATATTTTGCAACAAGTTCTGTCTATGCATACTATATATTGCAATGCATTATTCAATGTGGCACTATAGGTAGTCTGTGTGGTAGACACTGAGGTAGCGTTATTGAAAAAACATTTCTGAAATACTTTTACAATTATACGACATCATATCTGCCATTATTAGCAAAATTTCTCTCTCCAAATGATATTAGTTATTGTCCACTAGTAATAAGCATTCAGTTCTGGCCACCTGGATAAATAGGCACAGATTTTAGTTACTGCAATTTTCAACATAAATTATAAAAAGTAAAAAAAATTTGAATACCTACCACTCTAGTGGTTACCCTGTGCATTCATAGCAGGTATTTTCTGTTCTACATAACTTAAAGGTTTAGTAAGTCTTCTTCTGTGCCAGCTTGACATTTTTTGCTTTTTAAGTCAGCTTGGTGTCAACTCTGAAATTATATCTAGGCATGCTGTTGCAACTCATGCACTCCTATTTTAAACAAAAAACTTCAGGGTCTTCAGGGTGCTTCAGTCATACCAAGATCTAAATTAACTATTCAACAACTCATGCACCATTCTAATATCATTCGTGACTCTCTGTAAAACTATTGTGACTGTCTGCAGCTTGCACTAGTTCCTGTAGTATTTCACGCTTGTCTCTCTTGAGCTAGAGCTTCCTTAGAGAGTCCGATTTCACACTTTTACATTTACTTCTTGAATTAACACCACAGCTCTCCAAACCTTCTCTGTAAAAACCTTTTTTTCCAACTTTCTATAAACTGAATCTTTCCCACTGCAAATTGCAATCTGTGACTCTCCTGAAAGAACTATCTCACATACATATAAGGATCCTGTAGATAAAGTCTCAGATGATTTAATTGTTAGTCATCCCACAATATTCTGCTTAGAATTCCCCCACATTTTTACATAGATATCCTTAAACAGACAATGGAGCCTTAATAAGTCTCACAATATTCTATAGGAGTTACTACTTAAGAACTTAATACCACCAGCACTGATGGACATACAGATGTCACTGACACACAATTAAATGCGCAAATATTTTGGTTGTGCCACTTACCAACCAAACAATATGCCCTGCTTTTATCGCAGTTGTCTTTTATTTTGAGGGGCGACCTCTTAGCCTTGATAAATTCTATAAACTCCCATACAGGTGTCTTAATGTGCAATTTATTATTTCCTTCACACTAGTTATGAAGACAAAGTATAAAAATTTAAAAGCAGACATGGTATTTAGGACCCTGGACATCTGTCACAATATATATATACAGTATATATATATTTATATTAGTGACAGATCTCCAGGGTCCTTGCCCCACCGGGATTCCAGACGTATGGTAATATTGGAAGGAAGGCAGTGTTCTCCCGGGGCCACAAGGGAGCAGCACCCCTGGGTTGTATGGGGGCCACTGAGATGGGGGATCCATCCCTAAGCTCCACCGTGGCCACCGCCAAGGGGCGCCTGGATAACCCCTGGACTTGAATATACAGTACTTCCGCCACACTTGGAAGTGTTGCAGGAAGGAGGACTGAATTCCCTTGCAGTACTTCCGACACACCTGGAAGTGCTGCTGGATGTTAATCAGGGGCCACCAGCGACACATCTTGGCACTAATTAAAAGGGAGCCGGAGTCAGGTGGGAGAAGGATGGAGTTTGCCAATGAGGAGTTGGATGCGGCTGAAGAAGCAGAGAGGAGTCCTAACAGATTGTGTTTAGGTGATTGTGCACTGTATGTTGTCTTGGGTGGTGGGGGTTGTAATAAACGTGTGTTATTGAAGACTTTCTGTGTCAGCCTGTCGGTGTCTGGATTCAAAATGGTATCCCAGATGGGACTCTCCACCTGATACAAGGCGGGGACCCATCGTAAAAATAATTTTGTGGATGGCCCGGCACTACAGAGTGACACGCACGTGCGTTGCAACCACTGCACCCGTGCTGTATGTTCACCCTGCTGGCCGCGGGACGTCCATGTGAGTCACCGATCTCCTGGATGAGAAAGAAGACAGCCAGATGCTGCCAGAAGACAACGGGCGTCTTGGAAAAGCCCAGCGTCGAAAAGGATCGGCAGGACCAATGGTGCAGCACGAAGAAAGCTGCAGCCTCTGGGAGAAGAAGGGATCCAGGAGGTAGGTACCGCTGTCAGGGACTATTTGCCCTGAGTTTTAGGAGTGTTTTATTCCTATGCTCCACCATGGCCACCGCCAGGGGGCGCCTGGATAGCCCCTGGACTTGAATATGCAGCACTTCCGCCACACTTGGGAGTGAGTTGAATGCACCCCAAGGAGATGCGGTCGCTCGTCCGAAAGCCCCTCTTAAATGGTGATACAATGGGAAACAAATAGTGTTTATTTTAACCTCCTCTTTGCTCGATCAGCAGCTGGCTTGCTGCTGCTGCCGTGCTGCATGATCTGCATCTCGTGCAGCGCATCAAACATTTAAAAGCCTGTACAGCAGCTATCCTGCTCTTCGTCTTACATTTCCAGCCCCGGGCGTGGTTAAATCTTTTGGCACAAAGTTCTGTCTCATGAGACGTGAGTTGTTGATATTTTTTAGTTTATAATTTGAAAACGGAATAAGAATCTGAAAAGCTAACATTATCACATTAAAGTTCGAAAAAATTCTGAAAAGAATGATACCAAACATATACAGGTATATATAGGTTTTAAAATAAGCCCGATTTAAAGCGTGACAAAAAACATGACATAAAAACATCACCATTGCACTTTTAGGCTTAGGATTTTATATATATAGATAAATGTATAATAAATAAATGTGAAATAAATAATATATGTGTCATATATTTGCACTGTGATATTAATTGCAGGGTTCGATTATGCAGCCATGTGCGGTAGGTCTGCTGTTTGGTGAGATGAGCTTGATTGCTTTGGTCTGGAAGAGGAAAAGGAGAGAGGACAATAAAAAAAGGTTTTGAAGTCGTTGCACTTACCAGCCGTCAGCGTCTCTCTTTCCTAGACATAAAATTTGGCGACGAGAATGGCTGAGTTTTCCCTTTCACCACCGCCTCCCTTCCTGCTTTTACCCGGTGAGCCTCCGATTCTGTGGACTCGTTGGCTACAATCCTTTGAAGTCTATCTCACTGCCTTGGGGCTTGAGGATGTTTCGGCCGCTTGCAAAAGGGTGCTACTCGTTCATTGCTTGGGAGCGGAAGGGCAGCGAGTGCTTGGGACTTTGGGACTAGCTGACACATATGATACTGCAGTTACACTTTTGAATGCCCACTTCTCTGCCCCACAAAGTGCTCTACTACGGAGATTTATTTTCAGACAGCGCCGTTAGCTTCCTGGGGAAACAGTGCATCAGTATGTCGCAAACTTAAGAGGACTAGCTAGCTCATGCAAGTTCGGGGCATTACAAGAGGAAATGATCGGCAACCAGCTAATCGGATGCACTAGCAATGATAAAGTTCGCGAAAAACTTTTGCTTGAAAAGGATGATTTGACATTACCAAATGCAGTCGCAATAGCATTCAGTGTGGAATCTGCAGCTGTTTGTGCGGCTGAGCTTTCGAAATGCTTTGCTTCTGCCTCCCCATCAGACAGTTACGCACAGCACTCGCAGACGGACGATTTCGCAGCATCCGAAGTCAACGCACCAGACCGAGAACAGACAGTGCAGTTTGTGCAGCGCAGGCGTTCAAGACAATTTCTGCAGCTCTGTGGAAACTGTGGCTTACGATCACACGTGACCAGAGCTTAAAGCTGCCCAGCACGTGGTCAGACCTGTCGCAGCTGTGGTAAACAGAACCACTTTGCTAAGGTATGTCGTTCTTCTCCAATCAGTGTGCACGTACAGACTGCAACTATAATTCACAATGTGATTTCAGGACCAGCAGCTTTCAAGTCATGCACAGTTAGTTTAAATGGTGTGAACATTTCCCTCTTGTTGGACACTGGTGCTACAATGTCCCTCTTAAATATACACACATATAAACAGTTTTTCAGTTCTATGGCCTTGTCTTCACCTACCACTACTGCCAATGGTTATGGGGACTCTCGGATCTCCCTGATGGGTTCAGTCTACCTCACTGTTCAGTATGGCAAAGATATTCTGCCTAGTGTTTGTTTTCATGTTACAAAAAAAGGGGCAAATCTGATGGGGCTAGATCTGTTTCTTGCCCTGGGATTTTCTGTCTTAGATAAAAGTGGCATGCAAATCTTACAGGTAACCTCACTACAACAACAAAAATGGCCTGGACTCTTTACAGGTTTGGGTTGCCTCACTGCCTACACTCAGAAGCCTTTACTCAACCCCACTGTCACACCAGTTATACAGCCTTTATGACGTATCCCACTGACCTTTCGAGATGGGGTGTCCACTGAGCTGCGGCAGCTACTAGCAGCTGGCATCATTGAACCAGTCAATGCCCCCCCATGGGTCTCCAACATAGTAGTAGCTAAAAAGAAGTCTGGTGGCTTGCACATCTGCGTCGATCTTCGTGCAGTAAATAAGGCAATAATTCCAGACAAATATCCACTTCCCACTTCAGAAGAACTCACAGCACAGTTATATGGTTCTACCTTATTTTCTAAATTGGATCTTAGGCAAGGCTATTTGCAAGTGCCCCTCCACCCCAGCAGTAGAGACCTCACAGCTTTTGTGAGACATGATGGCATGTTTCGTTATACAAGAGTACCATTTGGGTTATGTTCACCACCAAGCAGCTTTCAAAAAGTCATGTCCTCAGTGTTTGCTGGCATCCCTGGAGTGGTCATATACTTAGATGACATTGTTGTACATGGGCCCACCGCTGCTGTTCATGACAAACGTCTTCACATGGTCTTTTCAGCTCTGTCTAAACACAAACTCACATTGAATGCAGAAAAGTGTGTCTTTGCAGTGCCAGAGATAGAATTTGTTGGATTTCAAGTATCAGCTGCTGGCATATCTCCACTCCAATCAAATGTTGATGCAATCCATGCCATTCCGGAGGCTACATCTGCAGCTGAGGTGGCTCCCTTTCTGGGCATGGCCAGTTACTATTTGAAGTTTTTGCCCCAGTATTCTGTTACTACAGCACCATTGCGCCAGCTCCTGCAGAAGGATGAGCCATGGGTGTGGTGTCCTGATTGTGCCAAGGCTGTTCACCTCCTGAAATCACAGCTTACTTCCCCTCCAATTCTAGCCCACTTTGACATCTCTAGCCCCACGTTTGTCACCTGTGATGCATCTGCTATAGCAGTGGGGGCCGTGCTGTCACAAAGTCAGGGTCAAGTGGAGAAGCCCATAGCTTTTGCCTCTCGTGCCCTCACTGAAACAGAACGGAAATACTGGGTGGGTGAACGTGAGGCACTGGCATGTGTCTGGGCATGTGAGAGATGGCACCTTTACCTGTATGGCCGACATTTCGCACTAAGAACAGACCATCAAGCTCTCACTACCCTGCTGTCAGCATCTGGCACTGGACACCACCCATTGAGGTTATATCGTTGGTCTGACCGTCTTCACCAGTACCACTTTAGTCTCCAGTTCACTCTGGGGCGTGAAAATGTTATTGCAGACCTCCTGTCTCGCTCAGTTACGGCTTCAGCCCAGCCTCTTGACTTTGACCAAATGGAACATGAGATTGTCCAATTGATGCACATGCCTCTTCAGACTACTATATAATAATAATAATAATTCATTACATTTATATAGCGCTTTTCTCAGTACTCAAAGCGCTATCCATACAGGGAGGAACCGGGAAGCGAACCCACAATCTTCCACAGTCTCCTTACTGCAAAGCAGCAGCACTACCACTGCGCCACCTGTCTCTCCAAGAACTCAAGGAGGCCTCTGCACATGACCCAGTACTATCCCAGGTATGCCACTTTATCAGGAATGGTTGGCCTAGCATGGCACCTGAGGATCTGTTACCCTTTGCTAGAGTGAAAGAAGAACTCTCCTGCTGGAATGGTTCTTGTGTGGCACGAGGGTTTCATACTGTGGTTCCAAATGCACTTCGTGCACGTGTGTTGTCAATGGCACATGAGGGCCACTTAGGTATAGTGAAACTAAAACAGAGATGTCGTGACTTGGTGTGGTGGCCTGGCATAGACAGGGACATTGAGACTCTGGTTAAAGATTGTGTGGCCTGTCTGGTAAGTGGCAAGACAGGTCTCTAGGCCCCTCCCCCATTGCAGCCTATTGCCTGGCCCACCCAACCCTGGGAACATATACAGATGGACATCTCGGGAGAAATCCATGGTGTCCCTCACCATCAGCGGTATTTGGTTGTTGTGTATGACTTACACTCAAAATGGCCAGAGGTTACTGCAACTGGCACAGTCACATCCTGTGTCGTCATTAACATTCTGGAATCACTGTTTTCTCGCTGGGGTCTCCCTAAGACCATTACTATGGATAATGGGCCTCAGTTCACCAGTAATCAATTTGCCTCATTTCTGTAATCAAAAGGCATTAAACATGTTCGCACTGCATATTACCATCCACAGTCTAATGGAGGGGTGGAACGTTTCAACCAAACACTAAAAAATGGCCTTAGGGCACACCAGGCACAAGGGTGTTCTTTTGATCAGGCTCTGCTTAATACCCTCTTGCACTACAAAGTATTCCCTGTGCCCTTCCTTCAATTCCTCACGTTAAGCACTCTTTCACCAGACAGCAACACAGAATGAAACAAAGGTTTGATCAATCAAAATGGGTCAAGGAGATCAGCATAGCAGTCTTAGACTGGGTAAGAGTTCGGAAGCCTCATCGCAATAACAAAATGGCCTCTTTCTGGTCCTCACCAGTACAAGTCACCTGACAGCTTGGCCCAGCCACATTTGGTCTTGCTGATGGTTCTCGGTGGCATGCCACATGTCTTCGAAAGGTGTCACCACCATCATCTGTTGTAGAATTTCATCCTGCTGACAAACACAATGAAAATTCTTCGGCCATTCCAAACTCATGCATGGGTGACTCTGTTATCCAGCCTGATGTAGCACAAAATGAAACCGAGCCTGTTATTCAGCCCCAGGAGCCATCTCCACGTCCCACTCGGTTGCGTTCTTGCCCTGGACACTTGCAGGATTTTGTTACTACATTTCATGTTTACCTGTTCTGTTATAAACTTGGATTTCTTTGCTGTTGGTGGGAGGGGGGAGAAATGTTATATATCTGCACTGTGATATTAATTGCAGGGTTCGATTATGCAGCCATGTGCGGTAGGTCTGCTGTTTGGTGAGATGAGCTTGATTGCTTTGGCCTGGGAGAGGAAAAGGAGAGAGGACAATAAAAAAAGGTTTTGAAGTCGTTGCACTTACCAGCTGTCAGTGTCTCTCTTTCCTAGACATAAAAATATGTATACTGTATATATACTGTATATATTCGCGTATAAGTCGGGTCTTGAAACCCAAAAAATCAATTATAAAATCAGACCCCGACTTATATGCCTGTTCAAAAATGCAACACTTACATTTTTTTTTCATTTTCTTGCTTCCTCCAATCTTGCATCAGTTTCTCAGACACATTGAATTTTGTTGGTGCAGTGCAGTTACCAATTTCTTTCACAACTTCAATGTCTTTTAATTTAAAGCCAGCTTCATATTTTCTTCTGATCGAATACTCCATCATAGATAAGGGATGCTCTTACGATAAAGGTGTATGTGGGTGTGAGATACAAAAAAACACAAAACAGTGCAAACATCGCTTCAGAATAGTTTGGGTATTACCGTGTGATCACATAGGCACAATACATAGAAAAAAAGGCAGTGGGCTCCGTGGTTACTCTCAGGTGGACGTTAGCATATGATAATCACTTGGACCAATAGCGTGAGTTTTCCGCTTTCGACTTATACAACTAACATTATAAAATACTGGAAATTATACAGTAATTTCCCCCAGGCCACCAGATGGAGCTCTCCCTGCAGTATGGAGGTGCCCCGGATACCAGCAGGGACTCATGGACAATGGAGTTTTCCCCTACAGCCCTGCTGGATACCACAGGGGCCAACAGAGGATGCTGCAGGGAGGCCCAGAGAGTCGTATTTGCCCTACGCCCCAGAAGTATGTCCGAGTCACATGGACAAGAGGAATGACGTACTTCCGGGACGAAGAAGAAGACTTTTTATCGGACCCGGAAGTGATAGGACATCAAATGGACTGGGGGATTGGAAACACTTCCGGGTCAGGGACTGTTAAAGGACGATGGGAAATCCCAGAGGTTGAGCTGAGCTGGGTGGAAGGGTGGCAACGCGTCTGGGAGAGTGGAGGAATTGTTTAGTGATTGTATTGTGTTTATGAGTATTGTGGAGAGGAGGGTGCTTTGTGCACTGTTGTTAATTAATAAAGTCAACTTTTGGACTTTTATCTGGTGTCTGGTGTATAGTCTGAGGGTTCAAGGGAGCAATAGCGCTCCCTATCTGTCACTATATATATATATATATATATATATATATATAGTAAGAAAGGCGCTATATAGCGCCCGACCCAACACAGGAGGCACAGGTAAAACAAATAAACTGTTTATTTTTCTTCAGCTGGAGGGTACTTCCCCGTAATCCCTCCAGCCACAACACAGTCCCAAACACAGTCCACAAGTACACCAAGCACTAAGCACTTTCTCTTCCTCCACCACACCTCCTCAGCAAGCTTTGTCCTCCACCTCCCGACTTTGGCCACTGAGTGGTGGTCGCTGGCTTCCTTTTATTGCGTACCCAGAAGTACTCCAGGTGGTTGATTGCCGACATCTGGCTGCATTTCCGGGTAAGGCGAAATCAGTGCCCAAAAGGGGCCAGCTGCTCCTGGCGGTGCCTGCGGAACCCCACAGAGCTGCACATAACTCCAACCCCCATGAAGCCCTAGGGGAGTCCAAGGCACTGCTGCAACCCAGGGAGGCTGCCATCTAGCGTCCAGGGGGAGATACTGGGCTTCCCACCCTTGATCCTCTGGCAGATGTGGTGAAGGGGCGTCCTGCACATGTCTTTAGAAAAAGCGTACATAACATGTCAAGATTTAAGACCTCAAAAATGTAGGTCCACCACTGCTCACATTTCATATCTAGTCAAAGCAGATATGTTCTCTACCTCTCCTGTGTGACTGGACTATGACCATTTCAAAAAAATGTACATTTTCTAAAAAGGAACATTTTATAATATTTTCAAAGAGGTAATAGTTTGTAATTATATGTAGCAACTCCATTTCATATAACAAAAAAGTGAAAAATAATGGAAACTCCCAACATCAAAAGACTTTATTACATTTTTTATGGACGACCTAAATAAAACATATTAAACCATCTAAGGAAAAAGAAAAAAAAAGTAGTGCGTACTCTTAAAGAATCAGTTTGAATTATATTATTAGATTATGGTTGCTGATAACATTTTAATAGCAATTTCTCATATGAACAAATTTAGCTTGAACAGAGGTTGTCGTCGCA
The DNA here is from genome assembly GCA_026402145.1 of Polypterus bichir lapradei. NCBI lineage: Eukaryota > Metazoa > Chordata > Cladistia > Polypteriformes > Polypteridae > Polypterus > Polypterus bichir. The sequence continues at coordinate 167,469,397 of JANRMT010028174.1, forward strand.
TCACACAATTCACTACATAGGAGCTGCCTTAAACTGAAGGAGGGACATTAGAAGGAATGGATGATATTCAAAAATACATATGCTTGAAAAATAAGCTGCAATGATTTTATTTGTAAACGTTCCTTTCTGCATATTACAAACACACACTCTGGAAATAGCACTTTTTTGGTAAATTCCTCGATGAAGTTCAAGTTTTTTTCATGGCACAATTACATTCTAATCTGCATGTCTCTCTCATATTAGAGGAAGTAGTAAATACCAACATAACAAAATGAGTACAACATCAAATGATACATACAGAGGCAGCAACTCGGTAGCCTTATGACCCAAGACTAAAAACTGTCCTGGAACACAGTGGTATGTAATAATGGTGTTAATGTAAATTAGACTATAAATTCAGCTAAACATCTACAAGATGAGAGTATCTCAACAGAATTCCTTATGAAACTATAAAGACATGCTTGTTTGAGCAAAACTGTTACATGGGACTCTTAGTATGCAAGATTCCCATGCAGATTAACAGGAAAGTTACAAAATATTTTCCACTGATATCAGCAATGCAAATCAAGATAAAGGTGACATTCTTCTAATTTCTGAGGAGACACAGAGTCTGTTACAGTGGTCAGCAAGGCTGGTGATCTAAATCTAATCTTCGACATCCTTGATGAACAAACTTATGCAATTATGCACAATAGTAAAATTATGTACATCATGCAAGTTAACTAAATACAATAGGAAAATTTCTTATCTGTCCAATGAACACCCATAGCAAAAAAAGCTAAGTATAATACTTGTCAATTCAAGGAAAGTTTGTTTCTTTGACTTTGAACTGTAACACAGCCTTACACTGTTATGAGCCTTTTCAGTCTGGCTTTCACACACAGCACAACACTGAGACAGCTCTTCTCCGTGTAGTTAATGATCTTCTCCGGTCTGCAGATTGCAGTTCACTTAATATTCTCCTCCTTCTTGACTTAAGTACAGCATTTGACACTGCTAATCATGAAATCCTCCTGTCATGTCTCTCTGCTGTAGGGATCTCTGGCTTAGCCCTTCAATGGTTCAACCATATCTTTCTAATAGACAAAAGTTTGTCACATGCTGAAATAAATCCTTCACCTTACCTGTGTCGCGTAGTGTCCCTCAGGGTTCAGCCCTTGGGCCATTACTCTTTCTACTTTATATCCTTCCTTTGGGTCAGATTATTCACAGACATGGCCATAACTTCAACTGCTATGCAGGCAATATACAGTGTGACAGTGAGGCTCTTCTCCACCTCTCCAACCCTCAGGTATGACTCCAGACACCGGATAAAAGTCCAAGACTTCTTTATTAACTGACAATAACGTGCACAAAGCACCCTCCACACTACTCACAAACTAAATAAACACAAATATACTCTCTCCTCCTCGCCCAGACACTTCGCCCCTCTACCTTCCAGCTCAGCTCAGTGTCTGGACTTTCCCAGAGTCTTTTTATAGCCCCTGACCCGGAGGTGTTCCTGCGCAATCAGTCCACAGTTCCTTATTCCTTCCGGGTCAGGGTAAACAATCCTTTTCTTCAACCCGGGAGCACGTTGTTTCTTCCTGTCACGTGACCGTGACGTACTCCCGGGTTATAGGGCACATAAGATCCCACAAGCCCCCCAACAGTGACTCCCGGTGGCCCCCAAGGTATCCAGCAGGGCTCTGTATAAACACTACATAGTCCATTAGGCCCTGCTGGACCTCGGGGCACGATCATGCTGTCGGGAGAGCTCCTCCTGGCGGCCTGGGGGTGAGGACCGGAACAAGAAGCCGGCAATCCTCCACAACAGTTACATCTTAGTACACACTCCTCTACAGACTCGCCTGCCAGCACACTTACTGACTGCATCACTGATCTTAAGCTATGGATGGAAAAAAACTTTCTCAAACTTAATGCCAATAAAGCTGAAGTGTTATTGGTAGGCCCAAACTCCCAACTTTCTAAGGCATCCCACTTCTCTGTTTCTGTTGATGGTACACTTCTCAAACCTGCTCCTATTGTCATATATCTTGGTGTTTTGTTTGATTCAACACTTAACTTTGAGCTACACATTAGGTCTCTTTCCAAAATTTCATTCTATCATCTCCGTAACATTGCCCGCTTCCATCTATTTCTGTCCTTTAATGATGCTCAAACTCTGGTTCATTGATTCATAATGTCAGGTATTGATTATTGTAATTCCCTCTTCACCAGTCCCCCTGCAAAATCTATAGAGAAGCTATAGTATATTCACAACTCCGCAGCCAGAGTTCTCACCAAACACAAATTGTTTTGCTCACATCTCCCCTGTTCTCTCCCATCTGCACTGGTTACCGGTTACATCAAGGATTAAATTTAAGACTCTGCTTCTCACCTTCACTTATATAACCTTGCCCCCCTCTACCTCATTCAGGTCCTAGCTCCTTACACTCCTTGTTGCTCTCTCAGGTCCTTGAGCAGTAATCTCCTTACTGTCCCATGCACCAGACTCTCCACCCTGGGAGGCAGGTCCTTCAGTTTTATGGCCCCTCAACTCTGGAACTCTCTTCCTCAGTCTCTTTGAGATTACTCCTCTTTCTCCACCTTTAAATCTCAACTCAAAACTTTCCTCTTCTACAAACTTTTGTCTTCTGTGTAATTTTTAAAAAAAAAAATTTTTTTACTTTGTATGTAAAGCGACCTTGGGTTTGTCAAAAGCGCCCTATAAATGCAACTTATTATTATTATTTAACATTAAAAGAAAATAACATACCATGGATTGTAATGTCTATGGTTCATTGTGATAAACGCAGGAAACAGACTACTATTGCCAAAATAAATGCTACCTCTTTAACAAGCCACCTCCAGGCTGCCTTGTTTCTGAAAACATTCAAACGTGTACAACAAGAGAGCCCAAAATGATCCACCTCACTAAAATGAAAAGGCTGTAAAGCAAGAAACCAGCAGATAATATATACAAATTAGTTTTCTGATTTTAAGCCATTAACTGTTTGCATGTACACCGATTTGTAACATTAAAACCACCTGCCTATTACTGTGTAGGATTCCACGAGACCTCTAAATGTGTTCTATGGTAACTGGCAGTAAGACATTAGCAGCAGTTCCTTTAAGTTCTGTAAAATGTGAGGTATGACCTGCATGAATCGGACTTGTTTTACTTGCATATACCACAGATGCTCGATTGGATTGAGATCTGGAGAATTTGGAGACCAACTCAACACCTTGAACTCTTTGTCATGTACCTCAAACCATTCCTGAACAATTTCTGGACTATGGCAGGGTGCATTATCCTGCCACTGCCATCAGGGAATAGTGTTGCCATGCATGAGTTTTCCAGGTGTGCAACAATAGTTAGGTAGGTGGTTCATGTCAAAGTAACATCCACACGAGTGCCAGGACCCAAAGTTTCCCAACAAAACATTGCCCAGAGAATCACAGTGGCACTGCCAGCTTTCCTTCTACCCATAGTGCTACTAGCCATCTCATCTGTGCATAAACCATGCATCCAGCCAACCAGAGGATTTAAAAGAAAACAGGATTCATCTGACCAGACCACCAATCTTCCATTGCTCTATGGGCTAGTTCTGATGATCATGTGCCCATTGTAGGTACTTTCAGTGGTGGACAGGGGTCAGTGTAGGCATTCTTACTCTGAGGATATGAAGCTCATATGCAGCAAGTATATGTATTTTGACTACTCAAAATGCAAAGTGCCCAGATTCGAACCCGCAACCCGTTGTTTATAAAGCAGCAGTTTTAACCTTTGCACTATCCAAGAACACATATCAACTTTCTGTCGATTGACATTTGAGCTTGGGTTTTTAACTCATTGACACCAGCATGTACATTGAATGATTTTTTTTCTTTGGTTATATTCTTGAATAAAAGCACACATGTTAATTTGATATTTGGACTAACGTCTTCACACATTATACACTTCATGTCATTATTAGTATAGCATGGAAAAATTTTCTGTTTTAGGTATGTGTTCAGCATTTCTTGCCTCGCATTTCCTGTCATCCTACATTTACACAGATCGTTGTAGACACGGAACACACATGAAAAGTATGTATTCCAAATAATAATATATTATTTACCCTATACAACTCCAGGCACCTCACACCCAGATAAACACACTTGACCTCTGATAATTTTGCAAATGACATCAGCTCTGTCCATGGAGAATAAGATAGCACGCTGCTTGCTGCTTGTGCTATTTGACACATTTGCAAAACAAAAGACACTGATGGAGAGCTGCAAAGGAATTTAAGGTGGCCTAGGATCACAACTTTTTTCATAGGCTTCAGGGATTCTAGTGTTAAAAGAGATACTGGAATGGTCCCCAAAGGTACTTGACATTGACATTGTTGGAGGTATGTGTTGAAATCACCAACAAAAACAGATGATTTAATAATCAGCTTCCTGAATTATAACCATTGCTGCAAGGCAATAATAGAATCTATCATTCAAAAGTGGATTGTGATAGACACTGAAAATATATAATTGTTTAAATGGCTAGAGATCTTAATGTGAACCTCACAGCAGTCACACAGGTAGCCAGAAACAAGTTTCAGTAAAGCTAGTCTTTCTGTACATAGCCAAATCATACAGTAGGCTCCAGGAACAGAGTCCCTAAAGGCAGCTTAGTTTTTTTTGAAGTTAGATAAAAGAAGTTTGAAGGTATAGTGGAACTAGAAAAATTTCACAAGAAAAAATACAAGACAGCATTTAATAGGTAATTCTTGAATGTTACAAGACCTGAAATTAATTTAACATAGCTATTTAAGGAACAAAACAACTAACTAAATTCCGCAGAGACAAACAAACAAGACAACAAAAATATATAAGCAAAAGCCCACAAACTAATTTAGGCAGTCACTATAAATAATCCCCTTTCACACTTTACACAGTACCAGCCAGAACAGAAACTTAAGTGTTGTACAAAAGCACAAGACCAAGACAACATAATATTGTATTAATAACATCACTACGTAGTTCACAATTGCTAGCCTGTTGCTGTTGACTCACCGAAAATGGCAGAAAAGAAATAATCCTTGTTCATCCACATAACTATAAATTTCTTTAAAACCCTCCACAAGGACAATGTGCTAGTTATAAGTAGAGCACTTAAGACCAAAACAGAAAAGCAAAATTAAGGTAAATTGTTCCACAGTAAATTTTGTTCTGGCAGCACAGAGAATGTAACAGAATGACAAACACAATACCACATGGAGCACCCAGGCTAGAATGTATTTAGGGCAACAAGAGTTTTTGAACCATTGTCGTGGGTTGGGCTGAAGATGTTAAAGTTAATACAGCAGGCTAAAATTAAACTGTAGGACACAGGTGCATAAGCCACGCTAGTACAGGCTTTAGCCATAGACCATAAATAACAAATTTTTACACTTAAACTATAAGGCCACCATACATTTAATCTATTGAATGACTGGATGGAAAGGAAAGGACCTAAATAATGTAAAATTGGGTTGGACTATAAATTAAACTTTGGCTTTTGAAGAATTTGGCATTCTTCAGACTAGCAGTCATGTTCTTGGCAAATGGAGCAAACCAGCTAAGAAGGGGATATACAAGTAAGTGAATTTGTTCATTGGTTTCTTAGTCCAAAGCAAGGGCTCACTGCGATAAACTCAGGCATTGTCATTATTTTACAAAATACAGTTGTACAGATTTAAGCAACATTTAAACCAAAAGCTTCATAATTATCTGTCCTGCTGGATAATCTATTGGTATTAAACTCCATAAATTGAAAGAGTAACACCTTAAGTTTAGAATCAATTGGCTTTAAGGAGAAAAAGGACAAGCCACAACCAAACAGAAAGGACATGCAGACTACTGTGTGGACAAGTGTTTGCTGGACAGCACTTGAAATTACAATTGTCTACCTATTGTACATACCCATTTTTTCCTCACCAGGGGCCTCATGTATAAACGGTGTGTACGCACAGAAATGTTGCATACGGACGTTTTCACGTTCAAATCGTGATGTATAAAACCTAATCTTGGCGTAAAGCCACGCACATTTCCACGGTACCTCATACCCTGTCGTATGCAAGTTCTGCGCTTGGTTTTGCAGACTGGCGGCACCCAGTGTCAAAGCAGTGCTACTGTTCCTGTGTGGTTATCCTTTCTTTTTTAGATCCACATCCCTAACGCGGCTTTATAAATACACTGAAACTAACTGCATATTGTTTATTAGTGTATTGCATCTGATTGTAATTAACCTGTAACAATATAATGGTCCAGGGAATAGCCATAGTATTCCAAATACCATAACTGCTTTAGCGTTGTTACTGTCACTGCACCTTCTTTTTGTTCTTTCAGCTGCTCCCGTTAAGGGTTGCCCCAGCGGATCATCTTTTTCCATATTACTGTCACTGAACCACTCAGAGTATTTACATCACTGTATCTGAGTGGGGAATCACAGCAGCAGCTGATCGGAAAGAGAATTATTGGGATACAGCATCAAGCACACGCTGCCTCAGCCACAGCAAAAAGCTTCAGAGACGCTTCTTCCCGTATGGACCTGCGATTCAGAAACAGTTTCATCCCAAAAACTTTAAACACAGTTAATCAGTCCATCAAGTGCTCCTTGTAGAACTGTTTGTACTTATAAGTACAATCACCTCACTGTAAACTTGCACTACAGTTATAATATTGCACGACCTGTGCCACTTTATAAAGTGCATATTTACATATAATGATTATATCATTTTTAAGATGAAATGCAGCAAAATATGTTGATTATATTATACAGATAAAACTTTAACTTCATTTAAATAATCTGTATTGTTAATAATTAAACATGTGAGGACACGGTGCCGCAGCGCTAGCTAGTTTATAGATTGATTCTACCTCGTGCTGTATTCTTGCTGGGGCTGGCGTGACACTGGAAGGATAGATGGATAGAATAATTAAACATGTACTGCAAAGATATTTCAATGTTCCTTAAAAGTTTTGAAGAATCGTTGTTGTAAGGTTACAGATGGCTTAACGTCTATTACAGAGCTGATTGTGTGGCGATTGAGTATTTGAAGAAAGAAAAGTAAGGACAGGAATTGGAGGTTAGTACGTTTGAAAGAGACAGTACTGCTGCAATAATTTCATCGAAGGTCGCGCACAATCACTGCACCACCGTGTTCCCATGTTTAATAACATGCTTTCATTCTTATCATCATGAAAAAGATATCACGTATACATCTCAGTATTTTGATTATTCAGAGAGCTGTAATATTACAAATGTAATGGATTCTGTGTCCTGTCAGAGAAAGAGAAAGCGTGGAAGCACGTAGTGATTCACACAACTAGAGCACATAGAAGATCAAATACAAAACAAAGCATTTAAGGTGCTACTTTAGTTACGATGGGATTTGATAAACTAGTAAATTAAACAATTTTAAGATGAAGTTTATGATGTTCTACTTTAATGACAAAATAAACTACGTGATTGAAGTGGAAATTTCGAGATTAAAGTTGACATTTCGTGCTTTTTTCCCACTGTGTGCCTATTTTTTTTCTCTCTATCCTAATAAGTTTTAATATGACACTCTGACGTTGGGCTACAACTCACCTTTTCACGGCGACTTTGATATGTGACAACTTCTTTTTTTATTTTGGGCACTATGCGACTTTGTGAACTTGAGCTTTCGAGTTTCTCCGACACTCTGTCACTTGATCAACTTCCTTTTGTTGATTATACCACTGTTTAAACCAACAAATAGTATGTTTTTCCTTGCCTCCACTTGGTATTCGCTGAAATTCTTATATTTCCCCCGTGCTTTTCCCATTGTCTTTTAAGGCTGAGCTTAAGGGCTATTTATATTGATTTGCTTATTCAAAGAGGTTTAATTCTGGGAGGAGTTGGGGCGGGACAGCAGGCACGTGCACGAGCGTTACTTTTCACGCTGATCGGAATTTATGTAGCGGAAGAACATGGAGGTTTGCGTACGCACAGATTCTTGCATCTGGATTTTTCTCTGCGTACGCACATTCCCGCTTTTGTGCTTACACCATGTTATAGTGTGAGTTCTACGCACGGCGTTATACATGAGGCCCCAGGACTCTGCCATTCTTTGAAACAGAAGCATCATACTGTTGATTTCTTTTACATGAAGGAGCACTTAAATGACTTGTAGGTTTTTGAAATTTAGTGCTGTCAGGTTGTCATCCTCAGTGGTGGGTTAAGATCAAGCTGCTGTTCAGTCTCATCAATGTAATGTGTTGGACTTAATGCATTCTTGATAAGGAGGTCCAAACTTTAATGCAATGAATAAGAGACTACAGCAAACAAACCCCATTGCTAGACTGGGACGTTTATCTTGCATATGCACATACTCTCTAAAATAAATTAGGAATGCTTCAGAGCTTGCAGCACCTGGCACAAAGACAATTTCACATTGAGCAAAAAGCAATACTTTTTTACAAATGAAAATTGAGCATATGATGGGAAACTAGAGAAATGCTTAAAAAGGCATAGTTGAGGTTGTTATAAACATTAATAATTAGTTAAATTACTGAGGGAAGTTTATTTTGCACCACACCTGATGGGGCTGTGCCCCACTGGTCCTTAATGAAAAAATACCACATAGCATTTTTAAAATATACTGTATGACAATGGCTATACCAAATCGTAGACCTAGAAAAAAGACTACTTTGTTTTAAAAAAACAAAAACAAAGGACAGAAGCTACAGTGTGTCAGTGTGTGTTGAGGTATTGCTCGCTCAATGAAATAACTAGCATTGTTTTCAGTTATGAGTTTTACTTAATTTCTCACTTATCCACTGTTCAACAGGAAATAACTGCAGTAGAGCTACAAGACCCATTTTAAACATGTTCTGCTCTTCCAGGACAATGGCTTACAGGCTACAGAGAACAGAAAAGTATTAGTTACCCTCTGATTTCTGGTCCTTCCACCTCCCATGTCCCCTTACCCTCTGTCCCCTTAACAGCGGTCAAATAATGTCATGACAGTATCATGACAGGATTTGAAAGCCAAATAAAGCATTCTCTAGTTGAATTTTTCTTAACGTATCTGTTATTCTGCAATAGTATTGGTTTACACAACCATGCTAATTGTTAAACTGGATCTAACATTAACACTAACTGTAACATTTTTATATCTAAGTAGTAATAGATAAGAAAATTTAAAAAAATTAAAAATCAACTAGAAAATATGATACATGTGCTTTAGCAAGCTTTCAAAAATGGTCATGAGACTGTCATAACATCATTTCAAAGCGATTATGGGGACAGAAAGAAAGAGAACACAGGAGGTGGTAGGACCAGAAATTCGTATACCCATGTAGGGAGTAGCAGTGGTACATTTGTTAGAATTGTTTTTTTATAATACCAAGAATCCTTATGAAATGTCTAGGCTCTTCTCTATATGTGTGCACATGCTCCTTAAATTAAAGGGATTTTGGCCCACATCCCAAGAGCATACAGTATACATAACATTAACATCTCTAAATTGGTACTGTGTTTGAATGAATGGGGCAGATGGCAAAACTGTATCCTACTGTAAATTGGCCTTCTAGCAAATGTTCATTCCTGTCTGGGGTCCAATGCTACCAATACAGGCTTTGCCCCTGTAACCCTCAACTGTATATATTCAGTTTAATTATGGATGAATGTTGTATGGGAAATAGAAAAAGTACCCTAAGTAATGAAATATTTGGTAATACCCTTTATTGATAAAAAGAGAAAGATTATAATTAGCAAATTTAGTGAAAATATGAAAGAGTGCAATATATCATGTGGAGAGTAAACAGTTTGTTTTGTAATAATCAGCTTGAATTACCTTGGCTTGGCAATATACTTTACACTAAGTTCACACTTTGCAATTTCAATAGTGTACTCTGCTTCACATTAAGATTGCTCACTCTAATTTCCCCAATAGGCTGTTCAAAAACAGTAAATAATAAAACAAAGTTTAATATATAGTAAATTATTTAAAGATACATAATATTTGTGATTAATAAGTAAATAAACAAATTATGTTTATTTTTACCTTCTCTTGTGACCCAATGCAATAATCATTACATACAATACATACTAAAACACAATAAACCAAATACATACAGAGCCATTACATGGATTCTTGCCATGTGCAGTGGAAAGAAATACCATTCTGCATCAAGTCAAACGTCTATACGTGTGCTGGAACAGATTCCAGCAGTTTTTATAATTTTTATTCTGACTAGGTCCACCATCAGAAAAGCAGTACATCTTGGTAAGATTGCAAGAAAATAACCTCCTTTACATGTGGCATCAGTTTCTTGTGGAAAGTGAATAGATTGGAATAGACTGCTGGATGTCAGTCTGACTGTCCAAAATACATTTGATCTGAAAATTGTTACAAAAAGACTTTTCATCAATTAATTGCTTTAAATGGAATAACATTTTTATTTAAATGATGGAGATTTCCTATTCCTATTTAAATTTTTTTATTAAAAATTATAACAGTTGGGATAAATTCTAATATTGCCTAATTAATTGTGAAATTTCCCAGTTTGGTACCTATATGTATGTAGTGATCTGGGTGATATTTTAAGACGCCAGGACCATTCACTAATATTTTGTCCATTTTGTTACCAGAATATTATTTTTAATTAAACCCAATTTAAAGAATAATTAAATGATTTAGTACATACTTTTTTGGGCATTGTTTCCTTTAAATTAGAAGATAAACTGTGCATACAAAAAAGTCACTTTGAATTTTATCAGTATTGCAGGGATTAGGATTCCTTCTCTTTACTTACACATTATCCAATGCTGGAAGAGTTCCTCCGTGCAAGTCAGAAGTAAACAGACTTAGAGAAGTCCCTATACCCTTTTATAAGCCTTTGGAGTTACCTAACTAAAGTGGTAGCATCTTGTTGAGGGACCTTACTGGGTGATCTTCCTCTGTTACTTGGTTCCAATGACTTTCCAACTTTCCTATTTAAGAAAACTGACCTATCCTTAAAGCATCTGAAGTTTTTATTTAAACCCTCACATGCTCTTTTTGTGCTGTGCACATATATCATGTCTTTTGAGCAGCCAGAGAAAACCATAACAGTATACAGTAATTACAAGTTTTTTAGTGTTGTATTATTCTTTGAGTTAAAGACATTAGCACTAAACAAACTTGTCAATATATATTAAATACTTGGAAGTACATGTGAATATTTTCAGAAGAATTTTTAGGGATGGTCTCCTAATTGTCCATTAGATGGTATTTTAAATAATTACAAATTCCAGCTGGAGAATGTTTTGTAGTATTTATATAACTGGTTGTAATTGCAATGCCAAATAGTCTTGATGGGTGATTATTCTATTTTGATATAGAAATGGAAATGTACATGTAGGGCTTTTCCAAAATGTGGAAGGTTCAATTCATTTTCATAACTATATATTAAAACTAATTATTATTCATGGTGTTGACATTAAAATGTAATTTCTGTATCTCTAGTATTTAAATAAGCTATTTCAGATCATTCCTTATTTACTCCTCATTGTCTTCATTTCTTACCATTAACTGAACCAGAAAAATAGTCAAAACTAAATAATAACAGTGCTTCACTTTGGCCACAGCATTACTATGTTGTTTAAATGCGTTATATAAATAAATTGACATTGACATTAAGATTTGTTAATTTATTGGGAACACCACACCTTAGCCATAAGGCCAAAGTTGATAAGAAGGTAAACTTGACCAATGCATGAGACAAACTTTAGATGGACCAGCTGTTGTCAAAATTAACTAAAGTCAGAAAGAATTTGCTACAGTTAAAATTGATTCCTGTCAAGAAATTGTAATTATTGGTCTTGTTTGTTTTGTTGATTACTCAACTGTTATGACAATGAATTCAAGATCACTGCAGTTTTGGAGAGGTTGGTCTCCATGATACTGCATGTTGCTAGGCATGTGTTGGATGCAGACAGGAAATGCTATACACTGGAGCGCAGTATGCATTGTAAATAAGTAGGGCAACTGTCAATCTTTTGAACTTCAACCAATCACACATTAGATTTTTGCTGTCAATCACTTTTTAACTCAGCAAATCCCCAACCAGGGATACTTGTTCATCATTTTCTAATTCACCCAATTAACTTAACAATGTTTAAAAAAGAATGCAGGCGTCAAATAGCCATTCTCTGGAGAACAACAACATTTATTTATATAGCATGTATAATACATGAAAGGAGCTCAAAGTGCTTTAGAACATTAGAACACTCTAGACGAGAACAGGCCATTCAGCCCAACAAAGCTCGCCAGTCCTATCCACTTGTTTCCTCCAAGAAAACATCAAGTCGAGTTTTGAAAGTCCCTAACGTCTTACTGTCTACTACACTACTTGGTTGCTTATTCCAAGTGTCTATCGTTCTTTGTGTAAAGAAAAACTTCCTAATGTTTGTGTGAAAATTTACCCTTAACAAGTTTCCAACTGTGTCCCCTTGTTCTTGATAAACTCATTTTAAAATACAAGTCTCGATCCACTGTACTTATTTCTTTTCATAATTTTAAACACTTCAATCATGTCACCTCTTAATCTTCTTTTGCTTAAACTGTAAAGGCTCAGCTCTTTTAATCTTTCCTCATAATTCAACCCCTGTAACCCTGGAATCAGCCTAGTTGCTCTTCTCTGGACCTTTTCTAGTGCTGCTATGTCCTTTTTGTAGCCTGGAGACCAAAACTGCACACAGTACTCCAGATGAGGCCTCATCAGTGCATTATAAAGGTTGAGAATAACCTCCTTGGACTTGTACTCCACAGATCGTGCTATATAACCTAACATTCTGTTAGCCTTCTTAATGGCTTCTGAACACTGTTGGGAAGTTGATAGCTTAGAGTCCACTATGACTCCTAAATCCTTCTCATAAGGTGTACTCTCGATTTTCCGACCGCCCATTGTTTATTCAAACCTAATATTTTTACTTCCTATGTGTAATACTTTACATTTACTGACATTAAATTTCATCTGCCAAAAATCTGCCCAAGCCCGTATGCTATCCAAGTCCTTCTGTAATGATATAACGGATTCCAAATTATCTGCTAATCCACCTATCTTGGTATCATCTGCAAACTTAACCAGCTTGTTACTTATATTCCTATCTAAATCATTTATATATATTAAAAATAGCAGCGGCCCTAGCACTTTAAAGTACTAATAGATAAACATAGTTACAAAAAGAAAGTAAAATCTAACCAACAGTTAGCTGTAACAGTAATCTTCTTTGGTGTACATGATGCATGATATAATGGAAAGCAATCTACCGTATATGCAATTGCCTAAACTTAATTTATTCAAAAAAGACTTTGTGAGAAACCAGTTGTTGATCCAATAATGTTCAATTCAGAATATGGTTTTGACTTAGCTTTGTTTTTGACTTTTGAATTTAATATTTTTTTCTGTACACAGATGTAGGCTCAATGCAGACTGGGATATTGGTGCATTATATAAGAAATGCAAAGCTCAGAAAATGGGAGTAATACTCCAGCTATAAAGAACAAAAGTAATACTAGAAATGCAGAAATATATCATTTTCAAAGTCCTGAAAGAATGAAGGAGCTGTACCAGTCACAGTGTACCAGTCAAACACACAAAGAAGTTATTGCAGCAATGGCATAACTATCTGTATGTGAAAGGAGACTTCTTAAAAATAATGGACATTTTAATTTTATTTTAGTTTGCTTTTACCTGACAGTTTAATGGGTTCCTGCTAAAGTTATAAATTTCCTCAATTTTGCAATACTTACTTTTAACTGAGATTTTTTTTTTTTACATTTTATAAACATACACACCAATTTTCACTTATACCAGTTTTTTCTAGTATAGCCAGAATACACTATTGCAGTTATATTACAGTTATTGCAATGGGCTTATGATAAAAGAATAAATAGAGTGGCATTGTTGGTGAGACAAAGCAAGAGGTGCAGCCTGTAGTTGATATGATACATGGTGCCAATGATAGTAATCATGTTAAAATTTCCCATGATACTTACTAAGACCAAATACCTATGTTGTACTGTATGGCACACATTTGTATTGTTGATGAAAGACATATACTTGTTCAAGAAAACAGTTTTTCTTTTACAGGGTCAGAGATTCCAGCCTTCATTAAGCATGGGGCTTTGCAGAAATTATTCCATCTTAATAAAATAAAATGGCAGAAACAACTAAAGGCCAAATTGACTAAATTGACAGATTTTTTAAAAGATTGACTATTGGTCTTATTCATCTGCAACAGTGATAGCCTGGCTAGTTACCTGATACAGTGTGGCCTGACAGATGTGAGATATTACGGAAATCACTACTATATATGTGTTCTTTCCAAACTGCTCCTGTATAGTTTATTGGCGTATCTACTGTACATTCGATCTAAATGGTACTACCCATGACTTCAGTGTGGCAAAATTATTTAAGGTGCTTGAAGGAAGTATAAGCAAGTTTTTTTTTTTTTTAATTTTTGCAAAATAAATATAGATAAGTGATTATTTGTGCCATTCTTCCACAAGGTATCAATATCTAACCAGTTACTCTTTGTGTAGCTGCCTTTACCCCAAATTACCAAAGTTCTGCAGCTTTTAGTTTGCTTCATAGGACAGTTCTGGCGATAGTGTGATGCCTGTTCAAGTAATTCCAAAGTTTTAGTAAAATTTCAAAGCAAAAAAATTCACACAAAAATAGAGGAAAACAATTGACATTAAAGAAAACAGAAAAGTTCTTGTTTAAAGAACGTTTTGTTTAAGGAATATTTATCTCGTTTAATTTCTCTCTAAGTTTGGTCGTACAGTCGCTTTACATGAAAAACATTAAGCACGGTCAGAAAACTGTATGCCACTCTCCTATTTGCAAAGTTATCTAGCAGTTCATACTAGCAGTGAGACTATTTCCTAAAGGGCTAAATTAATCAGTTTTACAGATATAGCAAAGAAAGTAATATTTTATTATAACTTACAGGGTGTAAAAGACTATACCATATTTTATGTAACTATAAGAAACTAATATTCTTTTGAAATTAAGCAAACACTTAAGTGAATTTAACATTAAAATTAACTTTCTAAGATTGGCTGTTACAGATTGATCCATCAAATATTGTTTGTTTAACATAAGGTGTTCACTAAGTTCTGTTTCATGCTTTAGCCTTCTTTTTACCACTGACACTTCATATCAATGTTTGCATCTATGTCAGACTAACTACAGTAGTCACATGAAGGACGTGTGAGAGGAAACAGAAGGGGGTGGGGGGCTTGACCCATTTTGGATTGTTATTTTTGTTGAAAATTCCTAGAGTAGTGTTTTGCACTCATGCAATGTATGCAGTTAGCCTATGGGAATATATAATCTGGCTGTTGTGCTGAAATTAATACAAAACTATATTTTTCAAACAAAGTCTGTGAGAATTTTCTTTTTATTACATCTGAAAATATAAACATAACATTTGTAGTATTAATGTAAAAATAAAATCCAACCACAATACATGTTAAAATATCACACTAATGTTATGGGTTAAAATATTGAATATATATCAAAAACTGAACAATGGATATTTTGTTTAAAATAGTGATGTAGTATCTTGATTTTGCCATTGAAGATGAAAGAATGTTTAAATATACAAAATATAAAAGCAAAAAGTCACATCTTTGTATCATAATATACACTTTTTTATTTTCAGTTACATTCTTCAATCCACAGACATGTATGTGAGTGGAATAGGTATTGTACTATAGTGGCTAAAACACTGGACTTTGAACCACAATATTGACAGTTCAATTCCTGCTGATCTTTGTATGGGAAGCCAAATTGACACAATGAATTTCATCCATCCATCCATCAATTTTCCAACCCGCTAAATCCAAACACAGGGTCACGGGGGTCTGCTGGAGCCAATCCCAGCCAACACAGGGCACAAGGCAGGAACCAATCCCGGGCAGGGTGCCAACCCACCGCAGGACACACACAAACACCAAGCACACACTAGGGCCAATTTAGAATTGCCAATCCACCTAACCTGCATGTCTTTGGACTGTGGGAGGAAACCGGAGGAAACCCAAGCAGACACGGGGAAAACATGCAAACTCCACGCAGGGAGGACCCGGGAAGCGAAACCAGGTCTCCTAACTGCGAGGCAGCAGCGCTACCACTGCGCCACCGTGCCACCCACAATGAATTTCAGATATTTTAAAATGCTTTTAACACTAGAATCCCTAAAGCCTGTGAAAATATTTGTAATGCTGGGCCACCTTAATTTTCTTGCAGCTCCTCATCACTGCATCAATTGTGCACTGATATTGCCTTTGTTTTGCAAATTTGTCAATTGGCCACAGGCAGTCAGCCTGCTTTCCCATCCCCCACCCAGGCAGCGGAAGTCAAAAACAAAATTCACACATCTGAAATCTGTTTATCTGGGAGTGCAGTGTCTGGAATTGTATAAGAAAATAATATATCACTATTTGAAATGCATACATTTCATTTGTGTTCCATGTCTACAACAATCTGTGTAAATGTAGAATGTCACTTCTTGCACCATCACACAGATGCGTTTCCACTGCAAATGTCTTTACTTTGTATCAACTGATGTTTGCTGTACCGGTAATCAAAGATATGATGTCCCGTAACTGCTATCAGACTGGACAACGGCAAGACCGTAGCAACACAGAGGTTCTTTACAGCACTTTCGCCAGCTAATGGATTCAGTTGAATGTGTATTTATCTTTTTAAAAATGAACTGCAAAAGCATATGCATATGCCTGATCAACTGTATTAATTTGGCCTACCAATGTGCTGGAAATGCCAATCTGTGGTTGTCCATATCATTATGGTCTTTTAACATGTGCACCACAAATGTGTGCTCTACTTTTACTCCTCTGTGAAAAAAGTATATACATTCCCAAAAAGTGTATCTTTTTATATTATGTGTGCTAGTTCATTAGTTGTTTATATTTAAAACTTTTTTTTTTCCATGAATAATGTGTAGAGTTTGAGTGACATTTTGTAATAATGGAGCTTATG
Organism: Polypterus bichir lapradei; assembly: GCA_026402145.1. Lineage (NCBI taxonomy): Eukaryota > Metazoa > Chordata > Cladistia > Polypteriformes > Polypteridae > Polypterus > Polypterus bichir. Next base: position 167,486,419 of record JANRMT010028174.1, read on the forward strand.
CAGCCTGATTTAGTATTTTGTAATGTATACTGTACTTTTCAGCCCCCAATTATCTCTGTTCCTTGCATAAACAATTAGAAGGAGATAGGTAGCATACACTGATATAGTGTGTTGTCGCCACCGCCACACGGAAAACCACCTTAGGATCCTAAATTAGGACCCAAGCACAGCCATGCAACAGATCACACCTCAGCACCACACTAGTTTGGATGGAATGGAACACTTTGGTTTTTTTACAGTGGCTGCTTGCAGGGCTGGATGCAGGTTAACGTCATACCCAAGATAGAGCAATTGCAGGTTAAGGGCCTTGCTCAAGGGCCCAACGGAGTAGAATCACTCTGACTGAAAGTGTAACTGTATTTGTCCAAAACTTAAAAGGTTCTGCATGTTTAGCTTACTTCATAGAACAATTCAGGCAAAAGTGTGAAAGATCTTGTTATATAATAAGCTATGGTGGCTGTTTGTTTGTTTGTCCAGGATTTTAAATTACCTGTAGCTCGCAAAGCTTTTGACCAATTGACCTGAAATTTGGTACACATATATTACGTGATGTCTACTATTCGCTTTCGTGGTGATGATTTTTATTACTCTTTTTATTTTTATTGTAGAATCAACTCTCGGCAGTGTACAGCAAGGCGGCCATCACTTCCTCTCTTTCTTCATATCTTCATTCTTGAGGCAGATTGAACACTTAAGTGCCAGCTTCAGTGCAAAATTAAGAAAAATGTACTAAATAATTGCAACACAAAAACTGAATTAATCCATTTTAATGCAAAAAGATGCCGATGTAATAAGAGAAGAAGTGGGCCGCTAGAGTGGAGAAAACAAGAGCTGCTCATGAACCAGCAAGCGCATCAACCTCTGAGCAAACGAATGCTAAATGTACAGAGAAAGAGTATGAAAACTATAAGTCAAGTGTATTCACTGAAAGTTATCGTGCAGTACACTGTTACTTGTGTTCAAATAATTCCACAGTCCAATTATCTTAGTTTTAAATGTTTTAGTAAAACAAAGAAAAACAGTTCACACAAAAGTAAAGATAAGAAATGATTACAAATAAAAGAAAGTTGCATAAAATAAGTTATGATTAAGACTTACATATCTTGTTTCATTTCTCTCTATATACAGTATAGCCATACAGTCATATTTTCAAAGGTTCATATGTTTAAAATACGGTCAGAAAACTGTATGTCAATATTTTATTTGTAAGCTAATCTGAGAGTCCATGCCTCTCTCACAGAAGCTATTTCCTTACTGCCTAATTAACAATCACAGAAGTAGCTAAAAAAGTTTTATTAAATGTGAACTAGTATAAAAATAAAATGTTTTACTGTTCAAAACCTGCAATACTGAACTGTCCTTTAATTAATGAATCAAAGAAGAAAATAAGCCAGAAAAAAAAGAACTCAGAATGTGAACTGTGTGAGCTAACACTGATTAACCTGGCAGCACCTAAGTAAACAGCCAGTAGTTAGAAAACCTGCAGCTTTTGACTTCATTTGAACACAGACTCTCTGTACTTTTTAACTCTTTTTAAACAACTGCTGTAGATTGATTTTAAATTCTGTATCTTTACTGACTTGAACCATGTATCTTTTAGCAAATTGTTTTAGAATCTTAAACAAAATGTTAATGTTTTAGAGATGGGGCAATTAGGATGGAAATGGATAAAAAGCCTGAGAAAGGCAAACAGTGATTGATTATTCTAATAATCATTGTTACTTCGACATGAAGTTAGGCTTTTACATTTGAGTGCATGCTGGGCAGAGAAGGAAGGATGGACAACAAGCAAGGCAGAACAGGTGAGAGAGAAAAGCAAGGAGAGTTGAGAAAGAGAACAGCCCAAAGAAACTGACTGGGACATTTGAGGACTGAACACCAATTTGAAGCAACTCTGCATCCAGACTTTAAAAGACTAATTTTCCATCATCTTAATTTTTTGCATAAGTATTTTCAATCAAACTCATTTCATATACATTTCTTAACCTTTAAAATCTCTGTTCAATTATATTTCCTACTTTTGCTACTATCAGTTTTACTGTTTTTTTTTTCTTAATTTGCTTTATAATAATACTAGCAAAATATCCACGCTTCGCAGCGGAGAAGTAGTGTGTTAAAGAAGTTATGAAAAAGAATAGGAAACATTTTAAAAATAACGTAACATGATTGTCAATGTAATTGTTTTTTCACTGTTAAGAGTGTTGCTGTCATCAAGGATTTGATTATCATTATTTCTTTCAATCAGGTTCGGATTTGGAGGACGTGTTGTGTTCAAGTTACATTCCGTGTTTGTCAACAGTTGTAAAGATAACAGGTTTCATTCATCCAAGTGTTCACAAACCCAAATCGGTACTCGTGAATCTAAGATGTTTAACAGGCATTCCCGGTATTAAGTTGTGGATTTGCCTGCGAATATTTAGCGGCAGCGTGTCTATGAACTTGTGGAATTGCCTGCGAGTATTTAGCGGCAGCGTCTCTATGAACTTATGGATTTGTCTGCGAGTATTTAGCGGAAGCGTCTCTATTAACTTGTGGATTTGCCTGCGAGTATTTAGCGACAGTGTGTCTATTAACTTGTGAATTTTTCTGTGAGTATTTGACGGCAGCATCACGAAGTTGTTTCCGTCTAGCTGCATCAGAAAATGTACCATGACGTCTGACACGCCTTCTTTTTACTGTTTTCTCACAGCCTGGATTGCTGCTGTCATAATCGGTTTGAGTTTCAATATAACAGCAGAGAAGCCATGGATTAAATAAAAAGGCTGCAGTTATCAGCAGGGAGACATGAATACTGTGGCGAAGCAAGAAAAGGAATGAAGAAACCGGAGCGACGGACAGCCTTATATGGGCAGACAGCCAATTACGTGGGAGGCGTGGGGATGGGGGACGCAATATAAGCAGGCAGCCAACTACGTGGGAGGCGTGGGGATGGGGGACGTAACGCTGCCTCACACGGCGAACGAGCTGCAGGCTATGGACGTATATATATGTACGTAAGTAGGATTCAGTTATGACCGTTACGCGTAGAATTTTGAAATGAAACCTGCTTAACTTTTGTAAGTAACCTGTAAGGAATGAGCCTGCCAAATTTCAGCCTTCTACCTACACGGGAAGTTGGAGAATTAGTGATGAGTGAGTCAGTGAGGGCTTTGCCTTTTATTAGTATACATTACATTTTTACTGCTTGATTGGGGGCAGCACGGTGGTGCAGTGGTAGTGCTGCTGCCTCTCACTTAGTAGACCCGTGTTCTCTTCCTGGGTCCTCCCTACGTGGAGTTTGAATGTTCTCCCCGTGTATGCGTGGGTTTCCTCCAGGTGCTCCGGTTTCCTCCAACAGCCCAAAGACATGCAGGTTAGGTGCATTGGAGATTCTAAATTGTCCCTAGTGTGTGGGTGTGTGTGTGCGTGCCCTGCAGTGGGCTGGTGACCTGCCCTGGGTTTGTTTCCTGCCTTGTGCCCTGTGTTGGCTGGGATTGGCTCCAACAGACCCCCGTGACCCTGTAGTTAGGATATAGTGGGTTGGATAATGGATGGATGTTTGATTGGGTTAAGGTAGCTGGTTGGCTCCATGTTCCTGTGAACCCACCACCATTGATAATGCTACTGTGGTGATCCGGGCAAGTGAGGACACATACACAGAGCAAGGGGTTAGTGCAAAAAGGTGAACAACATGCTTTTATTAAAACTCCAAAAACAAACAGTGTATAAAAGTATGGTGCTCAAATCTTCAATAAATAAATAATCCATAAAAGTGAGTGAATGCAGGTTAAAAACACAGTCAAATAAATATTCCATAAAAAAAGGTTAAAATACTGCAGGAAGCTGTCCTTTAAAATGCAAGTGCCCTGGTGCATCCCATTAAAATTGACGCTTCCTCTGCTAACCCCAAACTGGATCTTACAACAGGGCAGACTTAATACAGGAGTGAGCTTCAGGTCACTACAGCAGTCTGATCACTCAGCCGGAGTGGCCTTTTCCTCTGCAGGCCCTAAGCGTTGGCCAATGCTTCACCAAGGGGCTCCTCATGGCTGCCTACCTCCTCTCACACTCACTTGCTGTTGCACTGGATCTCTCTCATTCCTGCCTGATTCTAAGTCATTCCTTTCTTTTACTTCATTTTCTTCCAAATCTTCTTTCCTTTCATTTTTTACCCTTTGTGCCATGCTGGCTTCCACTTATATGCTCCCATGGGTGCAGTGCCTCAGTTGCAAACTGCAGATAGCCAATGGAGCAATCAAGACAGGCCACACTCTCACATACAGGTGTGCTGCATCTCAACAACCTGTTCAACCTCCTGCAGTCACACAAGCATATTCATCCACGAAGACTGAACTATTTAATTATTAAAACGAACAACTGATTTCCAAGCTGCAGACACACCATTCTGCAGTACAATGTTAAAAGCACTTGGTGTGGGTGATTCTCGTATTCCCACAGGACTTAGCAGCTAAGAAGAAATGTTTTCAATACAAAACAGCACTGTGAGCAGGCTCCTGCTTTGGTGACTTGCACAGGTGTAACTCAGGTCTGAAGACAACTGTTTGGTCTACCTCTGCACAGCTATTATGTCTCTTTGCTTGAGGTAACTGTCCGCATGCAGTTAAGGCTTTACATGTGGGGTGTTATAAAGCAGATATGTAACACAACATAGTTAACACTAACTGTAGCACAGGCAAACCAAAATAATTAGCACAGGAAACTTTATAATAATATATTTAAGGTATAGTGATGAGAGCACCTGGGGCCTCATGTATAAACGGTGCGTACGCACAGAAATGTTGCGTAAGAACTTTTCCACGTTCAAATCGCGATGTATAAAACCTAAACTTGGTGTAATGCGACACACTTTTCCACGGTACCTCATACCTTGTCGTATGTAAGTTCTCCGCTCAGTTTTGCAGACTGGCGGCACCCAGCGTCAGTGCAGTGCTACTGTTCCTGTGTGGTTACTCTTTATTTTCCTGACGCGGCTTTAGAAATACACTGAAACTAACCACATATTGTTTTTTAGTGTAATGCATCTGATTGTAATTAACTTGTAACAATATAATGATCCAGGGAATAGCCATAGTATTCCAAGTAACATAACTGCTTTAGCGTTGTTACTCTCATTGCACCTTCTTCTTTTTCTTCTTTCAGCTGCTCCCTTTAAGGGTTGCCACAGCGGATCATCTTTTTCCATATTACTTTCACTGTACCACTCGGAGTATTTATATCACTGTATCTGAGTGGGGAATCACAGCAGCAGCTGATCGGAAAGAGAGTTATCAGTATTACAGCATCAAGCTCACGCTGCCAAAGCCACAACAAAACGTTTCAAAGCCTTTCCTGTACGGACCTTGCAGTTCAGAAACAGTTTCATCCCAAGAACTATAAATGCACTCAATCAATTGCTCCTTGTAGAACTGTTTGTACTTATAAGTACAATCACTTCTCTGTAAACTTGCACTACAGTTATAATATTACACAACCTGAGCCACTTTATAAAGAGCGTATTTACATATGATGACGATATCATTTTTAAGATGAAATGCAGCAAAATATGTTTATTATATTATACAGATAAAATTTTAACTTCATTTAAATAATCTGTATTGTTAATAATTAAATATGTGAGGACACGGTGCCGCAGTGCTAGCAAGTTCACGTATTGTTCCTGCCTTGAGCTGTATATTTGCTGAGACTGGTGCGACACTGGAAGGATAGATGGATAGAATAATTAAACACATACTATGAAGATATTTCAATGTTCCTAAAAAGTTTTGAAGAATCGTCGTTGTAAGCTTACAGATGGCTTAATGTCTATTACAGAGCTGACTGTGTGGTGATTGGGTATTTGGGGAAAGAAAAGTAAGTACAGGAATTGGAGGTTAGTACGTTTGAAAGAGACAGTACTGCTACAATAAAGTATTTCATCGAAGGTCGTGCATGGCGCAGCAAAATCTTGTATGAGACATGAACAATCACTGCGCCACCGTGTTCTTAATAACATGCTTTCATTCCAATCATCATAAAAATGATATCACGTATACATCTCAGTATTTTAGTTATTCAGAGAGCTGTAATATCACGAATGTAATGGATTCTGTGTCCTGTCGGAGAAAGAGAAAGCCCATTTAAGAAGCACGTAGTGATTCACACACAGAGCACATAGAAGATCAAATACAAAAAAAGCATTTAACGTGCTACTTTAGTTACGATGGAATTTGAGAAACTAGTAAATTAAATGAATTTAAGATGAAGTTTATGGTGTTCTACTTTAATGACAAAATAAACTACGTGATTAAAGTGGATATTTCAAGATTGAAGTTAACATTTCGTGCTTTTTTCCTACTCTGTGCCTTTTTTCACACTGTACCCTAATAAGCTTCCATATGACAATCAGACGGTGGGCCACGTCTCTCCTTTTCACGGCGTCTTTGATATGTGACAATTTCTTTTTTATGTCGGGCACTGTGCGACATTGTGAACTTGAGCTTGTTTCTCCTGATACGCTATGTCACTCGATCAACTTCCTTTTCTTGTTTATTCCACTGTATAAACCAACAAATAGTATGTTTTTCTTTGCCTTCACTTGGTATTCGCTGAAATTCTTCTGTTTTCCCTCTTGCTTTTCCCATTGCCTTTTCACAGAAAACGTCTATTTATATTGATTTGCATATTCAAAGAGGCTTAATTCTGGGAGGAGACGGGGCGGGACAGAAGGCGCATGCGTGTGTGTTAGTTTTCACGCTGACCGGGATTTATGTAGCGGAAGAACTTGGAAGTTGGAGTATGCACAGATTCCTGCATCTGGAATTTTCTGTGCGTAAGCACATTTCGGCTTTTGTGCTTACGTCATGTTATAGTGCGAATTCTATGCACGGTGTTATGCATGAGGTCCCTTGTTTGGGTGACTATCATATTCTCACAGGGTTAGCAGCTGAGGACGCTCCGAATAATAAAAGCAATGCAGTAACCAGGCACCTGCATTGGTGATTGGAAAAGGTGCAGCTTAACCATTTGGTATGCTTATGCTAAGCAGATGTCCACATGCAGATAAAACTGTACATGGGAGGTGACATATTAAGATATATTATGGCAAAATTTCACAATAGAACAACAAGTTAACTTACAGTGGGTGAAAGATTATACCATTCTGTAAGTAACTGTGAAATATGAATTCAATTCAAATTAACAGACACTTGTATGAATTTTAACATTAACATTATTTTATGTACATTATTCTAAATATATCGGGGGGAGTAAAGCATTATTAAAAATTAAGTTTTAGATTTTAGCTTACATGTTTTATTTATATTTTTATAAGCATCTAAAAGTATTCTGTTTAAGGTCAATGTGAGTTATGAGTGACCATGATGAAATACTTAAAAGGAAAGATGAAAAACATTGCAATTGGTGATTTCATCAGAAAGTTCTGCACAACATCTACTTCAGTCAGCAGAAGCAAAACTTAAGACATTTCATCATCTTCCAAATATTTCATATGTTATTCTCCATTCTGATGGATTAGAAGTGGATAAGGTTCCTGGATCTGAAGAGAGTATTACTTTATAATCATTCAAAGATGCAATTGGAAAGCATTTCAAAATGCTAGCATTTTTCATGTGTACAGTGAAAGACTACAAAACACTCCATAAGTAAAAAATAAATTGTATCTCTCACTTTATACATGTGCATATATTTCAGCAAAACAAACTGAAATTTCAAAAAAGATGGTTTAACTGAACCGTGTAAAAATTTAGTACAATTTACTTAATGAATACATTGCTGAAAAGTCATTTACTATCAACTGTTTAATTTTGAAGGACAATGGGATGACAATGACAATGAGGTTTTTATTCAGCCAAGTTGGAGCATGAGTAGAGAGAACTTGGAAGACAATTTGGTACATTTTTTAATAATTTTCTCTATGTGTTCATTGATCTTGCATTTCCATCCATCCTTCCCTCCATTACATAACATGTTCATCTATTTCAGTTTTGTGTCTAGCATTAAACACAAGGTGAAAACAAGATCATACTTTTCTTTCATGTTTTATTAACAGGAACCAATCTAACTCCTGAGCACCATATTTACAACTATCAGCCAGACAGGTTGAAGAGAATGCTTTTGGAATTCTTGCTGCTAGGTGCAGAATTTTTGGGAAAGCCTTGGAGTTCTCAGTTGACAAAGCACAAGAGGTCACAAAAGCATGCATCACTATACACAGCTACAACTGTGCTAGTGAAAGTATGGAGCCTGATGGGGCACAATATGTGTCCACTACCTTGGTGGTTGATGGGGACATCCCAGGAGAGTGGAGATGCATGGTTGAGGGAGATACCAGCTTAACAAATCCAGGACACCTCAGTGCCAGCCGGGCTACAAGGACTGGTACTCTCGTTCATGTTCAATATTTTTAGATTGTTGCAGAGAAAGTGTCCTTCCAGGATAATGTGCTCCAGTGAGGCACAATCAATTAAGTCTCTCTCTCTCTCTCTAAATGTGTGTGTATATATATATATATATATATATATATATATATATATATATATATATATATACTGTAAATGTCACACTGGCTGGGCAGGCATCCCAGCCAGAAGAGGGGGTGGTGCCTTACACAGACAGGAGGCTCCTAGCAAGCAGACAGACATCCTGGCCAGGGAGGAGAAGAGGATCAGACCAGGAGAAGAGAACCAGAAAGGGTGGACAGACAGCCCACCGGAAAGAGAATATGTCACTGGGGGTTTTTTATTCCTCCAGCATGATAGATGGTAGCGACCAAGGATATCGGTGTCCAGTGGGAAACCAGCAGGGCATGCCGAGACAATGTAGTCTGGCAGAGCAGTCTTGCTGGGGTCACTGAATAACGCAAGAGGGCACTGTTGTAATGGACTTTCATATGACCCGAAAATGCTTCCATCGTACAGTAGCCCTGGCACTGGAAGTACTCCTGGGTCCCTAATAAAAGGGATCACACCCGGTACCCAGGTGATTCGAAGGTGGGAGGAAGAAAGTCATCCCTCAACCAAAGGAGGGCAGTGCCGTGGTAAGAGTTTTAAGGAGAGAGATTTTGTGTATTGGAGAGAGAAACCTGTGCTTTTGTGCTGCTTTGTGGTATTATGGAAGGAATAGGGTTGAATAAAGTATCCTTTATTTGCACCCAGGACTCTTTGTGTGTTTGTGCTGGGGGTTTGGGCTGTTGATGCCTTGGTTTCCTGCACAATATATATATATGTATATATACTAGGGGCTTCGCTCGCCAACCCCCCTGGCCTGCGCTACGCGCCAGCCACTTTGCATCGCCACCGCTCGCATTGTGAAGAGGGGGGCTGAATGCACCCCAAGGAGATGTGGTCGTTCCTCCAAAACCCCCTCTTAAACGGTGATACAATGAGAAAAAAATACAGTTTTTTTTTACCTCTTCTTTGCTGGATTAGCTACTGGCTTGCTACTACTGCTGCTGCTGTGCCACGTGATCTGCATCTCGCACAGCACTTCAAACATTTAAAAGCCTGTACAGCAGCTGTCCTACTCTTTGTCATTTATTTCCAGCCCCAGCACAAAGTCTCATCTTGCAGGACGTGAGTGCTTGATATTTTTTAGTTTATAATTTAAAAACGGAATAAGTATCCGAAAATCTAACATCACATTAAAGTTCGATAAATTCTGAAAAGAATGATACCAAAAAAATATATGTAGGTTTTAAAATAAGCCTAATTTAAAGCGTGACAAAAAAGTTACATAAAAAGTCACATAAAATCGTTGTAGTAATTCTGACCAGTTCTGTAAACTCTTTCACACAGAAATATTTTGTTACATATACAAAAACTTAAATGAATATATATATATATTTTTTTTTTTTTTTAAGGGTGTGTTTGACATGCAAACAACATATGTAAATAATCAGAAAACTGTTTAGTATGTCTAACACTAGAATTCCAGAAGCCTACGAAAAAACTCATAATCCCTGCCCACCTTAAATCCCAACATTCGATCTGGATTTTATATAAGTAACATATAAATGTTTTTATATAAAGACTATCACAAAACATAATCACAAACTGGACTTTGCGCAATACCTTGGTGAGCTCTGTAAGCCATGCTGTTTCATTGAAAGACAGGTGTGGGAAAGACTGACTGGCAGAATGATGCCCAACCTCTTGCTGCATCCAAACGGTGCCATCTTTCACCTTTACGCCTGGTCCAGCTGCATTGTTCTTATATGTGAGTGGACGTTTCTTGCAGGGAGGGCTTATGTTCTCTTTCTCCGATGTAGAACCCTCATCCTCATCTGAGTTCACCTTTGTTATAGCATGTCTTTATTTGAAAACAAGAGTGTCAAATCAGAGGGAGCGTGAACAAGACAGAGAGAATAAAACTGAATAATAATGAATTAAAAAAAAAATGCTAACCTTTCCAAGTACCATACATTTACAGACTGGCTGTTACAGGCTCAAATCAAATGTATGCTTACTACTCAAAATGTTTATTTTGGGATCTGGCAAGGCTCAAACCTCTTGATTATGAGTCAGCAGTTCTTACTACTGTACTACCAAAGCAGTCGTGGCAATGAACTACACTAACCTGATTTATTTTCTTCGGTTATAGTCTTGAATAAAAGCGCACTTGTTTTGTTATACTTGTACCTTTTGTAAAAGTGCTTATTTAACATTTTAACTTTAGTCTTCACATATTATACACTTCATGTCAAAATTTTGTTGTTAGTACTAAAACATGAAAAAAGTTTGTCTTTTAGGTATGTGTTCAACATTTCTTGCATTTCCTGTCATCCTACACTTACATAGATCTTTGTAAACACAGAACACACGTTCTAAATAACGATATATATTATTTACCCTATACAGCTCCGGGTACCTCACTCCCAGATAAACAAGACTTGAGCTGAGAGATCTTTTTGCCCTTCCTGTAGTGATGGTGGGGGGGGATTTTGGTGGGGGTGGATGGGATAGTAGGCTGCTTGATGCTTATCGACACATTTACAAGACAAAAGACGCTGACAGCGAGGTGCAAGCTGATTTAAGGTGGGACGGATTTACAAGTTTTTTCGTAGGTTTTGGTAATTCTAGTGTTAAGAAAGTGTCATGCTGGTTGTACCAGACCTTTATGGACATGTATTCACCTTACATATTAACACTGCCAATTTTGGTTCTAAAAATATTTTATCACATTAAGGTTCCAACCTCATAAATCATTTTAAATCAGTCTTGATTAGGCAATGACAGGATGAAGGATTTATAGATTGTAGTAGTTGTACTAATATTGCTACACATGCAGAGTACTTTGAAATTCTTACATGTGTGTCTGCACAACATGTAACAAGTTGTCACTCTCTGGTGCTATGACAAAAAAGAATGTTCCAGAAAACACACAGATCAGCTAACCTGATAATCTTATATATTAATTACACAGTGTATATATTATATTATAATTA
>JANRMT010028174.1:167517858-167531266 GCA_026402145.1 Polypterus bichir lapradei
ATATATATATATATATATATATACATACACTCTTTGGGGTGCAAGCAACTCTTGCTGGGGGTGGCAGAATCCATCAAGGAAGAAAAATGAAAAACATTATTTGTACAAAATCTTAATTTATTTATCCATTCCTAAATAATTAAATGGGCAGGCTATTTCGTATAAGTGCAATACGCTGTTTGTTAAAACGGATGACTCCCGCTCTTACGTGCAAGTCTGCGTGGATATTATGAACTATCGTATCTGTTCAAGTTCTTTTTAAATAGAAGGAATTTTTATTTAGTCGACAGAAATATCTTTGGTAGGAATGGAAGTTAAATGTAGGCATCATTGCATAAATTTTTCTTCAACATACAAATGTAAAGAGTAAATTCGCCTTACATTCCAACCAAAGATATTTGTGTCGACTAAATCAGGGGTGTCAAACTCAATTGCACAGGGGGCCAAAATCCAAAACACACTTTAGGTCGCGGGCCGAACAGGATAAAGATTTATTGAACACACTAAAACTAAACTTTTAAAACTTTAAAACTTTTAAAACTTAACTTTTTTGAACATAAATATGAATAAAAACAGACAGGAATATTATTCCTGAAAAAATCAACTCAAACCTTAAATAACTTATAATATTTTGCTCTCCATAAAAGTATATCCTGTCTAAATTATACAAGTTAGAAATAAAGTAAACGTTAAAAGAACAAACATTCAAATTTCTTTACTCTTATGTAATTTTATATAAAAAATAAACTTAGATTTTAAATATCCCAAAAGATTTTGCTCTCCATAAAAATATATCCTGTCAAAATTATACAAATTCAAATATGAACATGCTGCATAACAAAACCTGGAAATATAAATAAAATGTGTTCTTTTCAGCAATAACAAATCAAATCATTCAGTTGTCTTTGCTCTTATGTCATTTTATCAGATTTGGACGCCTGGCATCTTTTTTTGGCAACAAGTTCATTTATGTTTGGTGTGAGGTTCTGTGTTGTGGAGATTCTCAGGATGGATTGCAGGTGCTCATCAGTGAGGCGACTCCTGTGTGCTGTTTTGTTAGTCTTCATCACTGAGAAGATCTTCTCACACAGATATGTGCTACCAAACATGCACAAGGTTCGAGCCGCATGTAGATGGAGCTGGAGCATTTCTGCGGGAATGGAGTGAATAAACTGTGCAGGCCCTGCAGTATCGTACTTTGCCTTCAGTGTGCCATTACACTGCAGCTTAATCACCTCCATCTGAATCTGCACAGGTGCAGTTTCCACATCGACGGCAAATGGGTTGCGAAACAACTCAAAATCTTTTTTTTGTTCTTCAAAGTCACCGAAGCGCCGTGCGAACTCAGTGCGCAGTACGCTCAGTTTATCAGCAAAGTGCGTATTTGGGAACACCGTTGTGACGACTTGGTTCAACATTACTTGGCAACAGGGAAAGTGGGGCAAGTTGCACTGGTGCATTTGTGTCTCCCATAAAAGCAGCTTCACTTGAAATCACTTTGTGATTGTGCACGGGTAAAAACGTCTGCTGAAGTGTCAGATTCTTCTTTAATTCTTCTGCTTTCTGTATCTTCTGCATTGCATTCAGGTCTTTCAGGTTATCCTGATGTTTTGTCTCATAGTGCCGTCTTAGATTAAATTCTGTAATTACAGCCACATTAGCTCCACAAATGAGACACACGGGTTTACCGGCAATGTCAGTAAACATATACTCAGCCTCCCATCGGTTTTTAAAGGCTCTATTTTCAGAATCAACTTTTCTCTTCAGCATCGTGTGGGCTAGCTTCACAATAACTTGCAGCATCATAAGCTGGACTTGATTAACGCGGTAAGTGTTCGGCAAGGCAGCTGAAGCGCTGCATTATGGGATCTGTAGTTTATTGTGCTACCAGCGCTTCATATACCCGGGCCATTAATAACAATAATACAGTATATAAAATGATCTCGCGGGCCGGATATAATTACATGCCGGGCCGGATGTGGCCCGCGGCCCTTGAGTTTGACACATATGGACAAAATAGAACTTGAAAAGATATATTTTTTTGAATGTGATCGCGCAATTCAGATTGAGTTGACGCGCACTAAAGTACTTCGAGCCCGCGTGCTATTGTGGTTTTGCCTGCATGCCTCAATAAGTCACCCTCCCCTCGCTCTTACTTTTTTACCGTTCATCTAATGAATACACTGAGTATGGCTTTACCAAAACAATCATTGATGGCGAATAAAGTATCCATTATTCGAGTATGTAGATCGGGGTATATATATATACATATATATATATACCCGCGTATCATAGCGGAGAAGTAGTATGCTAAAGAAGCTATGAAAAAGAAAAGGGAACATTTTAAAAATAACGTAACATGACTGTCAATATACAGTAATTGTTTTGTGAGTGTTATTGAGTGTTGCTGTCATCAAGGATTTGATTATCATTATTTCTTTCAGTCAGGTTCGTATTTGTAGGATGTGTTGTGTTCAAGTTACATTCCGTGTTTGTCAATCGTTGTAAAGATAACAGGTTTCATTCATCGATTCGTTTCTTACTGCATCAATAAACAGCTCGTCTTCTTCTTTATCTGAGACCTGACACACTGCATGCACGGGTTTTTTTTTTTACACTGTCTTCCTTTAGCGGGACATTGACTTTTTCCACCATGTGCTTTGTTTCCGCAGTAGCTGCACTTATGAATATGCTTGTATGTATCAGACGCTTCATATTTTTTTGCTGCCTTTTCAATTGTGTAATTTGGTTTTTGTTCAGCGCTCTTTGGAACTGTTGCTTTTTGTCTGTGCACTGCGTCAGTTCACGTGAGCCGCTCGGTGTACATGCATCGAAGTTTCCCAGCTGTGCTGGTGCCATGTCGTGCTATGTCCACGGCTGTATTTAATGTTTCCTAAGTCCCGGCACTTAAAACTTTCTCTCGCAGTTTCGCTGAGTTTGTGCCAAACACCACCCTGACCATCTCATCTTCCTCTGCATAAGCACAGAATATTTAGCGGCAGTGTTTCTATTGGATTGCCGCTGACGGACGGCCTTATATGGGCAGGCACTAAATTACAAACGCCAGCGGCAGCCTGTCTATGAACTTAATTTAAAGTTTAGGTTTACACCGTGCTTTGTTTCCGTAGTAGCAGCACTCATGAATATGGTTGTATATGTCACTCGCTCGCTTCTTATTGTTTCGCTGCCTTCTCAATTATATAATGCATGCTTTCTTCAGCGCTTTTTGGAGCTCTTCCTGGTTTTCTACGTACTGCGTGATTACGTGGGAGGCGTGATGATGTCACAGGAAACTTTCGGCTTTCAAGCTCATCTCCATTACAGTAAATGGAGAAAAACAGCTTCCAGTTATGACCATTACGCGTAGAATTTCGAAATGAAACCTGCCCAACTTTTGTAAGGAAGCTGTAAGGAATGAACCTGCCAAATTTCAGCCTTCCACCCACACAGGAAGTTGGAGAATTAGTGATGAGTGAGTCAGTGAGTCAGTCAGTGAGGGCTTTGCCTTTTATTAGTATAGATTAAGCTGTGCATTCTATGGTTTAATTAACTATTTTTGTGCTTAAAAATCTTTAAAAAAATATATTTACATGCAGTTCGTATGGTCTGGAACAGATTAATTGTATTTATATACAATCCTATGGGGGAAATTACTTCGGGTCACGGCCAAATCGGGTTACAACCAGAGTTTTGGAACGAATTACGGTCGTGACTGTGACCAGTTCCACTGTATAGCTCACCTGAGTCCGTAGGAATTAGCGGAACGTTCAATTCCCCGATCAAAAGTATCACTTCTACCTTCTGACAGGACTATAGGAGCTCCTGGACTTCTTACTTGGCCCATGCAGTAGCTGATCTGTTTTTTATTCTCTGATTCTCTTTTTATTCTTCCCCCTCCTCTTCATCTTTCTCTCTTTAAAATGGCATGCTTTATGCCAATTACTCCCGGAAAGAAAACAGTAAAACCGGAAGTTCTACCTCTGGGGCACCACTGTCAATCTCCGGATGACAGAATCATCCCCACAACACCCTATCGACAGCAGAAAACATATTATATTTATGTGGCAGCTCTACAAATTAATCTTCTTTATAAACAAGTTTAAATTATACTATACAACAAAAAGGTGAATTAAATGTGTATTTCTTTAAAACAAAGAACATATAGATACAATTTAAAATAGCAGAGCAAGCCAGGGACAGTCCCTGGACATAGTGTCAGTCCATCATAAGGAAGCAAATCCTTTCAAACAAACATAGAATCGAAGTTCGTCAGTTTGGGATTTAATCCAATATATGTGTTGTCAATCAGACTAATCATGCTGTATATGAAACCACTCATATAGCAAACTGATAGTGTAGATTAACTCTCATAGTATTAAAGTAACCATTTAAGACTTAATAAACTTAAAATAAGATTAAAATGCTTACTTTCAACTATTTTACTGTGCATGAAAACCTTTTTTAATGGAGGGCTATTCTATATAGTACTGTAAAATGCTGCATTTGTTTGATTCAGATTTAAGATAAAGAAAGCAGAAGTGAACAGATCATTGTAGCAGTTTATTATTACAGCTTGATTTCATATTTAGTTTTCTCTATTCTCCTGCATTTCTCACTCAGCTTACCACAACAAAAAGTGCCACTTTTAAGTTATAGCTTAAAACACACGATGGACATTCAAATATTAAACTTGCAAAAGTATAATCATCACATGATTCTACACTGTGGTGCTTTGGCTGTCAGGGCAGCGTAAGCTCTGGTAACTCAGCGTCTTACTGAGGTAGGACTCATTAATTACTCATCCCATTACAATGGGATTTGAGAAACTAGTCAATTAAACAATTTTAAGATGAAGTTTATGATGTTCTTCTTTAATGACAAAATAAACTACGTGATTAAAGTGGAAATTTCGAGATCAAAGTTGACATTTTGTGCTTTTCTCCCACTGTAAGCCTTTTTTTTTTCTCTGTACTCTAATACGCTTTCATATCACACTCAGATGGTGGGCTACGAGTCCCCTTTTCATGGCGACTTTGATAACTGACAACTTATTTTTTATTTCGGGCACTGTGCGACTCTATTAACTTGAGTTTTCAAGTTTCTCCGACATTCTATGTCACTCGATCAACTTCCTTTTATTGTTTACTAGCAAAATACCCACGCTTTGCAGCGGAGAAGTAGTGTGTTAAAGAAGTTATAAAAAAAAAGGGAAAAATTTTAAAAATAACGTAACATGATTGTCAATGTAATTGCTTTGTGACTGTTATGAGTGTTGCTGTCATCAAGGATTTGATTATCATTATTTCTTTCAATCAGGTTCGTATTTGGAGGATGTGTTGTGTTCAAGTTACATTCCGTGTTTGTCTAGTCTATCCCTGACCATCTCATCTTCGTTGTCAACCGTTGTAAAGATAACAGGTTTCATTCATCGAAGTGATCACTACCCAGATCGGTACTCGTGAATCTAAGATGTTTAACAGGCATTCCCGGTATTAAGTTGTGGATTTGCCTGCGAATATTTAGCGGCAGCCTGTCTATGAACATAATTTAAACTTAAGCTTTACACCTTGCTTTCTTATTGATATGTCTACAAAGGCTTGTTCAGCGTAAAAGGGTTGTTCCTTTCCTACTGCATCAATAAGCAGCTTGTCTTCCTCTTTATCTGAGACATCACACACTGCATGCACGGGTTTACCTTTCCCAGTCCTGCAAAGTCAGTTCACGTGAGCCGCTCGGAGTACATGCATCGAAGGTTCTCAGCTGTGCTTGTGCTATCTCGTGCAATCTTGCGATGTCTACAGCTTTATTTAATGTTAGCTCAGACCCGGCGCTTAAAAGTTTCTCTTGCACTTTTACTGAGTTTGTGCCAAACACTATCCCTGACCATCTCATCTTCGTTTGCATAAGCACAGTCCTTCACCAGCAATTTTAACTCCGTTACAGCAATTTTAACTCCGTTACAAAGTGATAAAAAGTCTCGTTTATAACCTGCGTCTTCTCATTAAACTTGTATCTCACAAATATCGTATTCGTCGTAGGCATGACAAACGCCAGCGGCAGCCTGTCTATGAACTTAATTTAAACTTAAGATTTACACCGTGCTTTGTTTCCGCAGTAGCTGCACTTATGTCACTCGCTTCATATTCTTTTGCTGCCTTCTCAATTGTGTGATGCGTTTTGTGTTCAGCGCTCTTTGGAGCTCTTGCTTGTTCTTTGCATACTACGTTTACAGTCAGTTCACGTGAGCCGCTCGGAGTACATGCATCGAAGGTTCTCAGCTGTGCTTGTGCTATCTCGTGCAATCTTGCGATGTCCACGGCTTTATTTAATGTTAAAGTCCTTCTTTAAAGTCCTTCACCCGCGAATATTTAGCGGCAGTGTGTCTATTGGATTGCTGCTGACAGACGGCCTTATATGGGCAGGCACTCAATTACGTGGGAGGTGTCACGAAATGAAACCTGCCTAACTTTTGTAAGTAAGCTGTAAGGAATGAGCCCGCCAAATTTCAGCTTTCTACCTACACGGGAAGTTGGAGAATTAGTGATGAGTCAATGAGTGAGCGAGTGAGTGAGTGAGTCAGTGAGGGCTTTGCCTTTTATTATTATAGATACCACTGTTTAAACCAACAGACAGTACGTTTTTCCATGCCTCCACTTGGTATTCGCTGAAATTCTATTTTCCCTCGTGCTTTGCCATTGCCTTTTCACAGAACACTGAGCTTAAGGGCTGTTTATATTGATCTGCATATTCAAAGAGGCGTAATTCTGGGAGGAGTTGGGGTGGGGCAGCAGGCACGTGCGTTAATTTTCATGCTGACCGGGATTTATGTAGCGGAAGAACGTGGAAGCTGGCATAAGCACATTTCTGCTTTTGTGCTTATGTCACGTTATAGTGCGAATTCTACGCACAGCGTCATGCATGAGGGCCCTGGAGAGCCGCAGTGGCTATAGGTTTTCATTCTAACCCTTTCCCTAATTAGTGACATGTTTTTGCTGCTAATCAACTTATTTTAAATTAATTGTAACTGACTTGCTTTTTAAGACTCAGACTCCTTAATTGTTTCTTTTTCCTTAGTTAGCTGTCAAACAGTAGGAAGATTGAAAATGAGCCAAACATGACCAGCAAACTGTGTCCATCATACAGTATCAGAAAATAAAGAAAGGTGAAGGTCTCAAGAATGTTGATCTGCTCAGGTCCACAAAACATTTTAACAGTGCTCTTAAAAAAGAGAAAATCAACAATTTCAGAAATTTGTGCTAATGCACAATGAGACCAGCAACAAGCCATAGAATTAAAGAACGGGTGTAATTAACAACAAGAATCAATGCCTAATTAAGCAACTGCTTGGAGTGAGATTGGTTGGAGTTTGATGCCCTGACTTAGTTGGTCTTCTGATGGCTCACTCACTTCTCATTTCACTTTAGTTTCGGTGTCTTTTAAGGAAGAAAATGAAGCAATTCAGAGGAACAATAAAGAAATTCAGGGAAACAAATCAAGTCAATTAAAATTAATTCAAAAGAAGTTAATTAACACCAAAAACAGGCCACTAATTAAAAAAAAGGTTTAGAATGAAAACCTGCAGCCCTCCAGGACTGGAGTTTGAGATTCCTGAATTAAACCCTTACATGTTTCCGGTCAATCAATGGCAACACTTGAACATACATATACTGTAGGTTGGATTTGGAGCAAAATCTCCAGGAACTATGACATGGTAACAATAATCACGCCACCTAGCCACCTTAACTAAAGGATATTTCAAAAGGGACTGGACTTGGGAGGCTTACTGTACAATTCATTTGGAATTCCTGGGGGTCATGTAAACATTCTGTAAGGTCTGATTCTATGCTGGTTCCACAGTTGCCTTCACTCCTCTAGGTTTTTTTGCAGAATATCAGTGAAACAGAAGCACAGTTCATGGGTGCCATTGAAATTACCTGAGTATTTTAGATCATTAAAAAGGTCCATCTAGAACTGTGAACTAACAGAAAATGTTATAAATATTCAAAACAAAATACATGTTTAAATTATACTGATTAAAACGAGTATCTCATTCTCCTTCACCAATTAGTTTCTATATACGAAGTACTTTGTATTAAGTCCAGTTCACATTTCATGTGACTTAATGCCCTTATTATCAGGACACTGTACCACTTTCCCTTGCTGGCTTGGTAGTTTGCTATTACTGGATTAAGCAGATGTAAAAATACTGTTAAAGTAACACTTAGAAGTGTATCTACTGTTTGAAAAATGTGTCCCTGTATTTTATACACTTTAAACTTTTAAATCATTAGATTAGTTAATTTAACCACGAAAATTAACTTGTTATTGTTTTGTTTATTTATTGGGATGTGCAAGATAATTTACACTGAAGTATATGATTTAGTCAAAATATGAAACTGTTCCAGATGAATTTATGTTCTACCAGTGTACATTACAATAAAATTCTCTGATCTACAATCTCTAACTTGTAGTTAGGTTCAAGTGAGGCATGTTGATTATAATAAAAATAATGCACTTACCACTGTTTTATATACTTTGCCCAGCAGAATTCAATTCTTGGATTGGATATAGATGTTCTATAAATATGAATTTATGATGATAAATATGAAAAAACAGTGACTGTGATGCAACCTCTTTGCATTGCTGCCATTATTCCATTTTCTGTTCCACAATCTGTTCTCAATCACATTAAACAACTCAAAGGCCATAAATGAGCTTCACATAATTAGATGCCACTACTGCTGGATTATTACTAGTTAGGCCACATGCCAACCATAATATTTTTCTTGAGAATCCATCTATGCACCCACTTACTACAAAACAGTAAGACTTGAACTTATCATTGCAATCGATGTGCCAAATATAATTAGGCCCCAAAGAATGATAATATCTTTAACAAAATCATTTGATCCTTCTTGCTCGAGTTCCACAGGGATTCCAATTCCTGACATATGCAGCATTACATCACTTCTAGCTCATAACTGATAATTTTAGTTTAAATTCGGAAACAAGTAGTCTTAATTTTGTTCTCAGTGTCCGGAGACTTATGCTGAATCTGTGTCTTGAGGAAATCTAAAATGACATTATATCTTTGACCTTTTCTAAAATATTCTTTTATTAAATCAGGTAAGTCTATGGTATTCATAACACCTATAAAAATAGTATGTTATTTATTGTGGATGAATATTTAGAGCACATTAACCCACAATAAATTAACCAATACGTTATATATACTGTCTATATATAAAATGCATCATATATTATTGATCATTTTAAAGGGTTTGTAAGAGCCAATCTTAGAAAGTTAAAGTTTTGAGTTAAACTCATATTAATGTTTGCTTAATTTGAATAGAATATAAATTTCTTTCATAGTCATAACTTATGGTATAGTCTTTTCCCCCTATAAGTTAGTAAGAGATAGAACCTTCTTACTATAACTGAGAAACAGTGTGATAATAAGCTTAGTTGTGTTAAGAACAGGTCCCAGTAAAGAGGGACTTGAAAGACCCATTTTCTACTCAGAGATGGGATAAGCATACGATTTTCTGACCGTTTAGAAATTGTTCTAAAACATTTTGAAATGGTCCAGAAATGTTGAGTAAATAGTAACGATTTGAGATGTAACAAGATTAAGCTTAAAACTGAACTTTTCTTAACATTAATTTTTCTTTTTTTTTGCTATTTTAATTTTCTTTTTTGTGTGAACTGTTTTACTTTGAAACTTAACTAAACTTTTAAAAACGAAGATATTTTGCCTGTGGAATCATTTCTGCGCGTCAGGCTTTTGTTGAATCCCATTTATTTGAGTTGAAGCTGCTGAACTTTGGTAATTTTGGGAAATCGCAGCTACATTTTCGTCAGAAAACGAGCCATCTGAAGGCCTGGAACTTGAACTGGAATCTACCATCTTAGTACGGAGGACACTTCTGCTTCAGAACTTGTCAACGAAGAAAAAGAACTGAGTTATTCCGAGGTACTGTGCTCTTTTCTACCATCTCTGCATGATCGTAAATGAAAGCAAGGTCGCTGTACCTTGAGAAGATTTAAGAGACTGTGATATTATAAAAGACATTGTGGATGTTCAGTTGTGCTTTTGCCTGAGTCATTAAAGCCTTGTTGCAAGGAAGTAATCTGCGCTGTTGGAACGTCCTGATTGTGACGAAATTGCTGTCAGGAAACGTCCTGTCATTTACTCAAACGGCTGTCATGGCAATGTCTAAGCATAACTCAAGTGAAGTCGGAAGCGATCTAAATACAGACTCAAAATTAGAGAATATAATTAGAGATCTTAAAGATCATATAAGTAGAAGGAAAGAACGGCTCTCTGAGCTTAAGGCTGAAATAGAAAGCCTTAAAGACACTTCAGAAAATCATTTAGAAGTAGAAGAAAGACTTGAAAAATTTTGTGAGACGCACAATGAGATAGAGGATCTACATAAAAGGCTTCTATCCGCGTTAAGTAAAGAAGGAGCGATCAAGAAACAGAAAACAACATTCACTGAAAGCTCTAAGAAATGGAATGAATTTATTGATGCTACAGCGGCATGGCTGAAAGACACAAATAGCCTGTTAACACACACATCTGATGAACAACTAGTTAATCAATTCGAAGAAATGCAATTACAAGAACGGGATCACTCAAAGTCATAAACACGAAAGTCGTCTCCTCAGTTAAAGCACGCTCTTGATATTAAACTTGATTCTTTAGCCCAGAAAACCGCTGCCGCAACATTACCTTCTACAGCAGTGTTGATTGAACAATCGACACTTGATAGAATTCTACAAAGGTTAGATGAACTAGAGTCCAAAAGGAAGGTACGGTCAGTAACTGCCTCAGGACAGCCATTGTTGTACGGACACGGTCTTATTGATATACTAGCAAAATACCCGCGCTTCGCAGCGGCAAAGTACTCCCTTAAAATTTTTATTAAGAAGAAAATTAAACCTTTTTAAACTGAGGGAAAATATACCAATAATTATTTGTTAAGGATCTCTTTGTATACCACATTGTGAGTTCGGCCCTCTGGTTGTAATATGACCAAGCTGTGCGCTGAGCTTACTCTTGAGCATGCAATACACTTGAAAGTGACAACCAAACAATTCAGCGGCAGGCATCAACTCACATTCAGATCCATAGGTGAAGGGCTTAAGCATTTCACTCTTATAGTGCTCCTGTGTAGTACAATTATCTCCTGTACCGTCATCAGTCCACACCTTTAACCTGTCCCAGTCATTCAATACATAAGACACAATGTTCCTCCGGATATCAAGAGTGAGCCTGATATGGCCGTGCAATATGTAACAAAGAGAATGGAAAAGGTAGGTGCCATCTCCGGGCATGGAAACCACTCGGTAAGTGACAGTTCTTTGATCGATGGTGATCACCTCGATAGACATGTTAATGGGGGTACGGTTGGAATGATAAAGGAAATGGGTACCTGAACAATGTAAAGTAAGTCTAACATACCTACACAATAACTATAATTGTAATAAATGAACAATAAAACAGCGGAGAAGCCGTGGATTAAATTAAAAGGCTGTAGTTATCAGCAGGGAGACGTGAATCCCGTGGCGTAGCAAGGAAGGGAATGTAGAGACTGGAGCGACGGATGGCCTTATATAGGCAGGCAGCCAACAACGTGGGAGGCATTGGAATGGGCGACCCAACGCCGCCTCACACGGTGACCGAGCTGCAGGCTATGGACGTATATATGTACATAAGTAGGATTCAGTTAGCGTTGGGAACCCGCGTACCAAATTTCTTGAAGATGGGCCCATAAGTAACAAAGACCGTTGAAAAGTTCAATATGGCGGCCGACAGTGGCATCATACCACTGAAATAAGTACGTACATCGGTTTTGGTTAGCGCAGGGAAGCCACCTACCAAATTTTGTGAAGATGGGGCCATAAATAAGAAAGTTCAACATGGCGAACATTGTCAACCGTTATGACAGTTACGCGTAGAATTTCGGAATGAAACCTGCTTAACTTTTGTAAGTAAGCTGTAAGGAATGAGCCTGCCAAATTTCAGCCTTCTACCTACACAGGAAGTTGGAGAATTAGTGACATTGGAAAGTTCAATATGGCGGCTGACAGTGGCGTCATACTACCGAAATAAGTACGTACATTGGTTTCGGTTAGCGCAGGGAAGCCGCCTACCAAATTTCGTCAAGATGGGGCCATAAATAAGAAAGTTCAACATGGCGGACGTTGTTGACCGTTATGCGTAGAATTTCAAAATGAAACCTGCTTAACTTTTGTAGCTAAGCTGTAAGGAATGAGCCTGCCAAATTTCAACCTTCTACCTACACGGGAAGTTGGAGAATTAGTGACTTTGGAAAGTTCAATATGGCGGCCGACAGTGGCGTCATACCACCGAAATAAGTACGTCCATCGGTTTTGGTTAGCGTAGGGAAGCCACCTACCCAATTTCGTGAAGATGGGGTCAGCCTTCTACGTACACGGGAAGTTGGAGAAATAGTGACGTTGGAAAGTTCAATATGGAGGCCGACAGTGGCGTCATACCATCGAAATAAGTACGTACATCAGTTTCGGTTAGCGCAGGGTAGCCGCCTACCAATTTTCGTGAAGATGGGGCCATAAATAAGAAAGTTCAACATGGCGGACGTTATTGACTGTTATGACCGTTACACGTAGAATTTCGAAATGAAACCTGCTTAACTTTTGTAAGTAAGCTGTTTGGAATGAGCCTGCCAAATTTCAGCCTTCTACCTACACGGGAAGTTGGAGAATTAGTGACGTTGGAAAGTTCAATATGGCGGCCGACAGTGGCGTCATACCACCGAAATAAGTACGTACATCGGTTTTGGTTAGCGCAGGGAAGCCACCTACCAAATTTCGTGAAGATGGGGTCAGCCTTCTACCTACACGGGAAGTTGGAGAATTAGTGACATTGGAAAGTTCAATATGGCAGCCGACAGTGGCGTCATACCATCGAAATAAGTATGTACATCGGTTTCAGTTAGCGCAGGGAAGCTGCCTACCAAATTTCGTGAAGATGGGGCCATAAATAAGAAAGTTCAACATGGCGGACGTTGTCAACCGTTATGACCGTTACGCGTAGAATTTTGAAATGAAACCTGCTTAACTTTTGTAAGTAAGCTGTAAGGAATAAGCCTACCAAATTCCAGCCTTCTACCTACACGGGAAGTTGGAGAATTAGTGATGAGTGAGTGAGTCAGTGAGTGAGTGAGTGAGTCAGTGAGGGCTTTGCCTTTTATTAGTATAGACTAGCAAAATACCCGCGCTTCGCAGCGGCGAAGTACTGCATTAAAATTTTTATTAAGAAGAAAATTTAACCTTTTTAAAGTGAGGGAAAATATGGCAATAATTATTTGTTAAGGATCTCTTTGTATACCACGTTGTCAGTTCGGCCCTCCGGTTGTAA
>JANRMT010028174.1:167536266-167550064 GCA_026402145.1 Polypterus bichir lapradei
GTAGAATTTCGAAATGAAACCTGCTTAACTTTTGTAAGTAAGCTGTAAGGAATGAGCCTGCCAAATTTCAGCTTTCTACCTACATGGGAAGTTGGAGAATTAGTGATGAGTCAGTCAGTCAGTCAGTGAGGGCTTTGCCTTTTATTATTATAGATTAGCGCAAAATCAAGCTGAATGTCAGAAAGCAATTATTGAAATGGCTAAATCAATAACTGATCAAAAGATAACATCTGCTCCAGCACCTCCAGCGCCGCGTGGTGAACTACCACACAGACAGGTAACTTTATTTTCAGGTGACCCACTGGCTTATGCAGACTTCATCAGAGCCTTTGATAATGCTGTAGGTGATGTATTAGCAGACTCACAAAATAAATTAGATTACCTGATCCAGTACACCAGAGGTTCTCCTCAAGAAATGATTAAAGGGTGCTCACGAATGTTACCAGATGAAGGCTATTAGAAGCAAGAAGGTTGCTTGAAAGATATTATGGCAATGAGTTATTTGTAGAATATGCATATCTCGATAAAGTATTGAAATGGTCTCAAATAAAGCAAAACGATGGGGTGGCTCTGAGAGATTACGCTAATTTCCTCTCAATCTGCATGAACACTATGAATAACTCAGGGAATGGTGGAGAATTCAATAACAATCATAATGTGCATGTTGTACTTAAGAAACTTCCATTTTCTTTGAGAAACGAATGGATGAGGTATGCTTACAAGCTTCAAGAAAATAAAAAAAAAACCTGGTGTACCTGAACTAATTAACTTTTTGCGTCGCAAAGCTGAAAACCTGTGCACAGTGCCGTTTCACAAGGCTACACTTGTATAGAGAAAAAAGAAAAGATCGACAAGGGTGGGTTTCCACTAAAGTATGGACAGAAATCAGGAAGTATCTACACTACAGGCATATCTGATGCTGCCAAAAAGGAGACTCAAGAAACCTCTGTCAAAAAGACTGTTAGTGATACATGTGCATTTAGAAAGCCTTGTATATTCTGCAATGGTCAGCATACTCTTGCTGAATGTAGTAAAATCAAAGGATTCCAACATAAAGAAAGAATTGACTTTTTAAAATCTAAAGGTTTATGTTTTCACTGTCTCAAACAGGGGCATCTTGGTAAGAACTGTAAAGAAAGAATGAAATGTCAGACATGTACTTTTCAGCACCCAGACATCCTGCACATCAAACGAGACAGTGGAACAACATCTAAAGCAACAGCTAGTGTAGCAACACCAACTGAAAAGAAAACCGAGACTGGAACTTGTGCCGTTACTGGGGCCGGAGAAGAATGCGCAGTGCAAGTAGTTTCTGTTAAGGTAAAATCTAAGAAAAGTGAAAGATATGTAGAATCATACGCGTTTATAGATCTCGGCAGTACAGTAACAATTTGCACTGAAAGGCTCCAGAGACAATTAAGCATTCAAGGGAAAAGAACACAAGTATTCCTCAAAACTATAAGTAACTATGATGATGATTCAAAAATGCTAACCCAAAGTTCTGTCTTATCAGATTTACAAGTCTGTGGTCTCACTGATGTTGAATATATTGATTTGCCAAAGGTCTTCACACAGGTCTCCATTCCAGTGAATAGAAAAAATATTCCACTACAAGAAGATATCGGTAAGTGGGCATATCTTAAAGAGGTACATCTATCTCATATTGACTCTGAAGTTGATCTTTTAATAGGAATCAACTACCCAGAAATCTTCGAGCAGTCGCAAATCATACCTAGCCAAGGAGGTGGACCTCATGCCATGAAGACTGCACTTGGATGGGTAGTTGGTGGACCATACAAAGAAATAGATTACCTCGCAAAACAAAGTGGTAAGATGCCCAAACATTCAATCAATCATGTGTCAATAACAGAGATTGAGGATATGTTGCTGCAACAGTATAACACGGATTTTCCAGAGCGCAGTTGTGAAGAAAAGGAGGAGATGTCACAGGAGGACATCAAGTTCATGCGCATAGCCTTAGAATCTGCGAGACTGGTAGGTGGCCACTATTGTTTAAATTTGCCTTTGAAGGATGAAACACTTAAAATGCCGAATAACTGCTGTATTGCTGAACAGCATGCTATTGGACTCAAAAGAAAATTGAGCAAAAATTCAGGTTTCCACGAAGACTATAAAGCCTTCATGAAAGACATTATAGACAATGGTTATGCTGTTATGGTACCCAAAGAAAGCCTGAATTGCAATGAAGGAAGAGTATGGTACATCACACATCATGGTGTGTATCATCCAAAGAAAAATAAGATTCGAGTGGTCTTTGACTGCACTGCCACCTACCAGGGGATTTCACTTAATGAACAATTACTAAAAGGCCCTGACCTAACTAACACATTCATTGGTGTCCTTACAAGATTCAGAAAGGAGCCAGTAGCCATAATGGCAGACATTAAGTCAATGTTCTACCAAGTTAAAGTACCAGATAAAGACACTGATCTTTTACATTTTCTATAGTGGCCTGAAGGTAATCTAAGTAAAGACCTTGAATAATTCAAAATGACAGTACATCTTTTTGGTGCTACTTCTTCACCCAGTTGTGCTTCTTATGCTTTGCATAGAACAGCTGAAGATGCCAGAGATACATTTCCTGAGGAAGCTGTTAACACCATTGTCAATAACTTCTACATGGATGATTGTCTAAGGTCAGTGACGACAGAAGAACAAGCAGTAAAGCTGGCAAAGGGCATCCAAGCTCTATGACTCAAAGGAGGATTCAATTTGACTAAGTGGGTGAGTAACAACAGAGCAGTTTTATTGTCCATACCTGACAAAGACAGAGCTCATGAACAAAGGACTTAGATTTGAGCCACAGTCTCCTTCCCACAGAGCGTGCCCTGGGCATCCAGTGGTGCACAGAAACGGACAGTTTCAAATTTCAGATTAAGTTACAAAACAAGCCCGCCACAAGGAGTGGTATTCTGTCTGTTGTTAGCTCAGTTTATGATCCACTTCATTTTCTAGCACCTGCCTTACTGCCAGCAAAGCTTATTCTAAGAGACTTATGCAAAGAGAAATTTGGGTGGGATGAGGAAGTAGAAGTCAAACACATTCAGAAATGGAAAAAATGGATAGATGATTTTAAGTTACTTACAGACTATAAAGTGAACAGATGCTTCAAACCTACTGGGTTTGGAACCATAAAAACTGCACAAATGCACCATTTTGCAGATGCTAGTGAAGATGGATATGGCACTGTCACTTACCTTGTCTTAACCAATGAAGAGGGCAAAAAGCATTGTTCATTCCTGATGGACAAGTCAAGAGTTGCACCATTGAAGCAGGTCACGATTCCAAGATTGAAGCTGACAGCAGCCGTTGTGGCAGTAAAAATGGACAAAATGCTTAAAGGTGAGCTTCAAATGTCCTTACAAGAATTTATATTTTGGACTGACAGCGCCATGATGCTAAAATACATTTCAAATGAAAGCACTCGATTCAAGACTTTTGTTGCCAATTGAATCTCCATGATCAGAGATCATTCACAACCTTCACAGTGGAAGTATGTCACATCCGCCCTTAACCGAGCTGATCAAGCATCTAGAGGGCTAAGTATAGAAAACTTTCTCAAAAGCACCACATGGTTACATGGTCCAAGTTTCTTATTGAAGTCTGAATGTGAGTGGCCAAAAAGACCAGATCAACTGAATGATTCACTCTTTGTAGATGATCCAGAAGTTAAAACTTGTGCAGTTAACATGACAAAAATAGAGGAGGCAACTGAACCCATCAACAAACTAATCATTTACTTTTCAGATTGGCATCGCTTGAAGAAAGCAGTGGGCTGGTTCCTCAAGTTTAAAGACATACTGTTGAATGTCTTTAAATGAAAGAAAAACATTCCAACAAGAAGTCAGTCAGACTAAAAGTAATCTAGAAGAACAAAGATCACTCATCACAAAGCATAAGAAAAGATACAAACTGACTTGAAAACCAAGTCCAATTTCTCTAGACGACTTAGTTAAAGCTGAAACGGAGCTTATCCGCCTAAGTTAACAGCAAGAATTTCCAGAAGAATTAAAGGCTAAGAAAGAAAAAGACTTGTGTAAAAAAGAACAGTCAAATCTACAAACTTGACCCGATCATACAAGATGGAATACTGAGAGCTGGAGGAAGACTCTGCAAAGCTGCAATGCCCAAAGAAGCTAAACATCCTGCAGTTCTTCACAAGCATTCACATGTTGTTTCTCTCATATTGCAGCACACTCATAAACGAATCAGGCATTGTGGGCGCAGCTATGTGCTCGCACAGTTACGCAAGAAATACTGGATACCTCAAGCGAATTCAGCTATCAGAAAAATAATTTCAAAGTGCACAACATGCAGAAGATACAATGAGAAAGTAGGTGAGCAAAAAATGGCAGATTTGCCAGAAGATCGCCTAACACCAAACCAACCACCATTCACTAATGTTGGAGTTGATTATTTTGGCCCCTTTCTAGTTAAAAGAAGAAGAAGTCTAGTCAAGAGGTATGGAGTAATCTTCACATGTTTAACAACCAGAGCTACGCACATAGAGATTGCACATAGCTTAGACAATGATTCTTGTATCCAAACCATACTCCGATTTACGGATAGAAGAGGACAAGTTAAAATCATGCGCTCAGACAATGAAACAAATTTTGTTGGAGCAGAAAGAGAACTACGAGAAGCTACTAAAAAATTGGAACACAAAAAAATCAGCAACGCTATGATGCAAGAACAAATCAAATGGATTTTCAATCCACCATCAGCCTCTCATCAAGGTGGAGTGTGGGAAAGACAAATCAGAAGCATAAGAAAGATTTTAAATTCAACACTAAACCAACAAACACTCGATGATGAAAACTTTCCTACAATGATGTGTACAGTGGAATCAATACTCAATAACAGACCCCTTACAAAGACATCAGATGACCCAAATGATTTGGAACCATTCACACCCAATCACTTGTTATTACTGAAGACAAAACCTGAAATGCCACCTGAACTCGTTTCAGAAAATGAACCATACCCAAGAGAAGATGGAAACAAATTCAATACATGGCTGACTTGTTTTGGAAAAGATGGACAAAAGATTATTTACCAATACTTCAAGAATGTCAAAAATGGCTTGCACCAAGAAGAAATTTTGAACCAGGGGACATTGTTCTAATTGCAGACAAAGCTACACCTCGCAATTCCTGGGTAATGGGTCGGGTCACCAAGACAATGCCAGATGCCAAAGGTGCAGTCAGAAGAGTATGTGTGCAGACCAAAAACAGTACACTTGACAGACCCGTGAATAAACTGTGCCTGCTTCAAGAAACAGCCAACGTTTGAAATATGAAATTTTTAAAATGTTTGTTTGCAGTGTTATTACTAGTGATTAAAAAGAACAGTTAATATAAAAGTAATTGGCTCATATTGAAGTAAAGTAAAGTAATTGTCTCCGCTCCTGCATAGCCAATTAGGAGCCGGAAATGTAAAAGCCAATCTTAGAAAGTTAAAGGTTTGAGTGAAATTCATATTAATGTTTGCTTAATTTGAATAGAATATAAATTTCTTTCATAGTCATAACTTATGGTATAGTCTTTTCCCCCTATAAATTAGTAAGAGATAGAACCTTCTTACTATAACTGAGAAACAGTGTGATAATAAGCCTAGTTGTGTTAAGAACAGGTAAAGAGGGACTTAAAGACCCATTTTCTACTCAGAGATGGGATAAGCATACCGTTTTCTGACCGTTTAGAAATGGTTCTAAAACATTTTGAAATGGTTCAGAAATGTTGAGTAAATAGTAACGATTTGAGATGTAACAAGATTAAGCTTAAAACTTAACTTTTCTTAACATTAATTTTTCTCTTTTTTTTGCTAAAAACAAAGATATTTTGTCTGTGGAATCATTTCTACGCGTCAGGCTTTTGTTGAATCCCATTTATTTGAGTTGAAGCTGCTGAACTTTGGTAATTCTGGGAAATCACAGCTACAGGGTTATTAAATTTCCAATTTTTCACTTATTTCGGATAATGCACGTATCTCTTTAATATTAGAACAACTTCTAAATGTGCATGAGTGGGTCCTGAAGTGGACTGGTGTTCCTAATTAAACTTTTTCTTGACTTCTGCCTAGTGCTGTTGGGATAGACTCTGGGTCCTTGTGTCATTGAATTTAATTAAGCATGTTTGGGATAGCTATATTTTGCTATTTGTGCCACTTTAGACAGTGTATGCACTGGTTATTATATTACTCATGCATTTATCACTACCATTTACTTGCAATGAGTTTTAATTTATTATATACAGGGTGGGCCATTTATATGGATACACCTTAATAAAATGGGAATGGTTGGTGATATTAACTTCCTGTTTGTGGCACATTAGTATATGTGAGGGGGAAAACTTTTCAAGATGGGTGGTGACCATGGTGGCCATTTTGAAGTCGGCCATTTTGGATCCAACTTTTGTTTTTTCAATAGGAAGAGGGTCATGTGACACATCAAACTTATTGGGAATTTCACAAGAAAAACAATGGTGTTCTTGGTTTTAACGTAACTTTATTCTTTCATGAGTTATTTACAAGTTTCTGACCACTTATAAAATGTGTTCAATGTGCTGCCCATTGTGTTTGTGTTAACAAACAAAGCCACCGCTATTGGTCTGACACTAACCCACATTGGATAGATCCCTCCAAGACTGTTGGAACAAAAAAATTGATGGTATGGTGTGGTATAAGGGGTACAAAGAGAGTGGGGCCATTCTTCATCAATGGAAACCTCAAGGCCACTGGATATGCGAAATTGCTACATGATGATGTGTTTCCCTCTTTATGCACTGAAGCTGGCACGTTCCCTGAGTTTTTCCAGCAAGATGGTGCACCACCACATTATGGGTGTCAGGTCCGAGCATTCCTAGATGAACAGTTTCCTGGAAAGTGGATTGGTCGTCGTGGGCCAGTTGAATGGCCCCCAAGGTCTCCTGATCTGACCCCCTTACACTTTTATCTTTGGGGTCATCTGAAGGCAATTGTCTATGCTGTGAAGATACAAGATGTGCAGCACCTGAAACTATGGATACTGGAAGCCTGTGCTAGCATTTCTCCTGCGGTGTTGCTATCAGTGTGTGAAGAGTGGGAGAAGAGGGTTGCATTGACAATCCAACACAATGGGCAGCACATTGAACACATTTTATAAGTGGTCAGAAACTTGTAAATAACTCATGAAAGAATAAAGTTACGTTAAAACCAAGCACACCATTGTTTTTCTTGTGAAATTCCCAATAGGTTTGATGTGTCACATGACCCTCTTCCTATTGAAAAAACAAAAGTTGGATCCAAAATGTCCGACTTCAAAATGGCCACCATGGTCACCACCCATCTTGAAAAGTTTCCCCCCTCGCATATACTAATGTGCCACAAACAGGAAGTTAATATCACCAACCATTCCCATTTTATTAAGGTGTATCCATATAAATGGCCCACCCTGTAGTATGCCACTAAAAACATAACATACTTGACACATCTCCTTAAATGCTTGTCAATATACTTAGAGTGATCCTACACTGCAAAAAATGCAGATGCAAAAATTAGACAAAAAAAAAACTTTAATGGGAGTTGTTTTGCTTTTATTTAGCAAAACTACCTGCCAATGGAGTAAGTACAATTTACTTGACAAGAGTACTCTCTTTCTTAAAAAGTAAGCTAAATAATCATAAATACAAATCGTTTGTTCAGTCAGTAATTCTTACAATAAGAAAAACATAATTTAATAGCATGATATAAATACTATTCACTTGCTTAGACTTAATTTTTTGTAGTGTGCAGTTATGGCAATATGCTGTTCTTAACTAACAATCTGTGCCACAAAAAGCACAAAACAAGTTAATTCAAACAATTCTGGAACGAAATGAAAACACTTTAAAACTATGCAACACTAACGCTAAGGCTTGCCTTATAACCAACTGCTAAACCTATACTTAAATCAAGATTTGACAAATGACAGTAATGCCCCTGTATCTTCAAAAATACCACCAGTGTGGACCTTCTTCTTCTTGTCTTTTCCAGTAAATTAAAAAAATTTAATTCCCTTTTAGAGAATAGACTTTTGTTTTGTCCTTTTTATTTTGCATTTTTTGTTAATTTGTTATTTGTGTTTTTTGTTCATTTGTAGTTTGCGTTTCATGTTAATATGTACTTTGTGTTTTTTTTTGCCATTTGCCCTTTAGAGCCACTGTATATTCTGAATTGCATGTCAGATATCTCAAAATGTATTTTAGACAGTGTTCCTTCTAATTTTTTTTACTGATGAACAGATGTGCATAGCAAGTGAGCTGATTCTTTCCATTTATGCCCAATTTTTTCAGTCCCTGTTACAACTGTGACGCTAAACACTACATAACCATATTCTCCCTGTAATTTATAGATTGACAAAGGAACGACAAGCAGCTGTCTCCTCTGATATATGAAGCATCTCGCAGCAACATTATCTAAGCTACAATACCATGTGATTTAATGAGTGCTGTGACAGACCAATATGAATGATGAGCGCCACGGCAGCCAC
Source organism: Polypterus bichir lapradei (assembly GCA_026402145.1). Taxonomy (NCBI): domain Eukaryota; kingdom Metazoa; phylum Chordata; class Cladistia; order Polypteriformes; family Polypteridae; genus Polypterus; species Polypterus bichir. Next base: position 167,544,794 of record JANRMT010028174.1, read on the forward strand.
AGGTGAATGTTACGGTAACACCTGCGCAACACTTCCGAAATGCTCCATGGGAAGTAGAGTGAGTGGCGTAATAATTGCTGAATGCAGTTCAAAAACAGCTTAGAGTAAGAATGTAGATATCTTAAAATGTACAGGAATATATTTTGAGATATCTGCACCCATTTAAGATATCATGAAATGAATTTGAGATATCTGAAAATGCATTTTACATTTCTCAAACAACAGTGAATTTCAAGATTATAGAAAATCTTCTTGTCTTAAAATAAGTTCCTTTACATTTTAAGATATCTGCAGTAAATTTTGAATTTCCCTATGTGATTATTACAGGTTATCTAATCTAATCTTAAATGCTAAAAAAATCATGAAATGCTTTGCATGCACAGTTTGAGAAATCAATTATTAAATTCCTGCCAGACTGTAAAGAACTTTTAGTGTTTCTTATAGAGTAAATGTAATTTTTACATTTTTTAAGTAAAATATTACATCCTTTTTCCATTGTTTTACAATAGGAGGATCAGGACTGACTAAAGTAAGACAGAGAGCCAGCAGTGTAGTGTAAGTTATTGCAATGGATTATTCATTATATAATAATAATGTCCTATCAGGAGTTAACTCAAACAATTTTTGAATGCATCCCAAAACGTGACCCAATGAGTTACGTGGTAGCATTGCCCACAATGAGAAATTTGGCTTGTGGGCGTTTTGGATGGTCAAGAAATGTAAGATTTTTGTACGATTTTAAGTTGGCTTAAACCGTGTTTTGCAGTCTGATGAGAAATATATTTTATCAAAAGTTACCTTCCATTTATAGATTGAAAAAGTAATTGAAATGTCATCATCCCAATGCTGTTTTTGAATGTCTTGTGATACACAGTCTTTTTATAACATATCTTTTTTTATCACAGTTTTTCACTTGCTAAGTGACGTTTTTGTTTCTTGTTGTCCTCCTTAGTATTTTTTGAATGCTTAAGTATAACATTGGGCCCACGGCATAATATGTAAAACTATCTAAAGCAAAAATCACATTAATCTATTGGTGTATGTTACCCACTTTCTACAATCTGTAAATTAGGAGTACAACATCTATTAATCATTTAACACTAGAATCTCTGAAGCCTGCAAGAAAAGTTGTAATCCCAGGCCACCTTAAATTCCTTTGCACCTGTTCATCAGCGTCTTTGTTTTACAAAGTGTCGATTAGCATAAGCAACAAGCAGCCTGCTATCCTATCCCCACCAACACAGCTGAAGTTCTCCCAGCTCAAGTCTGTTTATCTGGGAGTGAGGTGCCTTGAGTTATACAGAGTTATACAGGGTAAATAAAATATCATTATTTGGAATACGTACATTTCTTGTGTGTTCCATGTCTACAATGATCTGGATAAATGTAGGATGACAGGAAATGCGAGACAAGAAATGTTGAGCACGTAACTAAAACAGAATTTTTTTTCATGTTATAATAATGACAAAATGCAAAGTGTATAATGTGTGAAGACTTAAGTCTAAATATCAAATAAACACTTTCACAAAAGGTATAACAAAACAAGTGCGCCTTTCTTCAAAAATATAACCGAAGAAAAAGAAATTATTCAATTTACGTGTTGCTGCCAATATGGAAAAACCTAAGCCCAAATATCAATTGTATGGCTGATGTACAGTTGCTTCTAAACCAAGAGTTTGTGGGTTTGATCCCGAGTCGTCCCTGCATTTTCCATTTTGAGTAGTGACTTCTGTTGTTATTATTATTATATAATAAAAACATACATTTGCTTTAAGTCTGTAACAGCTGTAAAGTTTTCCTACTTGTAAAAGATATCGCTGAAGTGATATAAGCAGACACAAAAACACAGGTGAATCATGTCTTCTTGGTATCTTGTTGTTAATTGAATTTTTTTAAATTCAGTTTTATTCTTGAACTAGCAAAATACCCGAGCTTCGCAGCGGAGAAGTAGTGTGTTAAAGAAGTTATGAAAAAGAAAAGGAAAGATTTAAAAAATAACGTAACATGATTGTCAATGTAATTGTTTTGTCACTGTTATGAGTGTTGCTGTCATATATATATATATATATATATATATATATATATATATATATATATATACACACAGACAAACACACATATAAACATATATACATATAAACATATCTACACATACATATATATATACATATACACATCTACATATATATACATATATACACATACATATACATACATACATACATACACACACACATATACATACATACATACATACATACAGATAAATATACATACATATACATATATATATATATATATATATATATACACTGTGAAAGGCGCTATATAGGCGCCTGACCTGACACAGATAGACACGGATGCACGTATAAAAAGTACAAAGACTTTTATTGTTTCTTCAGCTGTGGGACACGTCTTCCCTGTGCCACACAGCCCAAACACAGTCCCAAAGCACAATAACACAACCAACAATCCTTCTCTTCCACCACTCCTCCTCAAGCTTAGTCCTCCTCCTCCTGACCCTGTCCCCTCGAGTGGTGGTGGCTGGCCCTTTTTATAACCCACCCGGAAGTGTTCCAGGTGCTTGACCACCTGGTCCTAATTGCACCTCCGGGTGGGGCCGAAGATTCGTCCAGCCAGGCTGCTAAGTCCATGCAGCTCCCCCTAGCGGCCATTCGAGCCCCCAACCAGGCTGTGGAGGACTCCATCTCCCATGGAGCCCTGCGGGTGGTTGGGGAATCACCGTCAGCCATGGAGGCTGCCACCAAGCTTCCCGGGGGAAGTACTGGAGTGCCCATGGTGGCTCCCCCGGAACATAAGCAGCAGGGGCGTCCCTGCCGGGCATGGGACCCGGCTGTCCTTCACAACACATACACATACATATATATATATACACATACATACATACATACATACATACATACATACACACACATACATATATATATATATATATATATATATATATATATATATATTGTAAGATATGGCCGGCTATGTATCCCGGCCAATACCCCCAAGCCGCCAGGTGGAGCCCTCCTTGCAGCATGGAGGTCCCCAGAAGACCAGCAGGGCATCATGGACAATGGAGTTTTTATGCACCGCCCTGCTGGATGCCATGGGGGCCACGAGAGGGAGCTGCAGGGAGGACCGAAGAGTTCTTCGTGCCCTATGACCCGGAAGTTCGTCATAGGAAGAGCGACGGGCTTCCGGGGTGAGAAAAAACATGGTTTACCCTGACCCGGAAGGAATAAGGATTTGTGGACTGTTGGGCAGAAACACTTCCGGGTCAGGGGATATAAAAGGACTGTGGGAGCTCCCAGATGGCGAGCTGAGCTGGGTGGAAGGGTGGCAATGCGTCTGGGAGCTGGAGGATTGTATTGTTGGTTTATTTGTGATTTATTATTGGAGTATTTGGGAGTGGAGCGTGCTTTGTGCACGTTATTATTATAATAAATAATATTTGGACTTTTATCTGGTGTCTGACGTGTAGTCTGAGGGTACAAGGGTGCGAGAAAACCCTAATTCTGTCACAATTGGCGTAGCTTCGGCAGGATTCTCTGGCCGTCAGTTTGGCAGAGGACCTGAATTAAAAAAAATTTTATTGTGGACAGAATACCCTAAGAAGACAGCGTCAAGACGCAGAAAAATCGCCAGAAACCTCACCTTTATCAAGTCCGTCATGGGGAAGAAGAAGACAAAGCAGAGGGCCAGCAACAGCGGAGGTCTAGCGCTCGACATTGCCTGTGCTCAAGACGAGCCATGGAGCAGCTACGCGTTTCGGGAGAGATTTCCGGAGGAGGACGTCTCCGACGAGGTATGTGCAGGGAATGTACTTTGCAATCTTTTTAATTTAACACCTGTTGTCCCGTGTACATACCTCCCAGATGTCCATCCGAAGGCTCTGCGGGAGGCAGAAGACAAACCCGAAGGCGATGGCGCGCTCTTGTGCAGGCAAACGAGTAACCCGAAGGACTTCCGCATTACGGGTGCCGGCGAGGGACACGTGACCTTCCACGAGGGATTCCAGGAAGGTGACGTTCCGTGTCCAGCTGTTTGTGGCTTCGCCCAAGAAAAGACGGACTTGATTTTTCCGAAGGGGAAAGGGGAGGCGAGCGGAGCACCGCTCACAAATCTAAAAGGTAAGGAGGGTCGGGAAATGGCTGTTCGGGATGTCGTAAAAGTAATTAAGACAGACCTCAGTCCGCTGAAAGAAGCGACCCGATCCTCGACTGCTGCCTTAGAGAACTCCAAGTCCCAGAAGCCTCCGCGAGACCCGTCAGAGCACGTGCCTGAAGCAGGCGTGCTCATTGGCTCCCGGCCGGCAGAGAAGAAAGACGAGGAAGTAAGTCTTTTGCCGGTCGAAATAAATATTGACTTGCGGGAACTCGAGCGTTTGATCGAGCCCGTAAAAAGTTGTTTACAGGTCCTGACGACCATTGAGAAGATCGTCGGGGAATTGGGAGCGGTAGCCAAAGCGCCGTTGGAGAAGCTGAGGGACTACGTGTGGCGATTTGGTGGGGAGCCTCCCGTATATCATGATGTGGCGGTACAGGTATGTGAAACCCGTACCGTATATAAAACAAGAGGGACGCAGTGTAATCCGGGCCCGCTTTTCATAAATAGCGGGTGCCAATACACGGCGTGCCCTACAAGAGAGGCCGGTACGATAACCGAGTGGCCGGCGGAAGGGCTAATCGATCCGGGGCAGCTACACAGTGCTGACTCCCGGAGCGAGACAGCCCTAAAGACGCCGCCACCGGTAATTTACAAATCAAAGGGCGTGCAGACAGTAAAAGGGCTCTCTTTCACTAATAGAGAGACCCAAACTGTGGACAAGCCCCAGAGTAAACCGGAGATCCCAAGAATAAAGAGGGGGTCTCCGGACAAAGTTGAGCAGCAAGCTGAGAGCTCAGGGGCGGCCGTGGAACCCTCCTCAATGGACAAAGGGGCGGAGCAAAAGTTTCCAGACTGTTTCCAGACTCGCAGAGGGATATACACTGGAGGAAGGCGGCTGTGCTATGAATGCCGCCGACCGGGACATGGATGGCGAAGTTGTCCTGGGAGGACATGGAATACAAATCCTTTTTTATTTAATATTCCCCCAAGGTTCTCCCGGAAATATTCTGGACTTCGCCAGGACCCGAATAACTCCTCCTGGAGGAAGACATCCCTCGCGGGGCTGGCCGCTCCGAATCATGATTCGTCACTGGGGGGGGAGTACTGTAAGATATGGCCGGCTATGTATCCCGGCCAATACCCCCAAGCCGC
>JANRMT010028174.1:167555064-167578187 GCA_026402145.1 Polypterus bichir lapradei
TCTCTCTCTCTCTCTCTCTCTCTCTCTCTCTCTCTCTCTCTCTCTCTCGACCTCCTTCCTCCTCCTCACAAGCTTCGTCTCCTTCCTCCCAACTCTGGCTCGTCTACTGGAAGGAGGTGGCCCCTTTTATTATGACCCGGATGAGCCCCAGGTGCTCTCCCTGACGTCACTTCCTGGTGTGGCGGAAGTGTCAGGAAAGCACCTGGAAGCACTCCTGGTCTTCATGGAATTATTTCCGGCAGCACTTCCTGGTGTGGCGGAAGGAGTAACATTGTCCACGTCGGAGACAATCCATGTGTCCCGGCCGGGCAGTGTCCCCGCTCGTCTGTGACAATACATACAGTATATATCTACATATATATATACTGTATATAGCAAAATCCCCGCGCTTCGCAGCGACGAAGAACTGCTTTTAAATTTTTATTAAGAAGAAAAGGAAACCTTTTTAAACTGAGGGAAAATATACCAATAACTATCTGTTAAGGATCTCTTTGTATACCACGTTGTCAGTTCAGCACTCCGGTTGTAATATGACCAAGCTGTGCACTGAGATTACTTTTGAGAATGCAACGTATAGTTTTGTCCAGGAGAAAAGCAATGTTGCCTCAAATCAATGGCAACCTTTTGTAGGGTCTGTCCCTGAGACTTATTAATTGTCATCGCGAAGCAGAGCCTTACTGGAAATTGGAGGCATCTGAATTGAAATGGGAGATCAGAGGGTGTAACGGGGATGCGAGGAATACATTGAGTGTGGAGAAACTCTAGAGACAGCGTGTGTATTAACTTGTGGATTTTTCTGTGAGTATTTGGCGGCAACGCGACGAAGTTGCTTCCGCAAGACTGCGTTAGCTGTGGAGCTCAGCTTGGAGCATATTCTTTTCCCACCTTGTCAATTGTGTAATGCGTTTTTTGAACAGGTTTGATGCATGGAACTGATCACTCGTACTGCGTTCAGTCAGTTCACATGAGCTGCACTCTTGTGTGATGTTGCGATGTCCACGGCTTTATTTAATGTTAGCTAAGACCCGGCACTTAAAAATTTCTGGCTGCACTCCGGTTGTAATATGACAAAGCTGTGCGAGCTCACTCTTGAGAATGCAATGTATAGTTGTCCAGGAGAAAAGCAATCTTGCCTGAAATCAATGGCAAACTTTTGTAGGGTCTGTCCCTGAGACTTATTACTTGTCATCGCGCAGCAGAGCCTTACTGAAAATTGGAGGCATCTGAATTGAAATGGGAGATCAGAGGGTATAAAGGGGATGCGAGGAATATATTGAGTGTGGAGAAACTCTAGAGACAGCGTGTGTATTAACTTGTGGATTTTTCTGTGAGTATTTGGTGGCAGCGTGACGAAGTTGCTTCCACAAGACCGCGTTAGCTGTGGAGCTCAGCTCGGAGCATATTCTTTTCCTACCTTGTCAATTGTGTAATGCGTTTCCTACCTTGTCAATTGTGTAATGCGTCTTTTGAACAGGTTTGATGCATGGAAGTGATCACTCGTACTGCGTTCAGTCAGTGATCACTCGTACTACGTTCAGTCAGTTCACGTGAGCTGCTGTCTTGTGTGATGTTGCGATGTCCACGGCTTTATTTAATGTTAGCTAAGACCCGGCACTTAAAAGTTCCTCGCTACAGCAATTTTAACTCCGTTACAAAGTGATCCAAAGTCTCGTTTATACCTCGTGTCTTCTCATTAAACTTGTATCTCGCGAATAAAGTATTCAGCGTTTTTCTTCAGCGCTCTTTGGGAGCTCTTCCTTCTTTTCTACGTACTGCAGTCACAGTCAGTTCACGTGATTACGTGGGAGGCGTGATGATGCAGCTCCACCCCCCACGGCCATCGAGCTAAAGTCCATTACAGTATATGGAGAAACATAGGTTCCAGTTATGACCCTTACGCGTAGAATTTTGAAATGAAACCTGCCCAACTTTTGTAAGTAAGCTGTAAGGAATGAGCCTGCCAAATTTCAGCCTTCCACCTACACGGGAAGTTGGAGAATTAGTGATGAGTGAGTGAGTGAGTGAGGGCTTTGCCTTTTATTAGTATAGATAAAGGCACATTTGTTTCATTATACCTTTACCAAAGTGTTTATTTTATATTCCAGTAATTTTTCTATGCCAAATAACAATATATTATTTATCAAATACAATTCCAGACAACTAACTCCTAGATAAACAGACCTGAGCTGGGAGAACTTCAGCTGTGTTTGGTGGGGAATGGGATAACAGGCTGCTTACTGTTTGTGCTGATTGACACATATACAAAACAAAGACGCTGATGAAGAAGTGCGAAGGAATTTAAGGTGGCCTGGGATTGTAACTTTTTCATAGGCTTCAGGGATTCTAGTGTTAAATAAATAAGGGTGGTAATGGAAGAGAACTACAGATCATTTTTTGATGAATTCATCTTTCCTCATTTCATTGAAAAAGAGATCTCATCAGCTTGGCTGAACTTAAAAAGTACTCACAATATTTGAATGCAATGGATACTCTATAGTTGGTTAGCCTTCCACCCTAAAATTATTTAGATTTTTATTAAGTAAACATTACTTATGTTTCTTTATGCATGATCCAAGATGTCTACTCTTTTAGCTGTTTATATCTGAGCACTTATCACGGCACTGTTTTTTTGTTAAATTTACTAAATGCAAGTGATATTCCATACATCAAGTCAAACTTAACACTAGAATTACCAGAGCCTACGAGAAAACTCGTAAATCCGGCTCACCTTAAATCTGTTCGCACCTCTCCGTCAGCGTCTTTTGTCCTGTAAATGTGCCAATTAAGACAAGCAGCAAGCAGCCTGCTATTTTATCCCCCTACCGTCGCAGAATGTTCACAAAGTTCTCCCAGCTCATGCCTTGTTTGGTTATCTGGGAGTGAAATGCTGGAGTTTTAGAGAGGAAATAATAGATTGTTATTTGGAACACATGCATTTCATGTGTGTTCCGTTTCTACAGTAATCTGTGTAAACACATTGTTAAAAAAGAAACTTTTTCATATTTTAGTAATAAATGTTACACAATGTAGGCATAAACTATAGAATGCGTGAAGCCTGAAGTCCAAAGATCAAATAAACACTATCACAAAAGGTTCAAAAATGATACAACAGTTTCCGTGGCATAGTGGTAAGATTTGCTGACTTGTAGTCAAGAGTCCCCAGTTCGATCCTGACTGCCTCCTATATTTGCCATTTTCAGTAGTGAGTTTTTTCACTTTTATTCTCTCAGTCATGATCAAAATACATACTACCACCCTAGGGATCTGGTGCTGTTAGTTTTTTTTTTGAAACTGGGAATAACTGTAGATGTGAGTAGTGTTTTGAGGCAATGGAACTGGACAGGGATAAAAGCTGACACACAAATGCTAGTGAATCTCATCCATGCTGCAAGAACTGTCCTTCCTACATTTACGATGTGTGTACCTGTTGCAATGCGCACACTTCTCTCTATGCTGTGGTTTCTATTAAAAACAAAGAGACAAATATATGGAACATTGGGTATAAATTTATGGTACTTGTAAAAGTTAGCTTTTTTCAGTTTTATTTTCTCAATCACGATCACGCTCTAGCCCTAATAACCGCCAACACCTCTCCTGATCTGACTCTAAGTAACAGCGTCAGCATACATTCACACCCGATCTGACACGGTTGATTTCAAATAATATTGCATTAGTGCAATGATGTTTTCTGATTGGTACTATTCAGGTCATAAAATGATTTCTTCAAAATGTCACATATATTGTCTCTTTCAGGTGTGTAATAGAAACCACAGCATAGAGAGGTGTGCGCATTGCAACAGGTACACATGTCATAAATGTAGGAAGGACGGTCCTTGCGTGTGTGTGAACTGTTAACATTTGAATTTGATGATTGCATATAGTCTGCGGTGGGTTGGCGCCCTACCCAGGATTGGTCCCTGCCTTGCGCCCAGTGTTGGCTGGGATTGGCTCCAGCAGACCCCCGTGACCCTGTGTTCGGATTCAACGGGTTGGAAAAAGGATGGATGGATTGTATATAGTGCTGAACTGACCTCATAAAAGGTCATAAAATTAATAATTCCAAATATCATACTGTATAGACCTACGTCTGTTTTTTTTTTTTTTTGACATCATAAACCATAAGGTGCATACTAATTCTGCATGAGCAGGAACAGTCAATAAAACTGAATAAAAAAAAAAAGTGATGGTGAGATACAAATAAAGCAGATTCACCAGCGTTTGTGTGTCAACTTTTATCCCTCCAGATCAAAGAATGTCCAGTTCCATTGCCTCAAAACACTTTGGACTTCAGGCTTCACACATTCTATAGTTTATGCCTACATTTTGTAACATTTATTACTAAAATGTGAAAACTTTTCTGTTTTAACAATGTGTTTACACAGATTACTGTAAAAACAAAACACACATGAAATGCATGTGTTCCAAATAACGATCTATTATTTCCACTCTAAAACTCCAGCACCACTCACACATAATCAAACAAGGCATGAGCTGGGAGAACTTTGTGAACGTTCTGCAACAGTGGGGGGGATGGAACAGCAGGCTGCTTGTCTTAATCGGCACATTTACAGGACAAAAGACGCTGATGGAGAGGTGCAAACAGATTTAAGGTAGGCTGGATTTACGAGTTTTCTCGTAGGCTCTGGTAATTCTAGTGTTAACAAAACTAAACTAAGTTAATTTTGAGGCCAGATATCTTTTGAAATTCTGCTAGTGCTGTTAGCACTTCAGGCACAGTAGTTTGTGGATCTTATACAGTATATAAGTACTATATCATCTGCACACAGTATAGTGATATTTTCTGTTCAAGTCCTTCTCTGATAATCCCCTTTATCTCAGAAGCATTTTGAAAGTAAACAGCTCAGTCACGATCACAAAAAACACTGGTGACAGGGGGCATCCTTGTCTTTTACCATGTTTTAGTTTGAAGTAGTCCGAAATAACGTTGTTACTACAAACTGAAGCTTCTGGACTGGTATACAGTAGTTTAATCCATGAACATATGTTCGTGCAAATTTGTGCAATGTATTGAATAGGTAATCCCATTCAACCATATCAAATGCTTTTTCTGCATCCATAGATAATAAGATCTCCGTGATGTTAGACTGTATATGTGATTATATTACATTAAACAGGCATTGAAGACTGGAAGCTAAGTGTCTGCCTTTAATAAATGTGATTTGGTCTTGTGAAATTACCAAAAGAAGCACTTTTTCAATCCTTCTAGCTAAAACTTTTCAGAGTGTCTTAACAGCATTATTCAATAGTGAGATAAGTCTGTATGATGCACATTGTAATAAATCCTTATTTTTCTTAGGAAAGATGGTAATTAATGGTTGGCGAAAACTTTGAGGTAGAATTTTATTGTCTCTGGCTTCTATAAACGTTGCTAATAAAAAGGAAGCTAACTTAATTGAAATTTTTTTATAAAATTTTGGCAGTATAGTCATCAGGGCCTGCTGCTTTCTCACTCTGAATGGAGTTTATAGCATCTAGTAATTCTGAGAGTGTCAGAGGTCTATCCAATTCTTCTGCACTGAGAGTATCTAGTTGTGTTATCTGTAATGCACCAAGAAATTAGCGTTAGATTGTGTCCTGTCTTATATAGAATACACTTACAATAGTCTCTTAATGTGCGTATTATACTTTCATGGTCAATGATTTTGTCTCCATCTGTGTTGGAATTTATTGGCATTGCATTACGAACTTCCTGCTTGTGGATTTGTTAACCTAAGATCTTAGCCTTCTCTCCATGTTTATTGTAATGATGTTACAATATTAAAAATGAGTTGTTCAGTTTCTTTTGTTGTCAGGAGTTGAGTTCTAATTGCAAAGCCTGTCTTTTGCTCTATTCTGGTAATTTCACTGATTAACTCTGATGCCTTCTTGGTTTCTGATTCATTTTTGTATGGAGAGATATGAAATAATATCTCCTTTTAAAACCACTTTCAAAGTTTCCCAGAGTATTCCTGCAGAGACCTCTGTATTTGTCTCTAAAAATACCAATATGCTTGTATATAAATTCTGTACAGTTCTCGTCCAATGTACAATGATGTACTGGTGAGAAGAAGGAATATTCACTTTAGTTTCGACTTAGAAATCTCCAAGGGTCTGATAAGTTATGATCAATTACAAACTGTGTAATTGTTTTTGTAGTGTTAGATGTTATCACCCTGTCGCTGAAGATCTAACCAGGTCTGGATTTAAAACACAATTAAAGTCTCCGGCCATTGTAATGTTATGAGTGTTCACATAATGAATGAATTTAAATACATTTTCGATAAAGTCTCTGTCATCCACATTGGGTTCGTAAATATCAAAATCACTTTACAATTAAATAAATTACCCATAACAATCACATATAGTCCTTCAGAATCAGATACTACATCTAATACTAGTGAAATTATTCTATGTATTAAGATTCTCACACCTCTAGTTTTCTTTATATGGCAGGAGTGTAATATTTGGCCAGTCCATTCTTTTTGCAGTGATTTGATCCTTGTTTAATATGTGGGAATCCTGTAAAAAATACTGTCTTGGAGTTTAGGCCTGTTAGGTGAAAGAATACTTTCTGTTTAATTTGTGATTGAGACCTTTGACATTCCAGCTCACAAAGTTCACTGTTTGGTCATAGAGTCATTGCTTTTGAACGTTTGTTGACATTTTGTAGTCTTAATTAAGGTTGTACATTACTACATAAGATTGCTTAAACCGTCATGCCTTTATTCCTTACTCACTCATCAGCACCAGCACTAAATGTCTGGCCAAAGTCCTTGCTTTCTATTTGCAGACAGTCATCCATAAATTAATCCACTCAGATATATCTGGTTTTATTTGCTCTTGATTAGCCTCTGATATTGTCCATCTCATTGACTCAAAGTATGAAGTTCCTTTTTAACACAGTGCCAAGAAAACCTTTAATTGCATGTACTGCTTAGTTCTGTGGCAAATTGTTAACAGGATGAAAACAGTTTCTGCCTTAAACAAATAATGTTGAGTTTAGCTTTGCAGTCTAGAATTCTGGTAGTAAGCTTTCACTGCTTTAACTAAATAAAACACAAGACAAAATGGTGTTTTAGAGATTTCACTAAAAAATATGGGTGTAACAATAAATAAACAAGACATTTTATGATGCATAGCTCTGCAATCAAGTTTCTTTTGTTCCCCAGTCTGTCAGCTACTGTATCAATGTACCGAGTTTAGATGTCATATCCCAAAGCATGGCAGTTATACTGTTTGGTACAAAGTGTCCCCCTTTTTGGAGACATTTAGTATTTTGCACATAAACAGACTCTTAAAACAAGTATTGTAGTTGCAGTTATATATCCGTTGTGTGAAAATACACGTGCATATATCACAAACACACACACTATATATCACTCTGAAGCAACAAGCAAACAATTTGTAAGTGTTTTTATAGAAGGCACAGGTTAACTGCAACCTCAGCTGTGGTGGATGCTTCCTTACCCAGCCAGGAAGACATGATAAAGGAAGAATATGAATAGACGGGCATCCCGACTGGGTTGGTTAGTGGCACCTTTTCGATCTGGGAGGCCATTATGAAAGGATGACAGAGGGTGAATGGGTGTTAGTGTTCATCTGGCATGGCTCCAATTTGGATACAAACAGGGCTGTATGGGAGTTGCAGTTTTGCTGGCTCTTGGGTGCCATTAGGGAGAGTTGCTGGCAACAGGCTCCCCTGATATGGAGAGGTTCCAATTGGCTCTGAAGTGCTTCCAGGTGGCAATCCTGTTGCACTGGAAGTATTCCAGGGTTCGTGTTGAAAGCCAGCCACTCTGCCTCATCCATCATTCAGGAAAGAAACAATATTGTGACTGATTTATCAGGTGATAAAAACCTGTAAAAAATATTTTTTTAAATAAAACCATCTTTCCATGAACCCATGACTGTTTGGTTTGATTGTGTCTTCGGGTTTGCCAGGTCACAATGTGTACAGTATGTTGAATGATGTACTCATCCAAACCTTTACTTTTTTTTGCTCTTGAAACAATTCCTGTTTACCATTAGACACACAGTGGTAGCTGTGGTCTAGCTAGGTCTAGCTGCACCAGATATTTCAGTGTCCGGTAAGCAGTAAGAAATTTTAAACCATCACAAATGAATGAATTTAAAAACAAGTAATGTTTATTTATTGTACTCTATATTAGAGTTTTTGTGCTGCAATTCGCACATCTTCTCCTGCCTTTTGTTGCATTTGCCCACAGAAGTTCACAGCATTTTTATTTATTTATTTTTCTTGTTGTTGTTGTGTTTTGCTGCATTTCACGTCTAGAATAAACTAAGTACATATATTTTCATGTCACCTTCTTCCAGTTCTGGGTTACATGGTGGGGACAATGCCTTTGTTGGTAGTTCAGGCCACAGGGCAGGAAAAAGGTAGCCCTGAGCGCAGAGCTAGTCATGCAGACACACACACCTAAACCAGTGTTTCTCAGCCACTTTTGGATCACAGGTAGCTTTCTTTGGGTCTCAAGTACATGAGCCACTGACGGGATCAACATATTTTTCCCTGTTTCTAATTGCACTTATTTTTCTAAGTGCTCACTTCAAGTCACCCCACAAGGTCTTTATTTGATTATATTTTCCCTTTGTTATTCTGCTTGTTTTTCGGGGGGTTGTAAAGTGAGCACGATTAGAAATGGGATAAAAAGCAATACACAGAGTTGTCGATCCCTTCATTGGGTAAATCAGGCTGAGACTGTACCATGAACAAGTCATAAGCTGAAAAGGCTTTTTTTTCCTCAGGCTCTTGCAACCCAACAGTATGTGACATTCGATCAAAGGGGAGAAGAAGGTGGTAGATTTGTGATCCTCATGCCCTCATTGACAGTGACAGACCATGGGCCTCATGTATAAACAGTACGTATGCACAAAAATGTTGTGTAAGCCTATTTCCACGCTCAAATCACGATGTATAAAACCTAAACTTGGCGTAAAGCCACACACATTTTCACGGTAGCTAAGTGCTTGCCGTACGCAAGTTCTCTGCTCGGTTTTGCAAACTGGCGGCACCCAGCGTCAAAGCAGTGCTAGTGTTCCAGTGTGGTTTCCCTTTCTTTTTTAGATCCACATCCCTGAAGCGGCTTTATAAATACACTGAAATGAACCGCATATTGTTTATTAGTTTAATGCATCTGATTGTAATTAACCTGTAACAAAACAACAAAAAGGTGGTGGTACGCATACTTTGCGTTTGGATCACGTTTGATGTACTGTTAAGGTATGTAGAGGTCAAGAGTCCTAGCACTACATGTTTTGTTTATTTAGTGAAAATACATAAACTTAAAATTTGTGATTGAGAACTCGTCAAGTATAATAATAACAATGATTCACATTTATATAGCACTTTACACACATCGCTTTGCAAATTCCTGCAGGGAGGACACGTGATGTAAACCCACCATCTCCTGATTGCGAGCATCACCTGTGCAGGCATATTGTGGTGCATAATATTGTATTTGACAGTTTAAAATTACAAACAGAATTTCTGAAATCAAAGAATATTAACCACAGAATAATAATGAGTTCTACATTCTACAAAAAAGTTATGTAGTTCCACAAAGCAATGAGTGCTTAATTTAAATTTAAATTTAAATTTTGAGTTTTAAAGAAAATTCCAAACTTTTTCCATTTTTCCATCAAATGCATTGTTTCTAATTCTTTCTTTGCTTTGAGTGACAGTGGCTGAGCGTCCTATTCGTAACAGCCATAAATCCGCAGAATTGAAACATGTGAGTGGAGGGCCAACCAGTCGTATGAAGAGAAGTGCAGAGATGGTGCTTGTCACTAACAAGGCTTTAATTGGTGTAACAATTAATCTGTGAAAACCCATGTTCGCACTGACTTGATGAAGCTGGAATATAACTAAGACTCAGCACACAATTAATTATAGAATCACTTAGTATGTAGTTGATGACCAGTGTTCATCACAAGATAATGTCACAGAATAAAAACACTGTGTCAAATACATACTACCACCACTTCTAGACACACAACAATGCACTGCATTGTGGATTGAATGTTGCTAGGTTACGTGGAGTGTTACAATCAATGTCTGTACTATTGTAGGAAATTATTTAGGAATTTCTGAAGACTCGCAAAATGTGTTTTTCTCCATTTTTCTCTGTGTTTCTGAAAGGACCATGTACTGGGCCAGTGGGCCACTTGGAGGTTCTTCTGGACCAAATGTTGACAGTGGGTCGGACCTATAGTCTAAGTTGGACAGACCCTCAGTTAAGTCTCCAATTATGCTGTTTTTTGTGTAATGAACCAACAGAATCAACCACATTATCATGAATTGATTTCAAATAAATATGTTTAGCATCTTTATTTTGTTAAGATAAAATTTCAAAACTGCCAGAGAAGTACTTGTGTGCACACCCAAACTCCCTGATACTTAGTCAGTCAAAGCAACCAAATGTCACTGGTCAACAGAGGTAAACTCACATGAAAAAAAAGTATGAATGAAGTGCTGGTGGAAGAGATTCCAGGGACACCTGGAGTGCTTCCGGGTGCTCATGCAGCACTTCTGGGACACCAGGAAGTGCCGACGGAAAATCATCACCAAGCCCATGGAGCACATCCGGGTGATTATAAAAAGTGCAGGGGCACTGTGTTGTGTGCTGGACTTTTATTAGTAAAAGAGTGTGTTTTTGGAACATTGTGTCCACGTCTGTCTCTGCCGAACTACCAAACTATTTAAAAAAAAAAAAGCAAAAAAACAGAAAACATTATTTCAGCAAGTGAATATTTCACTGGTATAATATACTAGGTTGAATCACCATTTATTCAGTCTCACCCCTTCTGTGTTCAACATCACTTTAGCTCCTTCAGACCTAGCTAAGTTGATCTTCTTGATACATTACAAAAAGGATAAATCTATTTATTATAGTTTAGTGTATCTTTTGTATGTCCAGTCTGGGCAGAACCTAAATGTGTAAAAGGCCTAATGAGATTAAAATCACTTGTTTTTTTAATATTTTACATGTATTTCTAAATCCTAATTTATTGTATTCCAGATTCTGTTCTGTTCACTGTATCAACACTGCATAGTGTCTGAAAATGCAAATCCCCAAGGGTTATTTTCACAAGAATGTATGTCATGGACATTTTGTAATATCTAGCATACCATACCATTATATGAATCATAGTAATAATAAAGTGAAATAAAGCTTATTCATTTTGGTTATCTCTTTCCATAGTGCAGTTTATTCCTGCTGTGCAATTTTAAGCCTTCATACATTTGACCAATCCTGTAAAAATTATGAATATCACAAAGCATTTTCAGTTACATTCCCTCTGGTAAGTATGAACAGTTTTGCCAGTGAGCTGCTAATCTTTTTGAAAATGAAAACTAAGTTAAGTTGCTGGATTCAGTCAAAATGATGCACTAGAGATTGATATGATAGCAATTTTGTTTTGCAAATAGTAAAACTGTGAAGAATACTGAATATTTATTCTCCAATATAAAAATATTGATGTCATAAAAATAATGAAAAGTACATCAAGTTTTTTGTTTATTTGTTTATGTCTTGTACCTTTGCTGTTTAAAAAAAATGAAGGTTTCATAATTAAATGAGGACATAGTCCGGGTTTGCATTTATAAACAAAGGTAGTTATTAAAATAGATTACACAAACTGATAATCTGTCAGGGCGTTGCATTTGCTTTACTTTAGATCATTCAATATTTTAAAAGAGTCTATTCTTAAGTAGCAGTTCTAGAAATATAAACAATGGGAGAGATATTCAAATAAATTAAAATAAACAACGTGTGGATGTTTATCTGAAATTAAGGTATTTCAATGTTTTTCTTGTTCATTGTGTTGCATCAGTCCTTTGCCATGTTTACTGATGAATATAGACGTAAAATACATGGATTCAGTGTCTTGGGAACAGTGAAACCATGAGGTCTATTAATAGCCCCAGGCAAAACATTTATTAAAATATTGTGAGAAGTAGCATTAAGCTAGTCTCCTCTGTTAGAAGTAGAAAGATAAAGACAAATGATATTGTAGTAATTCACTGTAAGCTAAGTTATGCTCATTATCACTTTAAGAAATTAGATTATTAAATTAAATTATTAGTACTATGATTTGTATTTTCTAGTTTATTCATTTTTATTTTAATATGCTTATCAAAGTATATCACATACAGCAGATACTATGGATGTTAAGGAACAGAAATTAGTTACAGTATTACAAAATACTGTAAACTCTGCTTAACTCTAGTAATTCTGTTCTTTGAAATATGTACTATTATACACACTAATCATTAAAATGTAAGTATACAGTATAGTGGCTTTTGAATGGTTCACTTGAGCAGATCCCAAACCTAAATTAAACTCAAGGAGGCCACACATATATAAAAGAAATATAATAAAACTGTACATAATTTAGGGGATAAGAATACAAAAATATTGCGCTGGGCTAGCGCCCTGTCTGGGGTTTGTTTCCTACCTTGTGCCCTGTGTTGGCTGGGATTGGCTCCAGTAGACCCCCGTGACCCTGTAGCTAGGATATAGTGGGTTGAATAATGGATGGATACAAAAATAATAGGGGAAAAATAATAATAAAAATAATTAGCTATAATAATAAACTGCAGAGTCTTGTGAGCCTAAATGAACAAAGGTCACTCTGATTAGCAGGTAAAAAGGTTGGCCCACCTGCCTACCTTGTCTACCTCAGCTTATCTTTTCATGATCACTCTTCGTTCTTCTCTTCTTTCTCCTTCTTTCACCAGTGGCTCTTGCTGCCACTAGACCTTTCAGCTCCCCATTTATGTGATGTATTGTCAGAAGGGCCTTCGAAATCTCTGCCGGGAACATCTACTTAAGGGAAACCCAACTATCATTTCCAGGATCAGGAAGGGACTAGGGCACTCCTAGCATCATCCTGACAGAAATCCCCCTAGAAGCAACAACTGCCACTGTATTTTTTTATCTCCATCTTAAAGTAATGGGCCTGGTGACCCCTAGACACCTGGTCATTGCACAGGGAACCAGGGAAATACAAATTTAAAAGCCCCACTGCTGATACCTAAAAGGAGATGCTTGAATTCGGAAATGCTTTTCATGTTATACCAACAGCCTGTGTCCTGGCTAAAGATGGGTAACTGCAGTTCTTGCTAGGCCCCATTTTACAATAGATAATAATCTTTATTTTTCCCCTGTAACTTAGTCTTTCTGTTTGTGTGTTTAAAAATGATATTTTTAAATATGAGAATGTAACTATCCAGTGATTAAGTGTATTAAAACTGGGTATTTGAATCGTGCAGCAATTACCAGCACTGCAGAAAGAAATGAGATAAAAGAACTTGCAAAATATGGCTCCTCAATCTATTCCAAAAGTATACATTCCTTACAAATCAGTTGGATGAACTGACTAAAACTCATCTGTTAATTTTTGCCAGATGCACTGGTGTTTTTTGCATCTTTGAGCCGACTAATCATTAAAAAAATCACTTAATCTAACAGGTAGATTGCCATTATGAAAACCTACAGTTATGCACAGATAGTAAAGTTCTTTGGAAATGTTTTTGCCTATTCTTTGAACTTCTTATGATTAAATGTGGGTCCTTTTATATGCTAAGAAAACTGGGCACTAGTTTACATTCCACCACACTCAACTCTTTTTGAGTGTGACTAAAACAGACCACAGAAGAAGTTCTAGTAACCTATTCTCAGTATTTCTTCTTCTATGTACGGTGGACTGCACTTCATCTTTTCACATAAACTATGTTTTTGAGTTGTTTACTGTATATATTGGGGAAAAAAGGGCCACTTCTATTTACTTGTCCTGTGACCATGTTATCAGCCTGAGGCATAGGGCAACCTGGGCCAGGTACAGGCCACTGTCACTACAGAGGGTAGCCATAGAGGTATGATGAGAAAAGCACAAAAGGAGCAGGCAGTAGTTAGGAATTGGTGATCATACTTCATTATATTCTGATTTGCCTAGAGGTATATACAGTAACTGCTTCAATCTCTGCCTAGATCAATAACAACCTCAACTTGAACATAAACAAAACTGAAGAAATGATTCTGGAATTTAGGAGGAGTGGTGAACCACTGATTGATGGCCAGTGGTGGAGAGAGTGGGTAGTTTCATATTGCACATCTCAGAGAAATTGAACTGGTCACAAAGCTCCACTGCAATCAAAAAAAAGCACAGCAGTGCCTTCACTTCTTCAGATACTTAAGCAAGTATGGTATGTAGAAATAAAATATTATGGTATATAGAAACAAAAAATGGTGAATTTCTACTGTAGCGTGAGAGTGTACCAACAGGAGGAATCACAGTCTGATACAGGATCATTACAGCCCAGGAAAAGTGTGGTGAAACAGGTACAGCTAATCACTCTCTCTATTCTTCCCTTAGTATAGTCCATATATACAAGTACACCAAATGCTGCAGAAATAGGGCTGACACAATTCTGGGCAACCCTACTCACCCTGGGTGCAATTTGTTTTCCAAACCCATCTGAAGTTCTTTTCAATAATATGCACTACAGTTAGAATAAAAGAAATTCCTTATTAAACGTACATTAAAAATCCATCAATATACTAACTAAAGTGTTCTGTATTGTGTTTGTATTATCTTGCACTTGTTTTGTTATGTATTGTATATGGGTGACCTGTACTATGTTCCATTTACCTAACTAGACAGATTGAGTAAGATTTCCTATGTTTATTTGTACAAAATGCATATCTTGATCTTGAACCTTGAATTACCATAAAACATTCCTCTCCTTTTTCAAGATATGGTATATTCATATCAAGAACTACATTTTGGTGTTGTAATTTCAGAGATGGTCCCTGCCATAGACAGTGTAGTAAATACCTATGGTGGCAAATGATAATCAGTGCGCATAATTGCATCCAAATGCACTCATGTTTACTGCTACAGCTTGGTGCCTCTTTCACTGGCCTGCGCTCCTCCTCCTCCCATTACTGCTGCTTTTTGCTAACTAGAATGGAGCACAACAAGGGGGTGGTGTAGCTGTCAAGGACTATCTTTTCAAATTTTCTCAATGTACAGGTGTGGACGAAAACTCAGACCAGACAGCAGGTGCGGTTATAAAGCAGCTTTATTTTTCAGAGTCATGGTGAGAAGAGTTTCAGAAAAGCAGACAATCAAATATACATGACAGCGTCAGGGCTCTTCTGAACCCCGTCTGTTGGGTGGGGTCCCGTTTTATACCCCTAGAATGCATGATTTAATATCATTATAAAATGCAACAGTCACCATATTTATTATACACAATCCTTGAGCCCATTTAATGTCCCTTGTAAAACTTGATTTCTTGGCCCCTTTTGTTATGGCGTTCAGATGTAAGCTAAGGGAAAACGTGATAAGGCAGACTCATGTGTGGAATGCTCAGACCTTGAGTCCTTTGCACAAATATTTTTCTGTTTGCTAAAACAAAGCATGCTTTTCCATGGTTTAGTAAAGCTTACTTCTCAGATATGAATTAGTACAAGAGAACGAAGAGAACATTCGTCTTCCACACAGGTCAGTTAAATCAAATCTAACACATTGTATGTATGTGTCTCTGTCTTCTTTAAATGCACACTAGCATGGAATAGTACCCCAGCAAATGATATATAGTTCAAATCCTGTTATTTTACCTGATATACATTTAAAGAGATAATCAAAAAGTTAGATCAAATAAATCATCTAAATTATATTTGTATCTCTAGACCCATTGTTTTATGTGTCTAATTGTAAGTAACAGAGAGGATGGTCTAGTATCCCAATAGGGGTTGAAGAAGATTACTTACCAATGGGCCGATGAAACAAGGTACCACTGGAGTGGGGAAGAGCAGAGCCTTAATTGGTATCAAGGACGAATAATAGAAGCATCAGGGAAAATGGCTTTTTACGAACAATTCATCCCCAGGAGGTGGCAGTGCTCCTCTGATTGGCTCTAAAGTCAAATACTTGCAGGGTTGTCTGGGAGTTGGATTAAAGAAAGGTGATCCTGTAGAGGTCCTTGGATGCCGCTAGAGGGCACTGTACAAAAGGAGGATGCAGCTCCCATGAGACCCAGAAGTGCTTTCACAGGTTAATACTGTATATCGACCCCGGAAGGACTACCTGGTTTAGGACAGAAGAGAGCCATCTCATTGTATTGGCCAGCCAGAGTTGGGAGGGACTAAGACAACGCTTGAGAAGGAGGATGGAAGGAGACGGAAGATATTGTTATGTTATTTAATTAATTGTTTGCTGGATTAAAGTCTAAGCCTTGTTAATAAATCACTGTTTAATTGAACTTGGAACTGTCTATGGTCAGGTTGTGTCTGGTCTCTGGGCTCAGTGGTGCCTTCATCTGCAAGTTGAATGCTTTATTATTTTCACAGAGTTCGAATGATCAGTCCATGACTGGGCAAATTAAATTACTGAGAAAGTATTTGTTTATTGCACTAATTGTCACACTGGTTGTCACAAAGGTGCCTATTGCAAAGTAAACAAACCAACGACAAAAATAAATGATTTCATTATGAATAAAACCAAACTTTACATTATGCTGTTACATAGTTTAAAGAACTTAAAATAATTCTTTGACTCCTTTTCTATGTTAGTTTATAAAGGTGTAACAACACAGCTACACCCACATCAAGCCTTTATATATGTGAACCCCGGCCAATAATTTTTAAGTAAATCTAACATATAAACCTGCCAACTTGAAAACAATCAGAAATATTACCTATACAGACATTTTAAAAAATATATTGATTTATATTTTAACAAAGAAATCAAGTAAGCCTTACAATATACAGATTCAGTAGAAAGAAAACAAGTTATTTTTTTTATAATTGCTAGAGTGGTGCCAGGGTAAGCACTTTTGCTTTGCAGCTCCAAAGTTGCTTGCTTACTCCTGGGTCCAATGTTCTCAATTCATGTGGGTGGAGTTTCATTCCACATCCCAGAGATCTGGGATGTCAGGTGAAGTTCATTTCAACTCTAAATTAGCCTTTTTGTGGCTGTGTGTGTAATGGACTGTAATGTGATCAAGAGTTAGTTCTTACTTTACCCTCAGTGCTGCCAGGATAGGCACCAGCTTCTTGCAGCCCTTAACTAGATCAGTGGGATCAGAGGTGGATGGATGGAGTAATTTATTACATGTATTCTTTCATATGTGGGTATTACATTAAACTTCAAAAACATAAATTGATAAAAATGCAAAGCATCTGCTATCAGTATTCTGCCAATTGAAAATTATTATTATTAAGTAAATGTATTTTAATTATTACACTGACTTTACAGAATATGCATAAAAATTTGCTACTGAAATTACTTTTGTTATGAGCCAGTACACACAACTGCATGGTTCTACAAAAATTTATTTTTTTCATTATAGAATGTATTATTCTCACATAAAAAAATATATTTTTTTTTTTCTATTCTTCTTAGTTACTTGTTTTAAACTAAAGTAAAAGCCCCAGTCCTGGGATCATGACTTTGGCGTGGTGGACTGGTGTGCATCAAAAATCCCTAAAGCTCTACAGACTGGAATCATGTCATACTGATCAGGTTACCAATGTCACATTGGCCAAGACAAACTACAACGCAGAAATGACTCTCATGATGGGGACTGTTAGATCTAAGATAATCACACCTGGATCACAGATGCTGGGACCCTCTTGGAGGCAGGCCTGGATCTACACCTGAATGCCCTACAGTCAGGTGACCCATGGACCGGGGTCTGGCTCACACCAAAAGAGTTGTATGGAGATGTTATATGGGCTAAACCTGCAAAGCAAATGAAGAAGACTGGGCATAATGCTAGTCAGGTGGCAGGCAAAAGGACAGACCATTGGCAATGGAAACTGGATCTTGAGACATGGAATGTAACTTCTTTAGCCAGTGCATGGCTACTGTATTTTTTGTGCTCACCATTATTTACTCTTTCTTGACACATTATTTACTCTATGCAGTTCAGATAATGAATTATTACATATGAGCAGAGTGTGCCCTGCAGTGGACTTGTATTCGGCCCAGGGCAATTTATTGCACTGCACCCGAGACTGCTAGGATTGGCTTTTATGTTGCATGAGTGATTTAAAAAATAGTTAAAATGCCTTGAGTCTGCGTTCAGTGAAGATCGCTATTCAAAAATAAAATGAATTATATAGGCTTCAGGCCACAATACCCTTGAAGTGGATTAATTGGGTTTGAAAATGTTATGTTACGGTTAAATAGATTATTTATGGGCTCTCCATGTGGCACGAAAAGAACAAAAGGTATTCCTTAAATTGTACAAAGTAATAATCTAAGATAAAATTAAAAAATATGTTTATAAAACAAAACAAACACAAATTATAATTAGCAATAATCTTCTCAGAAATAATAAATCTGTGAATTTTGCTATCACATTTTTATATTCAAGATATCTATTCTAAACATAAGTTCAAATATTTAAATAAGTAGATTACACATTTGAGATCACTTATCCTGTTCTTACATGTGCTCATAAAGTAAAGCAAATTGTCATATAATAATTTAAGTTTGATATTGCAGAAGAATGTCTTGACATAAGTGCAGTTTACAATAACTATGCTCCAAGATTTAGGACCACAATGCACTGAAAAACATCTTAATTATAATTAAAATTGAAATTAAGAACTGTGTCAATTAATATACATACAAAAGAGGATAAGATTATTTCCATCTGTAATGTTTTTTTAAATATAATTTAAGTTTTATCCTAGGCATAGCATTAGGCTGCAGAAAATTGTATTTGCCTAAAGGATGAAAGGGTAGATTAACTGTCTGTTAATGTAATGTGTCTGTAATACGCAACACCCTACTTAGCACAGCCATTATCTTACACTGCATACAAAATTCATTTTTATTCAGTGTCTGCAGTGCTATTGTGCCATATGGCCTTGCTTGTTTTTCACAAAATCATTTTTTCACAAACAGCTGGTAAGCTATTTAAACTGTAAATGCATGCATATTTTCAAGCCATTTAGGGAAGAGTGGTATGGCTAAATCCTACCGCTTTATTTAAAGACATTGGCTAGACTCCCAAATGCACCAACAATAACTCTCGTACTGTTAACTAAATCACTAAAATTATAATCCATAAACCGTTAACATATAATCAAAGAAGAGGCTTTGTCAGGGGTATATATTATAATGGGTCCTCTGCAGTCAATCAGTTGTATATCAATCCAGGCTTTATCTAGGTCTTAGTTCAAGGCAGTGTGAAGTGATTAGTAAATGCTTTTTTGTGACCCACATAAAATTCTTAATTTCAGTACTGAAATTGTAAGATTATTCTCTATTAAAAATTGCTTTTAAAGTATTTTATTTCAAAAGACTAAAAGTAAAAAAACAATGTTTTATATCAGTTATGTCCAGTTAATGTTTTTGGAAAAAATGTTGGAAATATTTTAATTTATTTCCTTTTTCTAACAGTACGCTTAACATTGACAAGCACAAAGAACCATACACATGAAGAAAAAAATACCTGTAAACCCAACACGTTGCAATGAATACAGTACATACAAATAAACTAATAAATATTTTAGTTTTTGTTAATAAATAAATAATGTTAATATGAATGTAGCTGTCAGTCTCAGATGATGCTTTATACTGTACATTTTGATGATTTTTGCTTATTTTAGCATTTTGTTTGATTTGTTTTGTTGTTGGTACTGATGGCATTGTACACTATATAATATTAGAATGCCTATCCTTTGCCACTCTCAGTCTGCCTATCTTGTCTGTTAGATCATAGAATCTAATGAAGACCCCAAGGTTAGACACTTTGTCTTAAAGCTGAATTCCCTCAATGCACAAATTGGCCACTTCAAACAGTTTGTGTCTAAACTTGCCTTTACTGTTTCACTGATGACTGGGACATTTCCTTAGTAAACATTAATGTTACAAATAGTGGTATTAGAGATAGTAGTAGTAATAGCGGTGGCAGTATTGTCACATGTATATAGTTCAATAAAGTACTTCCCTGTCAGACCAATATCCAACAAGGCATTACTTTTTGCTGCTATTATAAAAAGAATGTGTTAAAATGGCTTTAATTTTGTTAATAATAAACCCAAATCAGCTTACCCCAGTTGCCATGTTTGGGCAAATATAGAATGGTTCTGAAGCTTCTGAATGTAAATTATTGGCCATCAGGCAACTACATGTATATAAAGCATTGTCACTGATGGCAGATGTTCTACATATGGATCATAATTCCAGAACACAATGAGTAGGAATGACCTAATTTTGCCACATCATGATGCATCTGACTGTCACTGATTTTTGCCAGGCATCTCATTGCCCAACGGTGATTAACTTTATGTGTCTTCTACAATATTTGCTCATTGGTTCCCAACTTCTCTATGCCCTGCTTGCCCAGAAAATGTTTGATTTATGCTCACACCCCCTACAAAAGTAATATCACATTTGAAGATAAAGAACTTAAATTTCTAATTTTTTAAACCACATATAGTCATGCGGGTGAACAAATTGAAAAATAAGCTTTGACACTCAATTGATGATCTGGGGGTTGGGGTATCCTGTGAAGCATCAAGCACTGAGAGGGAATGACACACAATCAGTGATGAAGGGGTTTCGTGGACTGGAGACCTTCATGAAGCAATAGGTACCAGAGCGCCGCTGAGCAATGAAACACAGTTGACAAGGTTTGTCCCCAATAACACCTGCACTGCAGTTCAAAAATAGATGTGCCACATAGTTAATATTGCTGCAATACTGCTTGGACCACCAGCAGGAGAGATGGGCTCAGTGTATGCAATAGATGTTGCAACTAATTCATTCCCCCTTGTCCTCCCTGGTAAAAATGTCAATCAAAACTCAAACACAGTGATGTTGCATGATCACAGAAATCAGTAGTAGACCTTGCCCTTCTCTATGGATCATTGCAAGGTCCAATTTCCATTGTCTTAAACAACATTTTTCACCTCTACAAATGCTTCACCCGCAGCAAGGAACCCACGAGAACATGCATTTCTGCAGCTCATTCACATTTGACAATTGTGCATGCAATTCTTGCTTCTTTTGATATCATAGAACAGGAGCACTAACTAATACATGGCCTACAAATGATGACACACTGTAAGACACTGACTACACGATGATAAAGTTCAGTTTTGGCGAATTGTGATGCAGCCTTCCCTTTGCTGCACCCTTTGAAATACCATCTCAGCAAGGCTGAGAACCCCTGATTTATGATCATTGCACTTTACCATGCAGCAGCTTTGCTAGCTCACACACAGTCATACAGTTTAATTATTATTTCTGTTGCTGTCCTTGCTCTCATGTTATCACATGATTTGATTTTGCATTATGTGGTAAATATTGTTTTAATAAGATTTATTTAAAATTTAAAGATAAAACTTCTAACTAGTAATTCTAGGCAGGGTTTGAATTGGACAGTTCTCCATTTTTTGCTGCTATGTACTGGCACCTCCCTCTCTGACTTTCAAAGGGGACATCCCCCACTTGAAAGTTGAAGGGGCCCCACCCCATGCATTGCAGTAATAAGCCACTAGGTAATGCATTGAGAAAAGAAAAAAGACGCAGACAAAACAGAGAGTTCAGGCACTTATTTATTTAACTTCATGAAAAGTGTGATGTGGTGTCCAGTAATTATTAGGTAAGGAGAAACAGGGCAGAGAACTGTAGGGCCTTAATATTTAATGTATGCAGTTGACAGCCTCTATGATAGCAGACCTAATCTAGCCTTTTCTCAACTTAGTTTTTTCAGAATTGGCACAAAACAAACTAGAAAGGTTATCTCTAAGACATTTGTGGTGGTTCACAATAGATCAGGATGTGAAGATTTATGTTAAAGTCTGTGTCATCTGTGGCAGAGTTAAAGTGGGTCATTGCATGAAGGGCCTTATATACAGTATGCCTTTCTGGAGAATGGTTTATCAATGAATTTCATTACTGATTTCTCAAAACTGAAATGGTTCTTGGTAGTTTTGTCATAGTTGAACATTTCTTCTGAAATGGTCTATTTTATTCCACTCAGGGAAGTGTTTTCTGCTAAGACCTAATTGAACGTTTTTGTTTTATGTATTTTTAGACCACAAGGGCATTTTCCTGTCTTTGTACTCCAAATGAAGTCGCGGTAAAGTCACAGACTATATAATGCACAAGTGAAACTGAATTTGGTATGAGAAAAACATAATAACACTTGGAGCTTAGCAGAGGAGAGTTCATCCCAGGCCTTCAGGTCATGTATTCTGACAGACTCATAAAATTAAATTTCTTTAGTCCCAAGCAGAGGAGACTGCATCGGGACTTGGTCCAGGTCTTCAAACTCCTCAAAGGTACTGGTAAAGTAGATCCAGCAGAATATTTTCAGACTGAACAACACACTTGACGATATCAGTAGAAATTTAGGGGAAGTAGGACTGAGGCTGTTATAAATCAGTTTAACTTTAAGTACATTATTGTTGTTTTTTTACCTTTAAATTATTATTTTTCATATTTTCATGTATTCTCTATGGTGTTTGTAATTATGTATTGTCTTTTTTGAATGTTCCTCCATTCTGTGTTTTTTGGGGTTGAAGCCCTAGAAGGTAGAGCCATCCTGACAGCACCACTCCTGAGCCCTTCCTCTCGCTTTAGGCCAGAGTCAAATAAGCTCAAATCAGGAGAACATTGTGTCTAAGGGGTTTTTGAGTACAGTGATCCCTTGCTATATCGCGATTCGACTTTCGCAGCTTCACTCTATCGCGGATTTTAAATGTAAGCATATCTAAATATAGATCATGGATTTTTTGCTGGTTCGCGGATTTCTGCAGACAATGGATCTTTTAATTTATGGTACATGCTTCCTCAGTTGCTTTGCCCAGTTGATTTCATACAAGGGACGCTATTGCAAGATGGCTGAGAAGCTACCCAATTAGAGCACATATTACATATTAAATAAAACTCCTCAATGATATACGATATGCTTCCCGTGCGGCACTTCGCATACTTGAAAGCCCAAACAGCACATATTGATTTTTGATTGTTTGCTTGTCTCTGCCTCTCTCTCTGACATTCTCTGCTCCTGACGGAGGGGGGGTGAGCAGAGGGGCTGTTTACACAGAGGCTGTTTGCCTAGAGGATAC
>JANRMT010028174.1:167626952-167642043 GCA_026402145.1 Polypterus bichir lapradei
TGGAGCACAGTTTAAACATTTGACTAAAGGGTGTTATTTCATGTCTACAGGGCTCTAATTATGTTAGAAAATGTATTTAGAAGGTCATAAACAGGTTTTCTATGCTCTAACTGCGAAAATATTCGATTTATAAATAAAGAATCCTACTTCGCGGAAATTCATTTATTGCGGCAGAGTCTGGAACAGATTAACCGCGATAAACGAGGGTTGACTGTATTATAGTTGTTTTAGTTTTTTTTTTATGGTTTTACTGACTTTCTTATATCTGTTTAAGGATTCTGATTTCTTGATTGTATTTTGGACTTATTTGCTCAGGAGTGCCTGCGTAGGCAAAATTCTTGTCTTCCCTTTCTCCCACAGTCGTGAGAAGCTGCCAGATGAGAGAAATTGAACCTGTCCCTTGTGCTCCACAGAGAGTAAAGACGGAAACGTGCAAAAGGAGGCGTTAGATATTGACCAGAGGAATTGAGAGAAGGAACAATCATAAGACTGAGATCGAATAGCATTAATTTTTATTAGCCAGTGTGAATTAAGGCTGCCGCTTTTGTTTTCTATCTTGTTTTTTTTTGTTCTGTTATAAGAAGTAAACAGGGACGACCTACATGGGATCCTAAAATTTCTTCACAACTGCGAAGCCTTATTCCCTCAGAGCATCACACCTCTTTTAAGCATTTTGCTATATTTTCTTATTTTTGTTAATAAATCCTCAACTTCTAAAGATGCTTTGTTTGCACGTCTGTCTACAAACCAGGGATTAATGGTCATTCTTCCTCATTTGGCGTTTTTGCTATTTTGAAACATTACCATGTCTTTTTCCAACTCTCCACGTTTGGGGCCTACCAGGCTGGAAGCCAGTAGCTAGCATTTGTAGAATTAGCTGTATTTGGGATGAGTCCCTTATGGCAGGCTAGTTAGCTTGTTGGCCTGCATTTGTGGCCCTCTTAGGAGGCCTCAGACTTATTTTGTCATGCCTGGAACTCCAATTCACAACAGATGCCAGGAGGCAATTCATTAACCAAAGGGATGGGAAACCAATAATAAACTATTTAGACATATATTTGAAGCAGAAGCCCTGACAATCTTTAAGAAGTATCTGATTGACGTACAGTAGAACCTCGGTTCACGACCATAATTCGTTCCAAAACTCTGGTCGTAAACCGATTTGGTCATGAACCGAAGCAATTTCCCCCATAGAATTGTATGTAAATACAATTAATCCGTTCCAGACCATATGAACTGTATTTAAATATAAATATATTTTTAAGCTTTTAAGCACAAATATAGTTAATTAAACCACAGAATGCACAGTGTAATAGTAAACTAAATGTAAAAACATTGAATAACACTGAGAAAACCTTGAACAACAGAGAAAACTAACACTACAATAGTTTGCGCTATAGCGCTACCAACTGCTGGCTATAAGCACTTTTTTAATGAGTTTTAAGCACAGGGATAAAAATGAACATTTGAAAAAATCCGTAATTTAATAAAAAAACCAAGAAAAATAATATTGCAACAATGCACGCTACGAACCAATCGCTGGAAACAGAAGTGAAAACAAAATCAAGCCCAGTGCATTCTTTAACTGCCTTCCTACCTTAATGCGTCCAGCTCTCTCTCGCGCTGCCTGTGTGTCTGCGTGCTGCCTCTGTGTGTGTGTGTCTGCGCGCTGCTTCTGTGTGTGTGTGTGTCTGCACGCTGCCTCTGTGTGTGTGTGTGTGTGTGTCGCGCTCCCTCTCGCGCTGCCTGTGTGTGTGCGTATGTCTCTCGCGCCCGCTGCCTGTGTGTGTGTGT
Source organism: Polypterus bichir lapradei (assembly GCA_026402145.1). NCBI lineage: Eukaryota > Metazoa > Chordata > Cladistia > Polypteriformes > Polypteridae > Polypterus > Polypterus bichir. Next base: position 167,628,747 of record JANRMT010028174.1, read on the forward strand.
GTGTGTTGCGCTCTCTCTCTTGCTCGCTGCACAGGAAATGCACAGGGAGAGACTGAACATGTACAAACCGAAAGGGGAACTGGCTTGTTCATATACCGAGTATGTGGTCGTGAACCAAGGCAAAAGTTTGGCGAACTTTTTGGTCGTAAACTGAGTTGTACGTGTACCGAGACGTTCATAAACCGAGGTTCCACTGTATTTGGAAAGCTTAGCTAAAACCATAACAAATGAGTCTTCTCTCAATTGTAAAAATTCTTATGTCCTTATGTTCTGATGTCCACAGATCTGTCACCTAAGCCTTCTCTTAGTATTCTTTGGTGTTCATCATTTTGGTGGAAAATTGTAAGAGTAACATTTGTATATGAATTTCCTATACTTTTTGTGCAATTTACTTCCAGCACATTCACCAAGGAGACAATGAGGTAATAAAAGTCATTCTTTTTAGTTTGGAAAATGATATAAAAATCTAGATGTTTAAAATAAAGAAGAAAAATAAAGTGTTTAGTGAAAAAAATGTCAGTTTGTAGCAAAGAACTTAAAGTGTTTAGAAGCAAAAAAGTTCTGAACAAAAAAAAACATAAATCAAGAGGTTAAAGAAAGGAAAACCTATTGCTTGGTTTAGATATTAAGTCATGCAGGATATTTCTGTTTAACTGACTTTTGTGTCTTATTTTATTTAGCTTTAATTCAAGAGCTAAAATTATTAATGTTGCATCTTAACCATTTTTATTTTTCTACTTGGTTACAACTTGACATAGATGAAGATGAAACATCCACCAAATACAAAGTGATTTTCTAAATTTCCACAGCGCAGAAAAAAAATCTATATCTTTAAGATGTAAAGGAGAAACGATTTGCCATTTGAAACAATGGTCCTAGGACAAAATCCTCTCTTTTTTTGTTAAAATCAAATAACATTCCATACAAATAACTCAAGTTTTACAAAAAGAAAAAAAAAAGGTTTGAAACAAATTAACCCCCACCCCTGAGAAAGAGCGCTGGGCCAGCAGTGTAAAACTTTATGCTAGTAAAGACAAATGAATAGATAAAATAATACATGAATAGAGATAAATGGAGTAAAAGAGGGGCGAGAACCTGCTTCCTCAATTTAAATGCTTAGTCTAAAATGTGATTGATTAGATCCTGCCAGGTTTTGAAAAAGTTTTGTATAGATCCTTTAAGGGTGAATTTGATTTTTTCCAGTTTCAAACAGTATATAACATCAGTTACCCACTGACTTAGAATAGGTGAGTTAGGATTCTTCCAATTAAGAAAGATAAGTCTACATGCCAATAATGTAGTAAAGGCAATTACAGTTTGTATGTCCTTCTCCACTTTAAAACCATCTGGAAGTACCCCAAACACAGCTGTTAATGGGTTAGGAGGGAGTGTGACACCAAGGCTGTCTGAGAGGCATTTAAAGATTTTGGTCCAAAATGATATTAATTTGGTGCAGGCCCAAAACATGTGACCCAGTGAGGCCGGAGCTTGATTGCAGCATTCGCAAGTTGGATCTTGCCCTGGAAACATTTTGGACAATTTTAAACAAGAGAGATGCGCTCGATATATAATTTTAAATTGAATAATTCTATGCTTTGCGCATAAGGAACTTGAGTGAATTCTGCGTATTGCTACTTTCCACTCCTTTTCTGAAATATTGAGTAAGAGATCCTTTTCCCACTGTTCTCTCTTATATTTGAAATGGAGGGACTGTAAAATAGTTTTATATATTACAGAAATGCTGTCTGAGTCCTCGAGACTGAGCAATATTTTTTCCGGCATAGAAGTAGGTGGGAGATGAGGAAAACTGGGCAGGTTTTGTTTAACAAAGTTTGAAGGTAGTGAAAGTACAGCAAAGAGTGATGAAGGCGACACAGAATATTACTACTGTACAGCTTTATACTGGTCTGCAATTATGTAACATTCACTTCTTTAGAAAAGGCAAACACTATTATTAAATACCTCAATAATTCTGCATAGCTGAATTTCTTCCTTCTCCACAGTGGCAAATAATACAGGACTATTGGCACTTGCACCAGTAGATTCAAGGACAATATTTATCCTAAAGTAATATGGCTACTCAACAGAATCTCATGCTGACAATTTCATGAGCTGGTAGCTGTTGTGTGTGGCTATATATACACTGCATGCATCATCTGTGGTATTTGATCTATCATGTTGCATTCGCTATCTGTAATGTATTCATTGTCTGTTATTCTATTGTCCTACTGTCATCAGTGTGTGGGAGACATGCAGGCAAGAATCTCAATGTACTGCGATAGCATAATAATTTGAAATTGACAACCATGAGGTTGATTTAAAATTCTGCAGAAGTACATTCTGATTTATGATTCTTTTATTGGTGAGTGCCTGAGCTCCTTCATGTGGAAAATCAGCATGATTAAACTTCTCAGCATTTATATGTATTGAACTTTTAATGCAGTGGTGCACCTTTCTTTCGCAGAATATTTTGCTTATGTCAAATTCACCTGAATAGGTTACATGAGTTACAACAATTACAACAACATAAACTATCTATCTATTCACCCATCTCTCCAAAGCGCTTATCCAGTTTAGGGTTGCATAGAAGTAGTAGCTGTCCTGGCAGTGTTAATCACAAGAAAGAAATCAAATCTAGGTGCCAGTATGTTACAGGGAAAGCACATACTAATACTACCAAATATAATAATAATAACAATAATAATAATTGTATTTATATATATTAATGTATGACTTCCTAATGAAGAAGAAAGACCCACACAGACACAGTGAGGCCCTGCAAGTGACATATTTAGTGCCCTGGCAAAGGATTACAATTTAAGAATGAGAAGCAGTAAGGCAGTAGCATTAATCACTATGATACTGTGCCCTTTAAATACCATATAAGCATAAGTGATTTAAATTCAACATATAATCCAGAAAACATTTGCAGAAAACAGCTTCATTTCAAACAGCTTCCAAGAACAAAAAAATGATGTGTCAACTGTCAACCAACAAACACTCGAAATGAAACCGCGTGTACAAACACCACTAATCTTGTCTGAAATGAATGCCAAGGACAGTAAATGCAGTACACTGAAATAATCTGTATTCCAACATGTCTTTTAAATATTCAAATTTGTATGTTGTCAGAGTTTCAAGCTCTTAATTATTTTTAGCTACTGTAAAAGTGAGTCTAAATACTCCAAAGGTACACTATTGGCACACAGATTGTCAGTGCAGTCCCAAAGTAGGTTATCAGCAGCACTTTTCTTACAGCTGAAAAAATAATGTATGATGATTCCATCATTTGGAAATGCAGGCATTCAGATTCTGCGGTATATTGGACATTCACACTGCTTCCCAAGACAAAGAAGATACAGCCAATAATAAGAAAAACTCTTTGAGCTGTTGGTTGAAAACATATCATGATTGTAAAAGGATAGCCTTTTTGAATAACCATGCTGATTTGTGGGATTTCTTTTTTAAAAAGAACAGTTTATGAAAAAAAAGCATGAAAAATGAGCAGGGGGTCATTTAATATGTCTTTTTGCAAGGTGTTTTGTAGCAAAACTGTAATAGGCTCTTTTAGTTTCCAGGGCTTTGGGTGGAGGTGTGGTCCTTCTGACACCAATTGAAATAATGAATACCTAGCTCTGGTTGCAGTTGTTCTTAAATATGGTAGTCCTAGAAGGAGCAGAACTGGAAGTCATCTAAAGGCAGTTTCTGCTCCACTGTAGGGATTTAAAGATTATGTTGTAGACAATGTTCCAAGCCAGCATGTTTGACAACAGTTAGGGCTCATTATTGTCATATGTACAGAGTATGATGATATTTTCCATCCTAACTGAAAAACAACATTTATTTATGTAGCACATTTTCATACAAATGATGTAGCTCAAAGTGCTTTACAGGATGAAGAAAGAGGAAAAAAAGGCAAAATGTATAAGAAATAAAATTAGACAATACTAATTAACATAGAATAAAAGTAAGGTCCAATAGCCAGGGAGGAGAGAAAAAACAAAAAAAAAAAAAAATCCAGACGGTTAGAGAAACAAATTTAAATCTGCAGCTGTTCCGAGACCACAAGACCACCCAGCCCCCTCTTGGCATTCTACCTAACATAAATGACATCAGTCAGTCCTCATGGTATTCAGGGTTCACATGGAAGAACTTGATGATGACGGTCATGTGGACCTCTGGCCTTTAATCCATCAATGTAGGGACATCACGGTGCTTTGAGTGGGTGGTGGTGGCGCAGATTTCCACCACAGAAAACCAGAAAAAGAACAGTAGAGAAAGTTGGGGTTAGTACGGATTTCGGAGCCACCATGAAAGATAATGATAATTAATTGAATATACAGAGTATCAGGATTAAACTAAAATGAAGCTATGAGAAAGCCATGTTAAAGTAATGTGTTTTTAGCCATTTTTTAAAGTGCTCCAAAGTATTAGCCTGGCAAATTCCTATTGGTAACCTATTCCAGATTTTAGGTGTATAACAGCAGAAGGCTGCCTCACCACTTCTTTTAAGTTTAGCTCTTGGAATAAGCAGACACTCATTTGAAGATCTAAGGTTACGATTTGGAGTGTAAAGTGAAAGACATTTTGAAATATAGGATGGAGCGAGATTATTTAAGGCTTTGTAAACCATAAGCAGTATTTTAAAATCAATTCTAAATGACATCAAAACTAGAGAGATGTGCTCTGATTTTCATTTCCTAGTTAAGATTCTAGCAGCTGCATTCCGCACTAGTTGCAGAAACGGCAAAAACTTCTCCCAGCTCAAGCCTTGTTTATCAGGAAGTGAGGTAATACCTAGAGCTGTATATGCTAAAAAATATATCATTATTTGGAACACATGCATTTCTTGTGTGTTCTCTTCTGCCCTCACCACGCGTTTGCGTACATACAGTACAGGCCAAAGGTTTGGACACACCTCCTCATTCAATGTGTTTTCTTTATTTTCATGACTGAAGGCATAAAAACTATGAATGAACACATGTGGAGTTATGTACTTAACAAAAAGAGGTGAAATAACTGAAAACATGTTTTATATTCTAGTTTCTTCAAAATAGCCACCCTTTGCTCTGATTACTGCTTTGCACACTCTTGGCATTCTCTCGATGAGCTTCAACAGGTAGTCACCTGAAATGGTTTTCACTTCACATGTGTGCCTTATCAGGGTTATTTAGTGGAATTTCTTGCTTTATCAATGGGGTTGGGACCAGCAGTTGTGTTGTGCAGAAGTCAGGTTAGTTGGACGATCATTTATTTTTCAACAGGACAATGACCCCAAACACACCTCCAGGCTGTGTAAGGGCTATTTGACCAAGAAGGAGAGTGATGGAGTGCTGTAAATGGTCATGAAAATAAAGAAAATACATTGAATAAGAAGGTGTGTCCAAACTTTTGGCCTGTACTGTAGTTATGCAGCAAGCTAAACACTCCTTCAACAAACAACCAAGGCACTGATGATATTCAGGCGTTTAATGAAAGTGGTGTGAAACTGTAAAGTAAAAAGCAATACCTATGAAAATTTGTTAACTTAATATACATTTTTCCTTAAAAATGCCTTCAAATTGAATACAAACTACTTGTTATTATTTCTTTATGAAATGACATAAATATTACAAAACAGATTCTTTAGCGCAAAGACATCCTGCTGCTTCATACTCAAATACATAATAATAGGCCTAAACAATCATATACATGCTGTATATATTTACGTACACACTAAACACTTGCAAAATAGTAAAAGGAACAACTAAAACTCAAAACAATGTATATAGTAATAAAGAAACAAAATACCTACAGATTATGCCTTTACAAGGGCGAATAAATAGCGGATGGAAACAGATGTCTGCCACCTGCTTTTCCATGTGCTGCCTGCTTCAAGATAGAGTCTTAATAGCAGTATAAAGCAATACCCAATCTAGCCACTAGAGGTCCCCCACGAACACATTTTAACAGAGGACAGAAAACTCCCCACCTGGCATCTGTAAGATGTCAAACTAACACAAACTAAACAAATTGGATCAACCCTGTAAAGTAACATTCATAGGTCAGTGTCCCAAGATACTAGAAGAATGACCTCAGAGATTGGTCGCAAGAAAAACTTGCATAGATCGTCTTTGACAATCTTCACTTCGACCTTCCTTACTTTTCCATCTTCACTGGGAAATGTTTTCATGATTAACCCAACTGACCATTTGTACCTGTTGACTTTATTGTCTTTCATCATCACCACATCTCCTTCTTTTAGGTTTGGTTTCTCATATTTCCATTTGTGACGAGTCTGAAGGTTATGGATGTATTCCCGTCTCCATTGTTGCCAAAAAATATTAGCTAAGATCTGCACTTGACACCATTGACATTTGTAAAGGTCTCCATCATTGAACTGATCTGGAGTTGCTGAAGGAACCCCAACTTTTTGAGTCAGAAGCATAGCTGGAGTAAGAATAAGTGGTTGATGTGGATCTGTAGACACTGGAACAAGTGGCCTGGAATTGATTATAGCAGTAATCTCAGCCATAAATGTAATCAAAACTTCATGTGTGGTCTTCCTAGGTCCAAACTGGAAAAACATAGAATCTAATATTCGTCGTGTTATGCCAATCATTCGTTCCCAACTGCCTCCCATATGTGAGGAGTGTGGAGGGTTAAACTGCCATGTGCATCCTTGAGCTGTAAGATAACTGTTCACTTCCATGTTCTTGCAGGTATTAGAGTCTATCTGTAACTCTCTACAGGCTCCTACAAAATTTGTTCCTCGGTCAGATTTTAGCTTCTTCGCAGGTCCTCTGATTGCAAAGAATCGCCTTAGAGCATTAATAAAATTGGAAGTGTCCATTGATTCAATTACCTCAATGTGTTTTGCTCGTGTGGATACGCAAGTATATATTACTGCCCAACGTTTGCTGTTTAGGTAGCCACCACGTGTTTTTCTTGCGACTACAGTCCATGGACCAAATACATCTAATCCCACATTAGTGAATGGAGGATCTGTGCTTAGGCGATCTATGGGCAAATCTGCCATCTTTTGTTCTTCCCTTTTTCCTCTTAGCTTACAACAGATCACACAATTGTGAATTGCACTGCTGATGGCTCGCTTTCCCCTGACAACCCAGAAACCTGCTGCTCTTACAGTCCCTGCAGTAAAATGTCTGCCTTGATGCTGCACCTGTTCATGGTAGTGTCTAATTAGCAGTCTGGCAACATGGTGCTTACCAGGTATAATTATTGGGTATATTTCGTCTGATGAGAGATGTGCCTTCGCCAACCTGCCTCCAACCCGAAATAGACCTTGTGAGTCAACAAACGGACAAAGTCTAATTAGAGAGCTTTGTTTCCGAATTTCTTTTCCTGACCGTACATAATTAATGTCTTCTGCATAGGCCTCAATTTGAACACTAGTTAGGATACAAGCTTTGGCTTGGTCATACTGTCCCTTGGTAAAGGGTTTGTTGCAGACATGCCAGCCATGATAAGTGTTATTCTTGGTTGCTAGTTTAAAGTTATGAGCGATGTGTGAGAGGTGAACAATAGCCCTACAAAAGTGATTTCCAGCTCGAAAACCGTTCAAAACGTGCACTGCCAAGTTGGTTGTATGACATTTGTGAGCCTTACACATTTACCTCTGGACGTATCTCTACATCAAATGCAGGATCAATGAGGTCAAATACTTCTGTCAGCAGCTGATTTCGTCTTGCGTCAGCCAGGAAAGCAGGTCCACTTAACCATGAAGAACAAGCAATCTGACCTACTAGAAGTGCTCTTGTTGCATGATCAGCTGGGTTTAGGTGGGTGGGAATATAATTCCATTGATTTGATTGAGATGAGTGCTTAATACACTGGATTCGATTGTGGACATAAAATCTCAACTGCGATGACAGCTGCACAGAGTTCTAACCTGGGAATGGTAAGTTCTGGTTTTGGAGCTAGTTTTGCCTTACTAAAGATGAAACCAACTTCAGTCTGCCCTTTGGTGTCTGTGACTTTAAGGTAAGCATCTGCCCCAAGTGCTTTAGTTGATGCATCACAGAAGATACAGAGCTCTTTCCTTTGAGCTGAAAAAAACGAGAGTGATGTGTAAAGTCTGGGTACTGTCAATTCTTTGAGATGCTGAAGAGAGTAACTCCACTTCTGCCACTCTTTGCGCTTCTCACTGGGAAGTGGAGTATCCCATTCACATACACTACAGGTAAGTTCCCTCAAAATAAGACAACCTTACTGTAGATAAGACACCACGGCGTGTGAAGGGCTTCTCACTGGCATCTACTTGAAAGGTTAATGTGTCTTTTGCGAGATCCCATTTAAGGCCTAAACTGCGTTGCATGGAAGGTTGATCTTGGCCAAAGTCAAGGTCACACAGATTGCTGGCTAGATCCTCTCCTGGGAAGGCTTGCATCACTTCAATGCTGTTTGATGCAATCTTATGCAGTTTTAGATTAGACCGAGACAACATGTCTTGGGTTCTTTTGAGTAAATCAATGGCTTCAGAGACACTGGATAATGATTTCAGGCCATCATCGACATAGAAATGCCTTTCTACGAAAAGTCTTGCTTCAGCACCAAATTCCCTTTCACCCTCTAAAGCTGTCCTCTTTAGCCCATAAATGGCCACTGCTGGGGATGGACAGTTGCCAAAAACATGGACCTTCATGTGATAATCCTCAATTTCCTCATTGAGTTGGTGGATGCGAAACCACAAAAAGCGAAGATAGTCACGGTGGTCTTCTCTTACCACAAAGCTGTGAAACATTTGCTGAATGTCAGCCATCACTGTTATTCGCTCTGTCCTAAAGCGAATAAGAACTCCAAGTAGGCTATTATTCATATCTAGACCTCGTATGAGCACATCATTAAGTGAAATGCCTTTATAACATGCACTTGAATCAAATACAACTCTAATTTGGTGTGGTTTTTGAGGGTGATAAACACCAAAACTTGGCAAGTACCAGCACTCATTGGTGTTCTTTATTTGTGGTACTGGTTCAGTGTGTCCATTGGCAAAAATCTTCTTCATGAATTCAATAAAATGTTTTTTCATTTCGGGTTTTCTTTTTAAGGTGTGTTTGATGGTCAAAAGACGGTTAAGGGCTTGTTCTCTGTTGTTAGGAAGAAACTGTCAATGAGAACGAAATGGTAGAGGGGCCACCCAGCTGTTTGAGTTATCCTTAAAAATTTCTGTATTCATTATGTGGAGGAAAGTCTCATCTTCAACAGAGGGCGCTAGCTTGTTATCATCCTCTGAATGACTGAAGATTAGCTTGCCTAAATTCTGTGACCAAGAGCTAGTAAATGAGGTAGAAGTTGATTTACCCTTCTCATTTGAGAGCTTCTCTTTTGCGCAGATACTGCTTTCACAAGGTTGGAAGTAGCTTGGTCGTCCGTTCTCGAGGACACTGGCTTTGAGGACTTTCAAAGAGGGCTTGTGAATGCGCCTCAAACAAACATCACCGATAATGACCCATCCTAGATCTAATCGTTGGGCATAGGGGGCATTATTTGGACCATTGTGTTGGCTTCTTTGTGCGCACAGATAACGTCTCTGCCAAGCAACAAGAGAATCTCAGCATAGGGGTCAAGAGGTGGAATGCTGTTAGCAATAACTCTTGAGATGAGGATGGTTGTATGCAGCGTCAGGTGTAAGGATTTCATCCCTGTTGTCAGGTATCAAATTGCACTCAATAAGGGTTGGCAGAGTAAGGCAAACCTCTCCATTGACTGATTCCACCACAAATCCACAGGTTCGTTTTTCAGACATTTCTGTAGTTCCAGCACATGTCTTTAGGGTGTAGGATGTGTTGTCACTCTGGATGTTGAAAATGTCAAAAAATGCAGATCTTGCCAACAACACATTGCTCTGATCATCTAGCATTGCATACATTTTTACTTTCTTTTCGGGGTGTCCTTTTGGATATACATTTACTAAGCATACAGTGGGATGCAAAAGTTTGGGCAACTTTGTTAATAGTCATTATTTTCCTGTATAAATCGTTGGTTTTTACGATAAAAAATGTCAGTTAAATATATCATATAGGAGACACACACAGTGATATTTGAGAAGTGAAATGAAGTTTATTGGATTTACAGAAAGTGTGCAATAGTTGTTCAAACAAAATCAGGCAGGTGCATAAATTTGGGCACCGTTGTCATTTTATTGATTCCAAAACTTTTAGAACTAATTATTGGAACTCAAATTGGCTTGGTAAGCTCAGTGACCCCTGACCTACATACACAGGTGAATCCTATAATGAGAAAGAGTATTTAAGGGGGTCAATTGTAAGTTTCCCTCCTCCTTTAATTTTCTCTGAAGAGTAGCAACATGGGGGTCACAAAACAACTCTCAAATGACCTGAAGACAAAGATTGTTCACCATCATGGTTTAGGGGAAGGATACAGAAAGCTGTCCCAGAGATTTAAGCTGTCTGTTTCCACAGTTAGGAACATATTGAGGAAATGGAAGACCACAGGCTCAGTTCAAGTTAAGGCTCGAAGTGGCAGACCAAGAAAGATTTCGGATAGACAGAAGCGACGAATGGTGAGAACAGTCAGAGTCAACCCACAGACCAGCACCAAAGACCTACAACATCATCTTGCAGCAGATGGAGTCACTGTGCATCGTTCAACCATTCGGCGCACTTTACACAAGGAGATGCTGTATGCGAGAGTGATGCAGAGGAAGCCTTTTCTCCGCCCACAGCACAAACAGAGCTGCTTGAGGTATGCTCAAGCACATTTGGACAAACCAGCTTCATTTTGGAATAAGGTGCTGTGGACTGATGAAACTAAAATTGAGTTATTTGGGCATAACAAGGGACGTTATGCATGGGGGAAAAAGAACACAGCATTCCAAGAAAAACACCTGCTACGTACAGTAAAATATGGTGGTGGTTCCATCATGCTGTGGGGCTGTGGGGCTGTGTGGCCAGTGCAGGGACTGGGAATCTTGTCAAAGTTGAGGGACGCATGGATTCCACTCAGTATCAGCAGATTCTGGAGACCAATGTCCAGGAATCAGTGACAAAGCTGAAGCTGCGCCGGGGCTGGAACTTTCAACAAGACAACGACCCAAAACACTGCTCAAAATCCACTAAGGCATTCATGCAGAGGAACAAGTACAATGTTCTGGAATGTCCATCTCAGTCCCCAGACCTGAATATAATTGAAAATCTGTGGTGTGAGTTAAAGAGAGCTGTCCATGCTCGGAAGCCATCAAACCTGAATAAACTAGAGATGTTTTGTAAAGAGGAATGGTCCAAAATACCTTCAACCACAATCCAGACTCTCATTGGAACCTACAGGAAGCGTTTAGAGGCTATAATTTCTGCAAAAGGCGGATCTACTAAATATTGATTTCATTTCTTTTTTGTGGTGACCAAATTTATGCACCTGCCTGATTTTGTTTGAACAATTATTGCACACTTTCTGTAAATCCAATAAACTTCATTTCACTTCTCAAATATCACTGTGTGTGTCTCCTATATGATATATTTAACTGACATTTTTTATCGTAACAACCAACGATTTATACAGGAAAATAATGACTATTAACAAGGTTGCCCAAACTTTTGCATCCCACTGTATTTTAGAACATGACTTGCCTTGGAGACTTCCACAGACCTCTGTACATATAGAAGTAGCCACAGTTTCAGCATGTGCAGTTCGCTCCCTGCCATGCTCTGTGGTTAGGTTCTCTTGTAATCCAGGGTGCTGGACTTGCGTGGAGAGCTGAAATGTGCCGGTCACTGTCACATTCTGAACAGTGGATGACAGCTTTACAGTCTTTAGCTTGGTGGCTTGATGAAGCACAGCATCTGAAACAAATACTATGTTCCTTAAGAAAGTTCATGCATGCTACATATGGTCTTTCTCTGAAACTTTGCAGTTTTTGAGAGCGTGAGGCTTATTATGAATTGGACATTTTTTGGACAGATCCTCTAGAGATGTTTCAGAGGAGGTAAGTGTGGTAGAGTCTTCAATAGCAGTTTTATTTACTGAGATGGGATTGATAGGTTTCCATAGTTTGGACAACGACCCTTCACTTCTGACCCTGCCTTAGAAGCTGGGAGAACAAAGCTGGGATCAGTTCCCATCTCTGCATAGCAACACATGAACTTTACAAAGAATGAAAATGGAGGATATTGTACACAATTTTCTCTTTTATGCCATGAGCCCTGAGAAATTCATTTCTCTTGAAGGTTGTGGGACAGCTTTTCCACAATAGGATTTATTCCTCTGGCAGTATCGAGAAAACTAAGTCCAGGTAAGTAACCATCATTTTTTGCTGCTTCTATTTCAAGGAGCAAATCTCCAAGCTCTTGAAGTCTTTGATAGTCCTTTTCTGAGACTTTTGGAAAGCCATCAAGTCTAGTGAAAAGTGAAGCTTCAATTGCTTCTGGAGAGCCATAAAGTTTGTAAAGTCTTTCCCAAACCATTTTCAGGCCAGATGACGTGACGGACATGAACTGCTCTGATCCTTTTAACATGCCGCAGTGAATCGCCATCAAGCCACTTAATAAGAAGGTCTAGCTCTTCACTTGGTTTGAGGTTCAGTCCTTCTATGGCATTGTGAAAGCTAGATTTCCAGGACAGATAATTTGCCGGCTGATTGCCAAACATCCTAAGTCCTTCCGTTAAAAGATCACGATGAGTCAAATATGCTACAAGGTCAGATATATTTGAATATTTGTTTGAGCAGATGGGCAGGAGCTGGTTTTCTGTGCTTTGGAGGCCTTTGCACCAGAGTCAAAATTATTGAAATGTATACAGTCTTTAACATGAAGCTTTTGTTTTGATGGTTCTTTGGTAAGAGAATGTGAGAGTTCTGACTGCGGCAACTTTTGTTTGTCATGAAGGGGACCACCAAAATCTAATCGTGTGGGAGGTGGAGGATAAGTGATTGTTGCTTTCTGAGTGTTGTAATGAAGTTCTGTGTCATTTTCATGAACAGGAAAATGCGTTTGAATATATTCTTGAGTCCGATGAATCGATTGTTGGGGTGACAGGAGGTATTTGGCTTCACTGATGCGTTCGTCATTTTCTTTAAATGCTGCTTCTTCGTGAACCTGTGCCTCTTCTAATGCAGCCTCGGCCTCAGCCTCTTCCCTAAGAGCTTTTAAAGTTGCTTCTAAAGGTGCCTGCTCTACTTTCATCTCTATATCTTTCTTGGCGTATGTAGTCTTTGTGCGTGCAGCTTCAGCCTTAGCACGGACCTGTGCTGCAGCGATGCTAACTGAGGACTTACTTGAGCGATGTGACATTGCTGATGCACGGCATTCGGACCTGATTTCTAGGTCCTGAGGATCAATGT
>JANRMT010028174.1:167647537-167661719 GCA_026402145.1 Polypterus bichir lapradei
CCTTGCTGGGGCCTGTCGCCACCTCCAGGGGGCGTATGGGGAACGGCTGAGCCCTCCTCTGCAGGGCTGCCATCACACCCGGAAGTGCAGCTGGAAGGAGATCATGTAACACCTGGACCACTTCCAGGTGCTCTATAAAAGGGAACAGTTGCCAAAACTCAGGGAGCCAGAGTTGGGATGAAGGAGATGAAGCTTGCCTGGAGGAGTGCAGGAGGAAAACAAAAAGAGAAAGAAGAAGAGTCATGTTGTGTTGTGTTTTGGGGACTGTGTTGTGCTTGTGGGAGGCAGGGAAGACATTTCCCACAAGAGAGAAGGAAAATAAAAAGTGTGTGCTTACACTTGTGCCTCCTGCATCTGTCTGTGTCTACAATATATGTATGTATTATCACAGGAGGCTGGGTGTCAGACCCAGCTGGTATGCTTGGAAGGACCGGGAGGTGGTCTATACTTCCCTCGGGCCATGACCGGGCAAACACCCTGGATGTTGAGGGGACCATGGGGAAGGAGCAAGGAGGCTCAAGCCCAATGGAGCCCATGGCCACTGTCAGGGGGAGCCCCAAACGTCGTGGAGCCCGGGAGATCAACACTTCCGCCGCACCTGGGAAGGTGGGGGAAGATCCTTCCAGTGAGTACTTCCGGGTGTAAGGGCAGCACTTCTGCCACACCAGAAAGTGTGCCAGAAGAGTGTCATCAGGCACCTGGAGTACTTTCGGATGGGAATAAAAGGGGCCGCCTCACTCCAATCAAGGAGCTAGAGTCGGGAACGGGAGCAGGACGAAGCTCCCGTGAGGAGAGGAAAGGTGGCCCACGAACATTGAGAGAGAGGCCCGTGAAGAGGGTGATTGGTGCTGGGGGAACTGTGTGTTGTGTGGGACTTTATTTTGAATTTAATAAACGTGTGACAGATAGGGGGAGCTATTGCTCCCTTGAACCCCAGTCCACGACTCCAGACACCAGGTAATAGTCCAAACGATGACTTTATTAAATCGCCACAGTGCACAACGCACCCTCTCCTCCAATATACTCATTCAAATCAATAACAAATAATAAATCAATCCTCCAACTCCCAAACGTGTTGCCACCCTTCCACCCAGCTCAGCTCGCCGTCTGGGAGCTCCCACAATCCTTTTATATTCCCTGACCCGGAAGTGTTCCCAATCCCCAGTCCATGTGATCTTGTATCACTTCCGGGTCAGGTAAAAAGTCATTTTCTTCACCCCAGAAGCATGTCATTCCCCTTGTCCATGTGACTTGGACGTACTTCCGGGGTGTAGGGTAAATAACCGTTGTTCCCCCCTGAGTCTCCTAGTGGCCCCCATGGCATCCAGCAGGGCATTTATAGTGTCCAGGGAAGTTTTTTGAACCAAGAACTCTGGATGTGTGAGAATATTACTAAGTCTTATTTAACTCAATTAGCTGTTCAGATGCTGATTTAACTTTTAAAGAGAGATCAACAGTATACAATTAATTTTTACCTTATTGTTGAGTTTTATTAATTTTACGTTAAGAAGGTAAAATCAAGCAGAAAAAAATTGCAGAGCTTATACAACAAATATCTTCAAAATCAATCTAGAAAGAACACCAGATAATTAAAAAATTTAGAAACCTAACAAAACAAGAGTTGAACACCCACCCAACAGAAAGAGATGAGAGTCGAGAGCAGAAAAAAAAAGAAAAAAAAATTCCTCTATATGAATGCTTATTTTAATTTTTGTTAAATTAAATCTTACAATATTTTTAAAAAGTTTTAGATATATCCTCTAAGCGAGAATTAGATATTTTTCAGTTTCAAATAATATAGAATGTCAGTTACCCACTAGCTTATAAAAGGTGGGTTGGGACTCTTCCTGTTGGGGAGGATAAGTCTATGTACTAATAGTGTGGTATAGGCTATTACAATCAATTTGTCCTTATGCACGCATTTGGGGGTACACCAAACACAGCTGTTAATGGGTTAAAAGTGATGGTGACACAAAGGCTGTCTGATAATTATTTAAATATTTTTGTAAAAAATTATATTAATTTGGTTTAAATTGACATTGTTTTGGACAAAACCAAAAACATGTGGCCTAGTGATGCTTGAGCTAAATTGCAACAATTGTAAGTTGGATCTTGCTTTGGATATATTTTGGACAATATGAATGCTTCACGCATATAGATCTAGAGCATATTCCATTTATGGCTAAGTTCTGCTCCTTTTCTCAGATGTTAATGGAAAGATCCGTTTCCCACCATACCCTAGAATCATTGAAGAAGATTCTTTGAGATGGTTTTAAATATTGTTGAGATGCTGTCTTGAGTCTCCAAAACTGCTCAGTATTTCTTCTAGAATAGAAATGCATTTGAGGTTGGAAAATTGGGTAGGCATCTTTTAACAAAATGTCTAATTTGAAAATAGTAGAAAAATTGGGTTTCTGGAAACTTTAAAAGTTTAAATAATGTGCATGGCTGAGAAGGCTGAAAAAGGTGATTACCATGTAGATGAGTAACAGATAAAAGCTTCTCTACCTTGAAGTGCATTCTACATTGGTTCCTTATTCTGAGTGAATGATGGATAAGTGTCATATTTATAACAGCTAGTATTTACTGAGGCACAAAGCATGGCATTTAAGGAAGCACCGCAAGATTAGATTTTAACTGCTGACCAGGTTGGTGTAAATTCATTATTTTTTGTACTGGTGTCTAGGCCTTTATGGTGTATGTATGCGCTGTCCAGTAATAAAATTGAAAGTTAGGCAATGAAATACCACCTTTGGCTATAGGTCTTTGTATAATTGGCTTTTGATTGCATGGTCATCTCGAATTCTGGATAAATGAGGTTGTAATTGAGTCTAGCTTCTTAAAAAAATATTTCTTGATGTGTATAGTGATGCTCTAAAATAGAAATAGACACTTAGGAAGGATTTCATCTTGACAGTAAAGATTCTGTCTTCTTAGGTGAGATGGAGGGTTGACCATCTGTTATGTTAATCTGTTAATGTTTGATTTTTTTCCTTGCTGTTACCAAAATTATGTTGCACAAGATCTTTATATTTACTTGTGATGTCAGATAAAGGAGAACTGGAATCATCAGGTTTTCGGGTCCTTGCATCAGACTGGCTGGCCCAGCACTGACTCAACTGTAGAATGGCCAATAAGGGGGGAAAGCAGCTTGTTGGCCAAGGACTCCAGGATTCTGGCTGTGTCTTGCTTGCCTGACTCCTTTTCAATCTGGCCATGATTCTACAATTAGCTGATTGATAGATATCATTGTTTTTCATTTATGTTAATTAGTTTCTACTTTGTTTTTGATGTATTGGAAGAAATCTGTATCCATTGACGGTTCTGTATTTAGTGAGTGGTATAATGTATAGCTTGTGCTATTTTTTGTATTTCTGAGGTAACAAGGGGAGTTTGGCCATCTAGTTCTAGTTTACTTGTGTTCTGTTTTGTGTGTTGTATTTAACCCATTTTTTGAAATCCATTACATGCCCAACCTACCTGAAACGGGGTATCTCTCTGAATTGCCTTTCCCAAAATATCTTCCATTTTTTACCCTACAAGGTTTTTGTTTGGAAATTTCTTCTTGTCTTCTTAGTGGGTCAAGGCTGGTGGGCTGTAAGAAAACATGGTCTGCCTGTTAAAGCCCAAGGAGACATTCCTTGTGTGATTTTGGGCTATATAAGAAATACATTTTTGTTGTTGTTGTTGTGATGTTTATCCCTAGATATTTAAACTAATTTGACAGAATGAAACGATAGCTGTCCAGTCTAGTATGGTGTGCCAGAGAGTTCACTGGAATAAACAAACATTAGTCCACATGTCTTTTGAAATTCTGCTTTTGTGTTAAGTACTAATGGCAGAGATGTTTTGAGTCTTATATGTAAAGTAGCATATCATCCATGTATATTTATATTTTCTGTTCAAGTCCTTTTCTGATAATCTGCTTCATCTCTGATGTATTTTGAAAATGAATACATCATGAATGGCTCAATGGCTATTGAAAAAAGTAAGGCTCATATGGGGCATCCTTGTCAAGTACCATGTTCTAGTATGAGTTTGTAAAAGTAATTTTATCCATGCCGATACTTGTGGGCCAAACCCAAATTTGTAATGAGGTGAATGGATAGTCTCATTCGACTCTATGAAAGGCTTTTTCGTTGTCCAAAGATAATAAGATCTCTGACGTGTTTGATTTGGTGAGTGAGTATATTACATTAAACAGATGCTGAAGATTTCACGGAAAGTGTCTGCCTTTAATGAACCCAGATTGGTCTTATGATACTACAGAAGGAAGCACTTCCTCAGTCCTTTTAGCTAAAGCTTTGGAGAGTATCTTAACATCATTATTTAGAAGTGAAATTTGTCTGTATTTCAGCAAGTCCTTTTTTTTCTTTGGGAAAGCAGCAATTAATGCTTCTCATAAAGTCTTAGGTAAAATTTTGTTGTCTCTAGCTTCAATGAATGTTGTTAATATTAATGAAGCTAACATAGCTAAAATAAAAAAAAAAAATCCCACTGTGTAGCATTCAGGGCCTGCTTCTTTCCCACTTGGAGTGAGTTTATAACATCCAGTACTTTTAAGAATGTCAGCGGTTTGCTAAGTTCTCCCTCACTAAGAGAATCCAGCTGTGGTATTTATATTACATGAATAAACTCCTTAGATTATGTCTCCTCTTCTTTAAACTGAGTGGAATATAAGGACTTAAATGTGTAAGTTTTATTCTTATGGTCCACGATTATATCTCCAGTTGAGTTGGTAATTTCTGTTATTGCATTGAATATTTCTTGCTTGTGGATTAGTTGAGATAAAATCTTATTAGTCTTCTCTTCTTGTTTGTAATTATGATGTCATGATTTAAAGGTGAGTTGTTCAGTTTCTTTCTTGTGAAAAGATTAAATACTGATTGTAGAGCCTTGCTTTTCTTGTAATGTGCCTTATTTGGAGACATGGCATATTCATGGTGTGTTCTAGAAATTTCATTCACTAACTCTGAAACTTTCTTAGTCTCCAATTTATTTTTATAAGAGAGATATGTAATAATATGTCCTCTTAAAATTAAAGTATTCCTGTAGAGGATGTGTTAGTCTCTAAAATAAAATCAATTTGTTTGGAGATGAAGGGCCTCATGTAAAAATGGTGCATACACACAAAAATGTTGCGCACGCCTGTTTCCACACTCACTTCGAGATGTATAAAAACTATATTTGGCCTAAAACCACACACATTTTCACAGCAGCATCAGATCTTGCGTACACAAGTTTCTGCTCTGTTTTGCAAACTGGCTACTGTTTCTGTGTGGTGTACCATTTTCAGATTTGCGTCATCATATATATCGGAATTAATTGCATATCGTTTACAAATTTAAGGCACTTGATTGTAATCATTCTGTAACCATATAACGGTGCACACAATGTTCAAACTATTTCAAATACCATAGCTGCATTAGCATTGTTGATCTCAGATGCAGTGGAGTATTTTAATCCACTGCATCTGTGTATGGAATCACAGGTGTACAGCAGCGGATTGGAAAGCCCTGGATGACATTTATAGCAAACAGTGCCTCAGGTAAACCACCAGCATTTGCATGGATTCCACTCAGCCGTACGCACAGTCTATTTCAACTTCTTCCATCCGGTAAATGCTTCTGAGCCTTTCCAGCACAGACCTCGTGGCTCAAAAACAGTTTCATGTCAAGAGCTATAAATGCACTCAATCAGTCCATCAAATGCTCCGGGTGGAACTGTTTGTACTTATAATTACAATTGCCTCATTGTAAAGAACAGACAGCTTCTTCACAGTGATTTCGCTGACAAATAGACTGATGCACCAAAACGCAACTCTGCTTGGCACTGGTAGCAATGAGCTGGCACCCCGCTCAGAGATTGTTCCTCCCTCGCACTGTATGCTTGCTGGGACTGGCACGACCCTGGATGGAAAGATGGATGGAATAATTAAACATGTATTGTGAAGATTTTTCAGTGTCCCTTAAATGTTTTAAAGAATCTGTGTTCTAAGCTTACAGCTGATTTTACGTTTATTACAGAGCTTATATTGTGGTGACTGGTTATGTGGAGAAAGAAAATAAAAGGACAGGGATTCGGGGTTGGTACGTTTGACAGACACAGTACTGCTGCAATAAATTATTTCATCCCGGGTCCCTGCAAGAATCTAGAGGGAGGCAGGAACAATCTCTGGATAGGGCAGGCAAGAAAAATCCCTGAACGGGGCATTAGTTCATCGCTAGCGCTGCACCACCATGCCCCAATGTTTAATACATGCTTTAATGCATTTCATCACAAAAATGATATCAAGTATACATTTTAGTATTCTAAAATGTTCGATGAGCTGTAATATGGTGAATGTAATGTATTTTGTTGGTGATCACTGCCTGCACTCCAGTCTGCAAATGAGAAAGCCAGTTTAAGAAGCACATAGTGATTAAAACACATAGAACCCATAGAATACGAAGCATTTAATGTGCTACTTTAGTTATGATGGTATTTGAGAAACTCTAGTAAATTAAACATCAATTTTAAGATGACATTTACGACATTCTACTTTAATGACAAAGTAAACTACGAGATTGAAGTCGCAAATTCAAGATTAAAGTCGATCACTTCTTTTTTATTTTGGGCACTGTGTGACTTTCTGACCTTGAACTTTTGAGTGTCATTCCATCAGTTTCCTTTTGTTGCTCATACCACTGCCTAAGCCACCAAAAATATGTTTTTCCTTGCCTCCACTTCACTCAGTAGGACCTCCATTTCACATTCGGGCGAAATTCTTCTTTTTTATACATGCTTTTACCATTGACTTTTAACAAAACACTCAACTGAAGGGGCTATTTATATTGATTTACATTTTCATATATGCAAAATTCTGGGCGGAGTCAGGGTGGAGCTGAAGTGCATGTGTGTTAAATTTCACATTCATTGGGATTTATAAAGGTGAACTTGAAATATGCACAGTTTTATGTATGTGGAATTTTTTGTGTGTACGAACATTTACAATTTTGTCCATACACCATGTTTTAGTGTGAATTCTATGCACAGCGTTATACATGAGGCCTGGAAACTGTAAAGTTTACATCTGCTAATGACATGGGGTTAAGACACCAGTTACAAAGATGAATGATTATGGCACAATGCTTCAAGTTCCAAGATAAGAGAAGCGTGATCACAGATAACAATAGCATAGTGCACAATAAATTATTATTGTCAAAATAATAATAAATTCTTGAGTAGCTATAACTGGTGAGAAGAAGGAGCATTCTCTTAAGTTTGGATTTAAGAATCTTCATGGGTCTGATAAGTTATGAACCATTACAAACTGTTTTTCTTTGCGGCATTAGATGCTATTGTCATTGTAGTTGTTGATCTATCCTGGTCTGGACTTAAAACACAATTAAACTTTCCAGCCATTATAATTTTATGACTGCTCATTTTGGAAATGAATACAAATATGTTTTGGTTAAAATCTCTCTCATCCACGTTTGGTGCACTTCTGTTTATTAATAATACTTTAGAATTGAAAAAATGTATCCATTATCATGACAAAGCACCCTTTAGGATCATAAACTATGTCTGATGCTACAAATGGAATTGCTTTATGTATTCATATTCCCACACCTTTGAATTTTTTTATATAGCTGGGATGAAAAATTTGGCCAATCCAATCTTTTTGAAGTTGAATCTCTTGTAGCCTTAAGGCTTTAGGTGGTAGAATACTTTTTCTGTTTAGATTGTAATTGAAACCTTTGACATCCCAGCTTTCACAATTCAATGTTTGGTCAGAGAAGTATAGCTTGTGAAAGTTTAGCAGTGCATTATTTCAGAATTAATTTTGTTATTTACAGGTATTATGGCTAAAGAGCTTGACATTATGTTGGCACCTACAATTGTAGAGGTAAAAATAATAGATAGTAACTTGTTCTCATTCCGTTCTCGCACCCTCCCACTTCTCTCCCATTTTGCCTCCAACACCACACTTGCTTAATGGTTATATATAAACATATATTTAATAAAATAAAATGCACTACAGTAACTGAAAAAATGTCTGTGAAGGAAGTTGTAATTTTGGCAAATGTGTTATATTAAAGATAGATCAGGTTGCAAGCAGGTTCTTCTTTACATTGGAAAGCCACAATATGCTTCTTGTTCATGTTTTAAGTGATGTTGCAATTAGTCTTTTAAGCTCTTTTTCTGTTTTCTTTGAGACAGCAATAGATACAGAGTTGTACATTGACTGTAACATTCAATTAGCTGGAAAAAAGGGGCTGTATTTGATTTCAGCTTGACATTACCATCCATCCATCCATTATCCAACCCGCTATATCCTAACTACAGGGTCACGGGGGTCTGGTGGAGCCAATCCCAGCCAACACAGGGCGCAAGGCAGGAAACAAACCCCGGGCAAGGCACCAGCCCACTGCAGGATTGACATTACCGTTGATGCTAATTGATGGTTTCAACATTTTTTTCAATCTTATAAAGTGTTCAGTAAGTTATGTAAATCAATGCTACAAAACTAAAAAAAATTAATATTTTTACACCACATTTTTTGTTAACTAATATTGTATTTTTTTATGTAAATTACTTTACCTTGCTGTATAACAGAAAAGCAAAGGCCACAGTGACATAAGTGCACAATTAATGTAATCATTACAGCACAACATTTTATTGCTTTCATTTCAACACACTTCTCCTTATGATAAAATATCTAGCACAATGAAATGTGTGGCAATAACCGATTAATAAATAATGAGACAATATTGCTCTTGTGCTTGTAATTAAATTTGAGTTTACAATGGTTCTTTGTGTAAACTTCTGTAATTATTGGCAAGGATGTATATCGTAGAATAGCTTTATGCACTAGGCAGATGCTTTTCAGTAAATAGAAGGAGTCGTCAGATTTTTGCTTCTCATGTAATGTTAACATTATCAAAAGAATTTCAAGTTTTAATGATTTGGCCATCAAACACAAGTAGGTGTTTTCCATTAATATAAATAAAGAAAACAATATCACTGTCAGTGCAGAAAATGGCAAAATGGTTCTTTGTTATTGTTTCTAGCATTGATATGTGTGGTATATTGAAAGGCTTTTTATTGTGTGAAAATAGACATTGTTGACTAATTTTATGATCAAAGATCAGTACATGAGTTTTGAAGTTCATCTGAATATATCATTCCTTTAAAAAGTTTTAGGAAATATCGACAGCGCCTTTTTCCTGGAGGCTAGTAAGGAACTGAAGTGCTGTTTTTTAAAAGCCTGCACAGTAATGATTTCATGTCATATCTGTCTGCCCCCATAAAAGCAGCTGCCCACTTCCCTGCTGCTCCCATGTCGCTACAAACCATGTTTTTCTACCAGCAGCAGAAGCAGTTTCCACTGGAAATCAGGCTCACATGTGGAGGCGATCTTCCCACTTTTGTTCAATTTTTCTGACTGTGTACAGTATATTATGTGTCAACATAAAATATGCTTAGGAAATGCCAGGGAATTCTTAGTTATATAAGCTAATATTTCCTACATAGTATATGGGACATTTATGCCTATACAACACTATGAAATAGAAAACAGCCTCCTTTATTAATGTCGTAGAGAGGTAAAAATCGTAATTTTTGTATTGTAGACTTTTTCCACAGAAAAGCCACAGCAGACTACATTTTCCCTGCAAGTTTTGTTCAGACAAGCTATAGTGAACTGTGTTTGAGCTCTGGAAGTTTTACTTACACATGTTTCATATAGGGTGGCACAGTGGTAGCACTATTGCCTTACAGTACAAAGACAGAGGTTCTTGTCCAAGGTGTTTATGCATTTTAATGTTCTCCCGGGGTCTGTCTCAGGTTTCTTTTAACAGTCTAAAGACATGCAGGTTAGGTAGATTGGTGTTGCTAAGTTGGCCCAAGAGTGTGAGTGTGTGTGTGTGTTTGCAATGGACTGGTACCATGTTCAGGTGTTGTTCCTGCCTTGTGCGGCACGCAGGAAAATAGAAGAATTTCAGTGAATACCAAGTGGAGGCAAGAAAAAATGTACTATTTGTTGGTTTAAACAGTGGTATAAACAACAAAAGGAAGTTGATCGAGTGACATAGAGAGGTGGAGAAATTCGAAAGCTCAAGTTCACAAAGTCGCTCAGTGCCCGAAATAAAAAAGAAGTTGTCAGATATCAAAGTTGCAGTGAAAAGGCGAGTCATAGCCCACCGTCTGAGTGTCACATGGAAGCTTATTAGGGTACAGAGAAAAGAAAAAAAAATGTGCACACAATGGGAAAAAAGCTCGAAATGTCAACTTTAATCTCGAAATTTCCACTTTAATCACATAGTTTATTTTGTCATTTAAGTAGAACATCATAAATTTCATTTTAAAATCATTTAATTTACTAGTTTCTCCAATTGCATCGTAAGTAAAGTAGCACTTTAAATGCTTTGTTTTGTATGTGTTCTTCTATGTGCTCTATGTGTGTGAATCACTACATGCTTCTTAAATGGGCTTTCTCTTCCTCCGACAGGACACAGAATCCATTACATTCATTATACAGTTCTCTGAATAATTTAAATAATGAGAAGTATACCTGATATAATTTCAGTAATCATATCATAGCAATTAAAGCATGTATTAAACATCGGAACACAGTGGCACAGTGATAGTGACAAACTGGCGCCCCAGAGATTGTTCCTACCTCATGCAAGATGCTTGCTGTGCTGTGCGCGACCTTCAGTGAAATAATTTATTGCAGCGGTACTGTCTCTTTCAAACATACTAACGCCCAATTCTTGTCCTTCCTTTTCTTTCTCCAAGTACCCAATCAGCTCAGTAATAGACGTTAAGCCATCTGTAAGCTTAGAACTCAAATTCTTCAAAACTTTTAAGGAACATTGAAATATCTTCATAGTACATGTTTAATTATTCTATCCATCTATCCTTCCAATGTTGCTCCAGTCCTAGCAAGAAAACAGCGCAAGGCAGGAACAATCCCTGAACCAGCTAGCGCTGCGATACTGTGTCCTCACATGTTTAATTATTAACAATATAGATTATTTAAATGATGTTAACATTTTATCTGTTTAAAGTAATAAACATATTTTGCTGCATTTCTTCTTTAAAATATTGTCATCATATGTAAATACGCGCTTTATAAAGTGGTGCAGGTTGTGCAATATTATAACTGTATCGCAAGTTTACAGTGAGGTAATTGTACTTATAAGTACACACAGTTCTACAAGGAGCACTTGATGGACTGATTGATTGAGTTTGTAGTTCTTGGGATGAAACTGTTTCTGCGAAGTCTGTACAGGAAAGGCTCTGAAGCATTTGCCATATGAGAGCAGTTCAGTAAACAGCATGGCTGAGGCAGTGTGTGCTTGATGCTGTATATATTTCTTGTTCTGATCAGCTGCAGTAGAATTGTGATTCCACACTCAGATACAGTGATATAAATACTCCGAGTGGTGCAGTGAGAGTAATATGGAAAAAAATGATCCGCTGTGGCAACCCCTAATGGGAGCAGCTGAAAGAAAAAGAAGAAGAAGGTGCAGTGAGAGTAACAACGCTAAAGCAGCTATGGTATTTGGAATAGTTTGACCATTCCGTGGACCATTATATTGTTACAGGTTAATAAATTACAATCAGATGCCTAAAACTAATAAACAATATGCGGTTAATTTCAGTATATTTGATAAAGCCACGTCAGGGATGTAGATCTAAAAAAGAAAGGGAAATCACCCTGGAACAAAAGCACTGTTTTGACACTGGGTGTTTCCAGTTTGTAAAACCGAACAGAGAACTTGCGTACACCAAGGATTGAGCTAGCATGAAAATGTGCGTGGCTTTACACCCAGTTTAGGTTTTATACATTGCAATTTGAGCGTGGAAATGAGAGTATGCAACATTTTTGTGTGTATGCACCGTTTATACATGAGGCCCCTGGTGAGGGTAGGTTGCCATTTTTTTCCCACAGGGTTAGTGGCTAAGATGGGATGCCTCTACTGGTGACTAGCACTGTAGGAAGAAACATGTAATTGGTAAGTGATGATAACCAAGGTGAATCAGCCT
Organism: Polypterus bichir lapradei; assembly: GCA_026402145.1. NCBI lineage: Eukaryota > Metazoa > Chordata > Cladistia > Polypteriformes > Polypteridae > Polypterus > Polypterus bichir. The sequence continues at coordinate 167,659,574 of JANRMT010028174.1, forward strand.
TTAGTGTGTAGGGTACATCAGGGGACCAATGTGTGTGAACCTTCAGTGTCTAGGAGGTATCCAGGTACACCTGTGTGGATCACTCAGGCCAAAGTGAGTGAGTCACTGTGTTCAGCACTGAAGAGTGAAAAGCTGTGGAGGCATCACTCATAATTGGTGCTTTAGTGGATAGGGTTTGTGTGTGTGTGTGTGTGTCTCTTTCTGAATAAGCATGTAAGCATGTAAAGGGTGTGTGAGAGTAAGCCAAAACAATTTTAACTTGGTGAGTCCTTCTCACCCCATGATAATACAACTATTTAAGACACTTATCTGTAACATTATCTTGTTATATTTTTCTTAAATATTAAACTGTGGTGTTTTCTATTTATGTTTCACACTTCAGACAACAAATTAATTTTTTTGCAGGGACATAACATTGGCAATTAGGCAACTTTGGTGAAAATGGTGGTCAAATATGGAGGAGTGGAAAATGAGTGAGGTACAAGATAAAAAAGATGAGTTGTTTTTCATGTCATTGTTGTTTTTATTGGCTTTATATATGATTATGTATAAGTGTACTGTTTCTTTAAATGTATGTTCCATGCTTTTTATGGGTGGAACCTCAAGAGGTGGGGTTTGACCATCTTCATTTAGGAACTGCCCCCAAGCCATATAAAGGCTATGGAGACAGGCAGTTCAAATGGGGATCATTTGTTATGCTGAAGTTAGTTACAGATGGAGCCACGTCAAATAGCCGCGGCCGTGTGAATGGCGTGCGAATGGCGTACGGCTGCCCTATGCACGCCGTGATCCCCCCTCCCTCTACTGACAGAAGGCGTGTCAAGATTTCACAGTAAACACGCCCATTCATGCCCTATTTATTCATTTACCTGGTTCCACCACTAGATGGCGCTTTGTTCTCAAGAACACGTTAACACACGCCAGCAATTTAGCTACGCTGAGTTGCAATCACGTGATTTTAACAACCCACCCCCTCCCCCGCCAAACTGACGCTACCAAACTGCACTACAGAGATTAAGATGGCGGCTTAACACTAGAATTACCAGAGCCTACGAAAAAACTCGTAGATCCGTCCCACCTTAAATCGCTTCTTAAAACCGTTCTCACCTCTCCGCCAGCGTCTTTTGTTAATCTAAATGTGCTGATAAAGAAAAGTTGCAAGTAGCCAGCTATTCCATCCCCCCATCAACTTAGAAAGTGCACAAACTTCTCCCAGCTCATGCCTTGATTGATTATCTGGGAGTGAAGTAGAGTTTTAGAGTGGAAATAATAGATCATTATTTGGAATACACGTATTTCACGTGTGTTCCGTTTCTACAGTAATCCGTGTAAACAGAAACGTTTTTCATATTGTAGTAGTAAATGACAAAATGTAGGCATAAACTATATAATGTATGAAGCCTGAAGTCCAAATATCAAATTAACAGCTTCACAAAAGGTACAAATATAACAGAACAAGTATGCTTTTATTCAAAAATATAACTGCAGGAAAAAAAGCCGCATTAGCATGCCACATTGACACATACATATTTCAACTGCCATGGTAGTGTAATGGTATCAGCTGCTGACTTGTAACCAAAAGGTTATGAGTTCGATCCTGCATGATTCTCTTTTGAAAAGTAAACTGCTCTTATTCTTACTATTTTAAAATAAAAACATACATTTGATTTCAGTGTGTAACAGCCAGTGTAATTTATGATACTTGTAAAGGTTAGTTTTTTTTTTTTATTCACTTTTCATTCTCTCAGTCGTGTTCAAGGTCCTGGCGCGCGCCCCGGGCGGCGCCGGGGGGGGGGCTATAGCTCTGCAAAGTACTTGTGACTGCATTCTTGTACCAATGCTTTTGCGAACTGCTGTGCCTGCGTGCACTTTTCGTGGTATTACACGTCTATTTTTTTTGAGCATACCCGTGTCACTCAAACACAGGAACATCTGTTGTTTACAAGTATAACAAAACAAGTGCACTTTTATTCTAGACTATAAGTGAAGAAAAAATAAAGCAAGTTACAGTAGGCGGTTGATACGACAGCTTGCGTGGGGCAATGCTAAGAACTGCTGATTTCCGATCCGTGCTATTGTAGACACTTTTTCTATAGTGTCGTTTCTTGTGACTGAAGACAGAGAGATATAATTAAAGTTAGTAAAA
>JANRMT010028174.1:167661819-167675491 GCA_026402145.1 Polypterus bichir lapradei
GGATCCTGAACACGACTGAGAGAATGAAAAGTGAATAAAAAAACTAACCTTTACAAGTATCATACATTACACTGGCTGTTACACACTGAAATCAAATGTATGTTTTTATTTTAAAATAGTAAGAATAAGAGCAGTTTACTTTTCATAGAGAATCATGCAGGATCGAACCCATAACCTTTTGGATACAAGTCAGCAGCTGATACCATTATGCTACCATGGCAGTTGAAATACATGTGTGTCAATGTGGCATGCTAATGCGGCTTTTTTTCCTGCAGTTATATTTTTGAATAAAAGCATACTTGTTCTGTTATATTTGTACCTTTTGTGAATTTATTGTGTCATTTATTCACAGCGTTGGCTTAATTTGTGATTGAGACAAATGGGTTTAATTGAAATAATTTATATTGGTAGGAGTAAGCCAGGCTCTAGCGACCTTGGACAAATCACAATATACTGTACTATAAGCTCTCTCTCTCGAGCCTCTCTCTCATGCACACACGCGCACGCACACACACACGCACACACACACGCACGCACACACACACAAATAACATATGAAATTGCGTAAAACCAAACGAAACTAGATAAAAAATATAAGCAGTAAAAATCAGTAAAACTACATTGGTATAACAGGCGCTAACTTTTTTACTATTGTTTCCAAGTGTTTATGGGGATTTAATCTGTCTCTGCTGCCGCATCTATTCGCAGTTGTGATAAGTGATTAATGCCCCATCAGATTTTTTGATGGGGAGGCATTATGCATGATTAAATGACAAAAGAAATACTGACCCATATGGACAGATATTTGTTTCAGGTTGCATGCGCCATTAATTGCCTTTGTTATGCCAATTTTTGACTATCAGTGAAAAAAAAACATCAGCGAAAACATCATCAAAAATATAACGAAAACAAACCCAAGCAGAAGTTACATTTTGAGCTTTACTTTGCAGCAAAATATAATTTATCAGTATATTAAATGGAACTAGGTAAAATACACCGTAATGTAAAATACTGTACATAGCCTGCATTTGTATTCCGTACCTACAATGATCGGTATATATAAATTACAGACGTACCGTGTCTTTAAGGATTGTTAACCCAGATAGCACACACACGTCGCGGAGATGTCTATGCGACGTCATCTTTTTTTATCTGGCAGATGTCTGGCAGAGGGCGTTTGTCTTTAAGGATTATTAAGGATGTCTTAAAAATATTTTACTAACTAGTTTTATTAATTCATTATTTAATAATAAATAGCATAATCATCATGGGTTGTGTATTGAGTGATTTAACAAATCTGTTTTATTAATCGGTTTGTTGTTGTTTTTTTTACCACGTCATCTATTTATGAAACTACAGTATGTTGACAATACAAGAACTGCCTGTACAGTATATTAAAGATACGGTATAGGGCTTCCTGGACACTGCAGTTAACTGAAGCAGTCAATGCTCCATCTGGCGGGATTATGCAGCATTGCAACCATCTTTTTAGAAAGCGCATGGGGGCGTTTATGGGGCGGGGCATCGTTAACTGCGTCATCACGGGGGATCACATTCCGTGCACGGATCGTGCATGGTCCTGTCATGGTCCTGTCATGGACCTGTCATGCTCCAGGCGGCTGTTTGACGTGGCTCCCACTGTAGAACTATATATCTTATTTGAATTTCTGTTTGTTTAATTTATTTTGCTCTATTTATTGGATTTTGTTTTTATTTTTTTGTTGTTGCTAGATTTGCTTTTTGGCAATCCTTTTGTGCATCTTTTCCTGTCTTGTGGATTTTTCTTTGTATTTTTGATTTTTTTCAATAAACACTTTAATTTATAAAGATTCTTTGTATGCCCATTTGTGCACAGGCCGTGGTTTATGGTTACCCTCTTCCTGTGGGCTTTCATTATAGAATTTGAAAGTTTTATGTTAGTCTTTCAAGCTTCTTATTTTTGGGCCTGCAAAGTCTGAAGCAAGCCAGTGAGCTTGGATAAAGCCCACTTAGGTTTTACTGCTTCTGTCAGGGACTCCTATTTTGAATATCATTTGCCCCTGTTTTATACTCTAAAGCAGGAGTATCAAGCTCCAATCCTAGAGGGCCACAGTTGTTAAAGGCTTTCACACTAACCATTTTCTTAATTAGTGACCAGGCTTCTTCTGCAAACTAACTTATTTTGCCTTATTTGTAATTGATTTGACTATTTAAGATGCAGACACCTTAATTGTTTCCTTTTTCCTTAATGAGCAGTCAGACAATAATGAGACACAAAGTGAGCCAACATATGACCAGTCCATCATACAATATCTGAAAATAAAGAAAGGTGAAAGTCCCAGTAATATCAATCAACACAGGTCCATAAAACATTTTGATGATTCTCTTAGAAAAAAAAATTAACTGTTTTGTAAATGTCAGCTGTGGTAGAATCAGAGCATCAAGAAGCCATGGAGGTAAATAATGGGTTTAATTAACAACAAGAATCATCTTCTAATTAAGAAACTGTTTGGAGAGAAATAGGTTGGAGTTAGTTGGTTATCTGTTGGCTCACTTCACATCTCAATTACCTGACAGAGTCTTTAAAAACAAATTAAAATGAATGGAATAGAAGTCAATTAACAGCAGAAGTTGGTCCCAGATGAAGAAAGTGGCAGGTAGAAAAATCAGCAGGTCACTGCAGACCTCCAGGATCGGAGTTGGACGCCCCTGTCCTAAGGTATCAATTGAGTTCATTTATTTCTGAAATACAGTTAGAGTTTTAATTTTGATTTGTGAGTTAGGTCATTATATCACCACCATTTCGATGGCGCTATTGTTGATTTATGTTGCTTGGACTGTAGGCATTTTGTTTCTCTTGTTTTTGATCTCTCTAAATTCCTTTTACACTTGATTTTGTCTTGCAAATCTTGATTATTGACATATCTATTCCTGGTTCTGACAATTTCTAGATTTTTATTTTACTATATCCTTAGCTTCTAGTTACCATCTGAAGTCTCATGACTTATGAGTATAATTGTTTCAAGGCAGGTTAAGGAAGTCTGGCCTGGACAGTTTAGCCTTTTGGAAGCCTCAACCATATAATGCCTGGAGGAATATCTCCAGATCATCACAAAATTATTCCACAAAAAACTGTTTCTAAGAAAACTGCTCTGTGCAAATGATGCTAATTTTTTGGAAAAAAATAACAAAAGTGATAGATAAATTATTCCCGACAAGTCGGTCAGCTCTGCCTTCCACCAATCTTTGTAAAAACTATAAACATGACATAAGTGGCAGAGAAGAGGATGTTGGAAGCAGCTGTCTTTCTTTCTAAAGTCATTTTTCATATAGAAACTATAGAAGTTTGTGTCAACTATGCTTACATTTGGTATCTGCTGGATCAATATAGCCAAGAGATGAGGATTATTTATCTATCATCCTCACCCAAGTCTTTATTTTTGCCTGTCTCAAACACATCATCTCTTCTATTTTCTGACAAATCTCTTGAATCATCCAACCCAAGATATGTTGTTTTCTCTGTCAAGTCACCATCGATTCTTTGTGCTGTAGCTATCAAAGAGTTCCAGTATCAATTGTTTCTTCTAACATTCCACCATCTGTGTTTGCTCTTGCTAACTTCGTCCATTCAAAAACACCAATTGCTGCCTTAGTTTGTTTGATCCAACCACTACTCTGCTTGCTGTTTCTATAGAGCTGATGCCACTAGTATTGTCTTGTGTGTCTGTCCATGAGGCAATCAAGTCTACCTTGGCCTTGTAGCCTGTGACCTCCGTTTCGTTTTCAACCATCTTTCCTATCTCTTGAGGATTATGCTTCTGTTGCCCTGCTTGGGCATACTGTTCTTGCTTCCTGTGTTCGGCCTGAGTCTGATGCACCTAATGGAGGAAGTACTTCAGAACAGCTGCCAGCTTCACCACCAGAGTATTAGCAAGAGTTCATTGCTGCCACTCTGCTGCTGCCAAGAGATCATCACTGCCATTCTGCTGCTGCCAAAAATTCCCACTATGCAAGAGGTGAGTATAGACCTAAACTACTAACATCTTAACTTATCTGTTACAGTTCAGTCACCCTCTCAGTGAGGTATCCTGCCTACTGCCCAGTTGGCCTGACCAGTCCAATACCTTTTCGCCTCATTGACCCCATTGGGCCAGAATCTTCTTGCCTTGTTGCCCTTGCCAGGCCAAAGTTTTCTTGTCTCATAGCCCCGGCTTAAAAATGAACTGTCTTTTTTTTGTGCATAGTGTTTTTGGGTGATTGTCTATGTGTCTCTGGAATCCACCCTTTGGAGAGAGGGTTATTTCATGCATTGATATAACGTTATGTGTGTTTTATGTTTTATTATTGTTTTTGTTTAAGTTATTACTTTTCATGTCTTTGTTATTTTCATTGGTTTTATATGTTATCATGTATTAGTGATCTGTCCCTTTTAATGGGAGTATGTTTCATGTGTTTTATGGATAGAACCACAAGAGGCGGAGCAACCTGTCCATCACCATTTAGGAACTGGCCTCAGGCCTATAAAGGTGTACAGTCAGGCAGTCCAAGTAAGACTCCTTTGTTAGTGAGGTCTATTGGAGTCAGTGAGAACTGTATTTCTTATTTATATTTTTGTTTTTTTCTAGGAGTTTGCTTTGCTCTGCAGTTCTTTATTTACACAGAGTTATGTACAAATGTCTCAGTTCACAGAGTGAGCCCAGAGTTAAACAATTCATCTCCTTTTATTCTTTTATTGTAATTATGACATCTGTATCTTAATTTACAGAACTTTGTCATCTCATCTAACACATCATGTCATCTGACTCTTAATATGCAGAACTTTATTACCTCCTCCATGAGATGCACCAGTAATCAACTAAAGTCACCATAAATTTCTGACTCTTGTTGATTTTACCTTTATTCTGAAGATATATACAGTGAATTTTTCCACTGATCTTAACAGTGTCTTATAGGAGGGGTGTATGGGCTTTCCCGTTTTTCCATCAGTTTATCCCTGCTTTCTGGAGGGGTGTTTGTTATTCATTTACCTCATTCCAACCTTGGAAAATTTTGTTGGTAGGTTCTCTTTGAGGCAGAAACCTCATTCACTTAAGCTTTAAGTTAATTTAGTTAACCCTTGAGTTACATTCAGTCCTTTTCCATATGTTTAATAATTCATTCTATTATAGCTTATTATATATATATATATATATATATATATATATATATATATATATATATAATTTGATACTATCCGTATGTATGGTGTTCGCAGCAATACCTTGAGCAGCCACAAGAGCAGCGGCCGTGGGAAGGATGCATAGGAAACGAAGTCACATGACTGACGTGGAATATAGACTTGCTAATGCAACCATGTGTACACAACAAACGGATGAGCAGCGTACGGCTAAAAATGCTACTAACCCTAAAAGAAATCGTGCAAATCGGACACAAACGACAGATGAAGAACATGCGCTACAGAATCCTACTAACGTTGACAGACATCGTGCCACCTGTGCACAAGCGACTGAAGAAGCTCGAGCAGCCGCAAATGCAGCCCGGTTGAAAGAAATCGAACAGCCTGTGCCTTGCGGCAGCCGAAAAGGTCTATTTTAATCACAAATCAGTGCCATGATAACAAAATCATTTCAAGGACTTAACAAAGTGGTTCCATGAACCTCTGGTTGCCTTGGCAATGGACAAGCAATCCTTGACAGATGTGTCAGTTGTGTTTTGGCATGTGGCACAGCTGGGGAGGTTCTCAAAGGGTCTCAACAAATTCAGTATATATATATATATATATATTGTCACAGGTGGCTGGGTGCCATACCCAGTCGGGATGCATGGAGGGACCAGGAAAGGAATTATACCTTCTCCGGGCCACAAGAGGACAGCCGTCCTGGTTGCTATGGGGGTCACGGGAACCGAGCTGGGAAGCTTAACCGTATAGGGGCCCGTGGCCACCCCCAGGGGGCGTGTATTGAATCCTAGAGCCCTGGAAGCCAGCACTTCTGCCACACCTTGAAGTTCTGGCGGAATGAATTCCAGCATCACCCGGAGTGCTTCCGGGTGCTCATGCGGCACTTCCGCCACACCAGAAAGTGCCGGCAGAAGTTCATCAAGGGACACCAGGAGCATATCCGTGGAAGCATAAAAGGGCCTGCCTTCCAACAGTCAGTCAGCTGGTGTCAGGTGGAAGAAAGCAAGGCTTTGAAGAGTGGAGAGAAGGCGGCCCGAAGAGGTTGTGATGCCCAGAGAGAAGGGTGATTGTTGCTGGAGCACTGTGTGTGGTGCAGGACTTTTTATTGACTTGTAAATAGTTTAATAAACGTGTGTGGCATTCGACATCCAGTGTCTGTCTGTCTGTGCTTGGGCTGTCTATCACAATATATATATATATATATATATATATATATATATATATATAAACACATCTGTAAAAGATTATTATATATTAACTAAAAATTCTATATGTTCTAATTCACATGTTCATAAACTCTTTCATGTGTAAAAATTCTTTGTATGTCTATTTTTGCACAAGCCAAGCTTAAAGTTTTTAATAGCTCTTTTTACGGCCTGCAAATCCTGAGACAGGACAGTGGAACTGAAATTAAGCCTATTGAGGTGAGGTCTTCTCCACACATGCAAAAGAGGCCTGGCCAGCAAAACCCTGAAACATTAGTAAAGCCTTACATTCTTTTGGCATTTATGGAGACTCCAACTCATAACAGGTCTGGCTTGTATTTTCTGAGGCCTACCTGGATCACAATGGGCAATTCTGAGGAACACCAGTGGTGACTAGTGAGAAAACTAGTCTGGACACACTTTACACAAGTAGAACTGCTACTGAAACAAATAGTGTTTGTAGGGTTAGGTTAGGAAGTGACACTAGGAGGGAATTTTAAAGCCTTTCATGTTATGATTTGAGTCTAGAATATGGGGGCAGAGTTGGGGAAAAGGATCACTGGCAAAAAAAAGGTTAAGCAAGATCTTGAGAGACAGAGAGATAGAAGAGTTTTTGTTATAATACCTTAGAAGTTGGCAAGAATGTAAGACACTCCATGTAATGTGCAGAAGCAAAACCTTTTGAGCTAGGCCCATTTTTTGCAAGAGGGTTTTGATTGTTTTACTATTTTATATATTTTGAAATTTATTAAAAAATTAAAATACATTCTTGATTATTTGAATATCTTTGCACTTATTCAGAGAGTGAAGAGATTCCAGATAATAACTGCCATCTACTTAACAAAATTACCATTATTTGTTGTGATTTTGCTATAAATTAGACTAGCAAGGCTAGCTGCCTGATAACAAAGAGATGAGTCGGGCCGGACAAAAGAATAGTCAGCAAAGGATCAAGGTCATAAGTTAAAAGATCTATAACATGACTGACAGTGCCCAATATGCAGATTAGGCAAAAACTAAATATTTTCAGTCCTCACTACCTAAATATCCATTCCCGAACTAATTATAGAAGAGATGCAAAATGTTTTGAATTTATTAATCCAAAATCTTGTCCATCTTGAATAATATCCACAATCACAACATGACACATAGTGACTGGCAATGAATGTCATTGCCAACAACAAATCAAAATGTGTAAGAAGTGCATGGCCAAAATACTACAGTAACAACATTGAAAGAATGATATAAGTATCAAGATAAGTAATTAGTCAAATCTTACAAATAATGTGACTATGATTTTTTATGTGGGATAAAACATGAATTACAACATTTTTCTGTAACACTGACACATTCACTACAGCACTGTCCTGGACAGCAGAAGGGCAGCTATAGTAAAGAGAAAACTGTTAGTACAACAGAAAAAAAAAAAAGAAATGTATGGAGCCTGAAAAGGGATATGCACAAAAAAAAAAAGAAAAAAACCTCAGTTCTCATGCACACAAGAAAGTTTTGTGTGCCCATGAAAAATTTTAGTGTGCTTACAAGATCTTTTTTGTCTGCATGACATTAATGTCACCATAAACCAAACCTCTAGAGCTCAGAATTCATTTCAAATGAATTTAGGAAATAAAATACCAATGTCGAGTTGTATGCATACAAATGATGCCTTAATGGGAAAAACTCAAGACAGCTTAAAATAGAGGTCTGTTAATTCCACGTCAACTTTCCAATTAATTGACTACACAATGAAACAGTGAAAGCTGCGGAAGCAGGTCTACCAGAAATATACAGTGCCCCGAAATGGATACATGTATACCTGAAACAGTATTGCATGCGTACACGAAGATCTTGTGAGCACGTAAAAAGATCTTGTAAGCATGAGATTGTTTCACATGTGCACAAGAAATAACTTTTTTTTTCTTTGCTCATGTCCCTTTAGGGGCTCTCCAGAAATGCATTAAGAAGTGTGAAATATACAATTTTATAGATGCAGCACTTATGGCATTCCTGTAAGCAACATAGTGAAAATTTTCTTATCTACTTAACACACTTTGTCCCCTACTGCAATACTTATTTAAAGTAATATACAAATAATGCAGTTAAAATTAGATTATTATTGTTTATTAAGATACAATGTTTAAGGGGTTTTGGTGATTATATTTTTTATATTTTCTATGTATTTTAAAACAGTGTACTGATTTAATGTTCATTGCAGCAAACTTTGCAACCAGGAAGAGACCACTTATTTTTAACAAATGATAAATGTAGATTTTTATAGTGTAGATCATTGTTTTCCAAAAAATTATTTTTATTAACCTTTTATCACACTTAATTTTCTTGAGAAAGTGTATACTCGGTAAAAACAGAGTTGGTGGCAGTTGGTGTAAAATTTAGTAAGTTAAGTTCTGTAAACAGCAATTTTATATATGTGTATTTAATTTGTTGTGCAGATGTTGCTAGAAAAATGCTTTGGAATTCTAACAGGTAAGATCTGGTTAAATTCTGTCAACATCTGTGGAATTCTTAACAGACTAAAAGAGCATTTTTAATTTACAGGAGACAAAAAACCGAATACTCTGACCAATAGGGAAGCATACATGTGTTTGTTTTGATGTTTTAAAGTGACATTACATGATTGAATCTGTCATAAAGGACACTAAAAATTAAAAAACTAAAAATCCTGCAGTATAATCATAGTTTAACAAGATGGCACTCACCCATGGGAATGCAGTATTAACAAAGTGCAATATGTTATTAAACAAAATTTTATTAGATCACGTGGTAAAAATCACAAATTACAAGGGACTTTCAAAAAATTTACACACTTTTATATTTTCATTGGAAACGGTGAAGGCCAGAAGAGTAGTAATTGTGCATTAAAAAGTTGGTACGAAGCTGGGAAAATTGCATCACAAGCGAAGGTGACTGGGTGGAAAAGTAACGTAATTTGTTTTTGAAATTCTTAATAAATAGAGTTTTAAAAAAGTGCAGAAACTTCCCTCATATTATATAGTACATATTTCTCATTGCACAGAGTACACCATTACAGGATTTTTTGCAAAGCAAACAACTTTATAAACCAGTTTAATAGAATAAAAAACAAGGAAGCAAATTTAAAAGTATCTACACTAGTAAAGAGGGCAGAACAGTGGTGTAGTGCTGGTGCTACTGCCTCACCATAAGGAGACTTAGGTCTTCCCTGTGTGGAGCTTGCATGTTCTTCCTGTGTCTGAGTGGGTTTCCACTGAGTGCTCTGGTTTCCTCCTACTTTCCAAAGATATGCGGGTTAGATGGACTGATGATGCTAAATTGGCCCTAGTCTATGGTTAGGCTTTGTGTGTGTGTGTGTGTGTGTATGTGCGTGTCTGTGTGTGTATGTCTGTGTGCATGCTTGTCTGTAGGTGTATTTGCCTTGTGGTGCCTTGCACCCTATGCTAGTTGGAATATGTTCCGGCACCCCCCTCAGCCCTGTTTAGGATTGAGCGGGTTAGAAATTACATAACTACACTAGTAAAGATCAACACGTCATGTATGAGAGAAAACTGATAAAAGGAAGTTGTAGATATAGAGGGTCAGAGCATATGTGGCAAGAGACTGGTTTCATTTTCTTTTTTTTTTATTTTATAGAGCACAGTAGAATATAGAGTAATGAAACTGCTTTATCTGTTGATGATCTAAATTGAAATGGGAGCCACAGAGTAATTTGTGAAATCTGTATTTGTTAATTCTGTGTAGCTGTACTGTACGTGCTGAGAAGGAAAAAGGGCTGTTCAGTTTAACTTAGCCAGTCACTTAACTTTCAATAAACAGTCAAGATTTGAAAGTCCTCAACTCACTATACTGTACTACATAAAAACATGTTCTGTATATATATTGTTCTCTACTTCTTGTGCGAAGGAATAGTTTCTAATAGTAGTACAATATTCACACTTAACCAACTTCCATCTGTGTCCCTGTGTTTTACTTTAAGAATTTATTTTAAAGTAGCAGTTGGCATCAACCCTAATTTTAAACTCTGCTGTCATCATTATAATATTTCTCTTTCTGCCTTCCTGGTGAGGGTCAAATAGCAACTCATGAGCTAGGCTAAACAGGCATCCCCTGGAAATATCCTCCAGCCCCTCTTGAGGAATTGCGAGATAACTCACTTCTTTATATTTCATTGAACTAAAGAGATTCAGATTCTACAACCTTTCTTTATAACTCAAACATTGCAGTCCCAAAGTCAATCTAGCAGTTTGTCTCTGGACTTTTTTAGCTTTGAAAAATGATTTCTTTGTAATAGAAGTGTCCAGTGTATAGCATAAATTTACTTTGGTTTGCAGTCAAACCAAACAGTATGTAGCCCAACACTGTGTTAGCATCAGTGACAGCTGTAGCATTTTTTGCTGTCCTAGGTGAAACTGTAAGTGGCACTCCCAAACTCAGACCACCTTGCCACCCAATTGTAGGGCCATTTTTATTATGTTTGAGTTTAATAAATGTAGGAGTATTGCTAGTTTACCATTTGATATATTATAACTTATACATTCACATATACTCCTTTGTAATCTGGTAGTTTAAAAGAATCACAAACTGATTTATACAATATATTTATATTCATATATGTATTTTATATGGACTATAGATACATATTTCTTTAAATTAATTTCTTGGTAAATTTTGCTAATGAAAACTAGCAGTTTACTAAAGATGTCAAGTAAATCACAATAAAGCTGACATAGCATTTTAGAACAGGGAGTAACACAGTTGCAGCGCTGCTGCTTCACAACAAGGAGGTGAGGGTTTGAATCCTGGGTGATTCCTACATGCATGAATGTCATGAATAAGTATAAATGTTCTCCCCATATGCATGTGAGTTTCCTCCTGGTGCTCCAGCTTTCCACAGTCCAAAGACATGCATGTTTGGAGGGTTGGCAATGCTAAACTGTCCCTGATGTATGTGTGTTCACACTGTGATGGGCTTGGTGTCCCGTGCAGGGGTTGTTCCTGCCTTGCACCCAGTGCTCGCTGGGATAGGCTTTAGCGTCCCTGTGACCCTGATCTGGAAAACTGTTGGATTTGAGAGATAAGAATATTTTATTTACAAAACATGTAAACACAAATATAATAATATATACATTTTATAATAACATATTTGATATATTAATTGTTTGATGGTAGTTTGATCTTTATGAAATAGAATACCAGTTTTAAAAATGAAATAATATAAATAAATTAAAGTTCTTTGCACTCTACACTAATAAGATTGCTGATAATTATGTGCATCCTAAGGACACACACATACAAAGTCATATGAAAAAGTTTGGGAACCCCTCTTAATTCTTTGGATTTTTGTTTATCATTGGCTGAGCTTTAAAAGTGGCAACTTCCTTTTAATATATGACATCCATCCATCTATTATCCAACCCGCTATATCTGAACTAAATGTAATACATGACATGCCTTATGGAAACAGTAGCATTTCAGCAGTGACATTAAGTTTATTGGATTAATAGAAAAAATGCAATATGCATCATAACAAAATTAGGAAGGTACATAAATTTGGGCACCGCGACAAAGATATTACATCAATGCTTAGTTGAGCCTCCTTTTGCAAATATAACAGCCTCTAGACGCCTCCTATAGCCTTTGATGAGTGTCTGGATTCTGGATGGAGGTATTTTTTGACCATTCTTCCATACAAAATCTCTCCAGTTCAGTTAAATTTGATGGCTGCCAAGCATGGACAGCCTGCTTCAAATCATCCCATAGGTTTTTGATGATATTGAAGTCAGGGGACTGTGACTGAATATTGTACTTCTCTGTCTGCATGAATGCCTTTGTAGATTTCGAACTGTGTTTTGGGTCATTGTCTTCTTGGAATATCCAACCTCTGCGTAACTTTAACTTTGTGACTGATGCTTGAACATTATCCTTAAGAATCTGTTGTTATTGGGTTGAATTCATTCAACCCTCGATTTTAACAAGGGCCCCAGTCCCTGAACTAGCCACACAGCCCCTCAGCATGATGGAACCTCCACCAAATTTGACAGTAGGTAGCAGGTGTTTTTCTTGGAATGTGGTGTTCTTCTTCCACCATGCAAAGCGTGTTTTGTTATGACCAAATAACTCAATTTTTGTCTCATCAGTCCAAAGCACTTTGTTCCAAAATGAATCTGGCTTGTCTAAATGTGCATTTGCATACAACAAGCAACTCTGTTTGTGGCGTGAGTGCAGAAAGGGCTTCTTTCTCATCACCCTGCCATACAGATGTTCTTTGTGCAAATTGCGCTGAATCATAGAACGATGTACAGATACAGCAAGATGTTCTTGCAGGTCTTTGGAGGTGATCTGTTGGTTGTCTGTAACCATTCTCACAATCCTGCGCATATGCCGCTCCTGTATTTTTCTTGGCCTGCCAGACCTGGGTTTAACAGCAGCTGAGCCTCTAGCCTTCCGTTTCCTGATTACATTCCTTACAGTTGAAACTGACAGCTTAAACCTCTGAGATAGCTTTTTGTAGCCTTCCCCTAAACCATGATACTGAACAATCTTTGTTTTCAGATCGTTTGAGAGTTGCTTTGAGGATCCCATGTTGTCTCTCTTCAGAGGAGAGTCAAAGGGAAGCACAACTTGCAATTGATCACCTTAAATAACTTTTCTCATGATTGGACACACCTGTCTTTGAAGTTGAAGGCTTAACGAGCTAATCCAACCAATTTGGTGTTGCAAGTAATCAGTATTGAGCAGTTACATGCATTCAAATCAGCAAAATTACAAGGGTACCCAAATTTTTGCACAGCCAGTTTTTCACATTTGAATTAATTTCATACAACTAAATACTGCTTCACTAAAAATCTTTGTTCAGAAAACACCCCAGTACTCAGATGTTCCTAGGAAGTAATAAAAGGCAAAGCCCTCACTGACTGACTGACTGACTGACTGACTCATCACTAATTCTCCAACTTCCCGTGTAGGTAGAAGGCTGAAATTTGGCAGGCTTATTCCTTACAGCTTCCTTACAAAAGTTGGGCAGGTTTCATTTCGAAATTCTACACGTAATGGTCATAACTGGAAGCTGTTTTTGTCCATTTACTGTAATGGAGATGAGCTTGAAACCCGTGGGGGCGGAGTTTCGTGTGACATCATCACGCATCCCACGTAATCACGCAGTACATAGAAAACCAGGAAGACCTCCAAAAAGCGCTGAAGAAAACATGCATTATATAATTGAGAAGGCAGCGAAACAATAAGAAGCGAGCGAGTGACATATACAACCATATTCATGAGTTCTGCTACTTCGGAAACAAAGCACGATGTAAACCTA
>JANRMT010028174.1:167689568-167709533 GCA_026402145.1 Polypterus bichir lapradei
ATCTATCTATCTATCTATCTATCTATCTATCTATCTATCTATCTATCTATCTATCTATCTATCTATCTATCTATCTATCTCAACACATACAGTATCTGACAATATAGTAAATACTTTGCATATGAGTCAAGTACATGTTTGAGTTTAGCACAGCTGGAGATAAAGGAATTCATCTAACCTTCCACCCATTTTCCAAATTTGTTTGCACCACTGGTTCCCAGGTAGCTGCTGATCCAATACACAAAATATAGTATTTGGGGTTTTATAGTTTAGAAACAGCATTTTGAATTTGCATATACTGTATATATTATTCCCAGCTGCAAGGCATTTTATGAAAAGTGATCTTTCCCTTTCAGATCAAAGATTTTGAAAGATTAATTTTACTTAACTACTTTTGTTATTAAACCAACATATGAAATCTATTACTTTAATGTGATGACTACATGTGGCTTTAGTTGTCACAATGATTGCTATTTTTTTATTTGCGCCTATGTACATTTAAGCTCTTTATGTAGTTCTTACTCTGCTGAAGTACAGTTCTCTGTCACATCTTATTCTTTCTAAATATGAGTCATTACCCTTTTCATAGTATTTCTTGGTGCTGCAATGAACATTATTTCTTGAAATATTTTAGTCTATCTTTGCTCTTGGGCAAAGTTGGATTTTTTTTTTCAATTTATAGACCAGCTTTCTTGTCAATATCATGGAATTATTATTTATTTATTCTTTTGCATTATTTTTGCTCATTTTTAGCTTATTGATTTTGAATGATTAATATACACTTTGCTTTAATGTGGGACATATTAACAGTTTTTGAGGTGTTAAATTATGCCTTCATTACCTCTGGATTGCATAAAATTTCACATTATATAAGTATGATTTAAAATGGTAGATCCCTTTTTTCATAGAAATAAATTGAAAAAACACATTTACATTTCACATTCATCATGATTGTTTTCTCTACTAGTGGAATAAAAAAGATTAAAAAAAATGTGAGTGAAAGTAGTTTTTGCCTACTTTGTAAGTCTATCTGTAGCTGAAAGTGTGAAGAGATTATTAAGTATTGGAGATTAATGGATAGCTTTGTAATTTTTCATATCAAAGTATCTGAAAGCAAAACAATGATATTTCACATGTGATAGCCAACAGCAGAATGTTTTTAAGCAACAGCACAGATGAGTCCATAAGCCATTTACAAGGGTGTTTTTTGAGTAAACACTGATTCTAGCTTTCGAAAGTGATAACAGAAGTGGACAAGTGTGATTTATTTGGCAATCTGCAAGTTCCTGTGAATAACCTGAAAAGCATGGCATCTGAATACATGTACTGTGGCAGAGACAAATACTCACATTGTAGGTATTTAAGTCTTGATATAAAATGGGAGGCTCAGAGCCCAGTTAGCTCTTTAGTAAGAGAATTGTATCTTATTGCTTTGTCTTTCTTTTTTAAACACAGAGCTGGTAGTGTGGCACAGTGGAGTCAGTGTCATTTCACAGCTTTAGAGATCCTGCTTCAAAACCCAGCCGGCAATTATATGAAGGAGGGATTAAGTGTTAGAAGCCTGACATATTAACAAAAACACTATTAAAACCAAACAAGTTGTATTTTTCAACATAATCCCACTGAACATTAGCAAACTAGTAACATTCTCAACCTTTCTTTTTTCACAAACAGTACAATGTCTTCTATTGCTGACATGACATTTTCCTCATTGGTGTAGCATATTCCACAGTCATAGCCTTTTAAATTGGGGAATAGGTAGTAGTCACATAGGTCCAGGTCTGGAGAACAGGGTCACTGTGGCACCTCTTTAAATCCACAGATTCACACAATAGCCTGTGCAACCTATGATATGTAATCAGAGACATTATCATAAAGCAGAAAGGGTGCATCAACACCTTTCCACAACAGCATATCCGTGTAATATCGACTGGATATGCTGGTCTTGTGCACGTGATCTTTCCAGTACTAGCTTAGTCCTTGAATACCCTTTGCTTTTGAAGAATCACAATGCTTCCATTGTTTCATAGTGATATGTTTAAGCTTCAAGATTGTAATTCCTATTACCAACAGGTAGATCTTGAGAGCAAGGTTATTATTGATAACGAAACTAAAATCAAGACCGAAACCATTAATAAAAAAACATTTTCGTAACTGAAATTAAATAATTAGCAAAACCGAAATGAAAAAACTAAAACTAAAAGAAACCATTAAACTAGCTGAAAAGACTAACTGAAATAAAATAATTATTTACAAAAAATATTTTTAGTTTTCATAACAACTGGATTTACACAAGGGCTAACTTGGGCTGCAGGGGTCCCAAAATTAATCATAATATATTAATAAGAATTTCATATTTGGATTTTGAATAGTTATTCCTACTGTTAATCTTTAACCTTTGTAACTTTTAAATCTAAAACAGAACGTAATCCACCACAAGCCACATACATATTTTCACCTAGTAAACAGCGACTGGTGATGGTGGGCAGGTGTTCACATTGCATTTGTGGTGACAGGTCAAGCTGAATATGACAGCGTAATGTGTGTGACGAAGAAAGTGATTTACTGTGTGATAATAATGACAATTCTTCAGGAGCTAGTAGTGACATCATGATACATTCTGGTCCAAGTGTTAGTGAAGCATACTAAGGTGATGATTTTGCTTTGAATGCGCTTGGTAACTTTCAAAGCTGCTGTTCACTGGATCTCTGGGGCTGAAGAGAGAAGTACTAGATACAGATAATCCCTTACAGAATTTCAGTCTGTTCATAAATGACAGCATGTTAGCTGTAATTCTGACTGAGCCCAAGATACAGTATCTATACAGCAATTAATTTAGCAGCATACACTAAACTAAATTCCAGGCTGAACCTGTCTGTTATGATGAGCTGCTGCATTTCTTTGCACTTCTTGTATATCAAAATGTAATTCAAATGCCTGAAGTCAGAATTTGCTGGTCAACAAACCTGGACAGAAAAATCAAGAGTGAGTAATGTTTCAGTTTATCAGGTGTCTGCATTTTGTTGACAATAATTCACCAGCTTCTTCGCACAGTAGAAATCCTTTTCGAAAATAAACGTCACTGATCGAGAGACTGACTAGGTCAACATACAAGATCAGCATATTGTTGCTGACCAATCACTTTTTCCTTGGAAAATTCCTGAGTTGGCAATGTCTCCACTGAACTACAGGTAGGTAGGTGAAGAGAGTCTTCCAACCAGTGAGAAACTAAACATACTATTGTGTTTTTGTATTTATTCTTTATTTATTAATTTATCTTTTTTAGTTTTACACTCACAGCTTAAAATACCTGATATTGTGAAAATAATCTGGTGGCAGAATTATATTCTAAAATATTTGTCTCCTTTTCAATCTTTCTCTCTCTCTCAAAATAGATAGTTGAAATAGCATACTCTTTTTGTACTTAACATCAGCCTTGTCATACATATTGTATGTATATAGTATTGCAATAGGCTGGCACCCTGTCCATAGATTTTTCCTGCCTTGTAGCCAAAGCTGCTGAGATAGGTTCCTGGATTCCTGTGATCCTGCTCTGGATAAGCAAGTTTAGAAAATGTATATATTGTTCCTAATCTCAGATGCTGTTTCTGTCATTTTGTGGCTGTCCATACCCCTATTACCTGCTCTTACTCTGCTCATTAAGGGTTTACTGTTGTTATGCCTGGACTATTAGAGTCTCACTACCCTTAACCTTGACACTACATGTTGTTTTTCTTTGTTTCCCTCAATAAAGCTAGGTGGGGTCTGCACACTGATTCAAGCCTACTGTAAGAGCCCTATTTTTCCTAAGCCCCCATGATTTTCATGATCACACCTATCAGAACACAGTAGAATCTATTTTCTGATTTTTGATATCTTTTCAGGCCTGCAAGTGGTAAAATTCTGTTTATAAATTGTATGTGCCTGAGATGGAATCAGAGATCAATATGGCTGGTAGAGAATACTAGAACAGTATGAGAGTTTTTTGAATACAATATTAAAGGCATTAATTGTAAACACATTGTCTTGGAGCAGGATATGTTGTGTGCTGTACAGTAGAGTAAGAAACCCTCAAACGTTGAAATTCATCTAAATTTCATTAAAAATTGGTCTATTCTGGGCAAGAAAAGGAAAGAACGAAATGTGCCAAAATTCAGCATACATTTGTTCAACACAAATGACATATAATAAAATTATATAAAAATTTTCATATTCAGTATCTGTTTTTGATTAAGCTTGTTTTTAACAGACAAAAACAAAACCTAATAGTAAACCATGTAGTGTAGTAAGCTTTCACTAACATTAAACTTGCATCAAAACCCATTAAGTGTATGGTTCTGTCTGATTGTGATGCAAAACTACACCCCTTAGTAGCTCTTTAACCATAGCATAATTACTAAAACTAAAACTGAAACTAATATATATAAAATAAAATAGAAATGTGTTTGTGAAATAAAAACTAAATTAAAACCAAAAATACACGATGAAGGAAAATCAAAACTAAACTGAAGTTCCAAGTAAGATCAGAAATAATATAGAAATAAAAACTAATATAAAAAGGTAAAACTATAATAACCTTGTTTGCAACCGTATGCCAGGTCCCTGATGGACTGATGTACAAGTAGCTCTTAAATGCAAGTTTGGAACTGTCTCCCACTTCCAAATTGCAGTCAGGAGACAAAAATGTTATAAAAATACTGAGCATAAGGATGCCTAGTCATTAAAGTGTTTCTGACCCCTAATGAGCAGTGTGAAGCGAGGCCAGTGGTGTGAAATTGCTGGAAATGGACTAGTAAAAAAGATTATTGGAGCTTCATGGAAGAAACTGTGGAAGATGAAAGCACTTTTGGAGGGAGCCTGATTACGGAGCTGGCTTGCAGTAAATCTAGTGTGAGGAGAAAGAGAGAGACACTGAGTTTTACAATGTAGTATGCTATTATGATATAACCAACTTTCAATTACAACATTATGTTAGAGACAAGGGGGCACCCTCTTCCCTCATACCTAGAAGATGGGACCATTTTGCAAAAATTAAATTAGTAAACTAATCTGAGTAATTTAACATTTTGTTTAAATATTTATTTATAAACTTGTCTTAGTCATCATCAGAGTTTGTTTTACAGTTTCCATAGTTGTTAATATCAGTGTATGTGCATGATGCATCATGTTTTGGCAAATTCAGATGTAACAAGAGGACTAAACTGCCCACTGCACAAAGAGAATCAAATGCTCTTGTACCTGACAGTATTACTAAATGCCCATGCTAACAGTATGTTCTAACTCTTCCAGTCACTGTTACATCCAGATTAGTAAATTTGCAATTTCCTATTCTTCATGGGTTGAGTTAAATAGTGTTGGTTTTGTATCTCTAGTATTATTAAAAAACTGTTAATTGCATATCATTACTGTTTGCCACATTCCAATCTGCCAGATTTTAAAGATCTTCCAAAACTATCCTTTCCATTATTCCAAAAAAAATCTAAACAACCAATAATAACTACTTATTAGGCTTTGTGGCTCCTATGCTGTGAAACACTCTTCTTAGCTCTCTGAAGCCACATCAGTGTTCATATTCAAATTGTATTTAAGTACCCATCTGTTCTCTCTTGCATTTTAATTGGCTGTATTTTGTTATCTAATTGACTCTTCTGTACTTTCTACTAATGTAGTGCTAATTCATATATACTTGTTTGCAGAATAATCTCAATCTACTCTCTTCCTTTCTTATGTTGGGTCTTTGAAGTTTGTTTCTTTGTAATTTATCAGGTTTTGAATGCTATTGTACTGTATTTTAGGTTCTTTGAATTGTTGGTGTAGAGATTTGTGATGGTATTCTCTTTGAAGGGCACCATTAAAAATAAATAAAAATTGATTGATAATAAGTAACACAGTCTGAGACAGTCTATTGTAGGCTGCAGTAAAAGATTGGGAATAACAGACTCTATCATGAGAGTGGACAACCACAGCAGGTATTTCAAATGTAGCAGCACTCACAGAAAATTAAAGCAGCCTTTGGCATACATGCAAAACGAGATTCTGTGATAGCGGACTATTGCCTTCAGAAGAATTTGGGACATTTGTTAATGAATATGAATTTACCCATTGATTGTATCACAGTTGGGAACAGACCTTCACAGATGCACATTATCAGCAAATTTTTTCAGGAGGCATCTTTAGTTTTTATCAGCTGTATGAGGGGGCATGTATCCTCGGTGAAAGAAAATTCTCTCCCATACTGTGATCACAGAAGACAAAAGGCATGCCAGACAGCAGCCAGAATCTACTTAAATAACTATAAAAAGGTTATTTGTTTTCTCTGAATGAAATAAGGGTTAAAGTATAACTGAAAATGCCAAATGTGCAAGTTTTACATATCAGTTAATACAGAGGAGCAAAGGGCCAATGCCTCAGTTACAGCATTCCCTCATCAAACAGAGCAGTACATACAGTTAAGGCAGGATAATTATTAGGATATACAATTTGTTAGTGTTTTGGTACATAAAAAATATCACCATTGTATTTTTATATGAAATATTGTACAGATACACATTTTTCATGAAATAAAGAATTTGAAGAAACATAGTTGAACAATTGCTTAATATTAGGCTCAGTGAAATATTTTTTCAGACTCAACGCCTTTTAAAGCCAGCACATATTAACATTTTCCAATCCATGTGGTCCCTTTCAAAGATGGCAAGTATAAAGCTGAACAGTAGGAAAGAAAGATGCCTTTAAAAAAAATGACAGAGTCTGAGGAGCAGGCTTTATGGGAACCCACTTGAGATAGGAAGTGCTGGTTAAGAGATGTTCACACATGTATGAATACAGAGGAAAGTAGTTGAAAGTGCAGCTAGGGCAAGAGATAGAAGATATTTTTAATAATTCTACTACCTGTCTTTGACAGGTACATTGGCTAGTTAAAAATAAAGCTGCACAGGTTAGGCTGACCTATGAAGGACCTTTGTATTTTTGCTGCTTCATTGCATTTTCACTGATTCTAAAGATAACATAAGTAAATAAACTGTATAACCAATCTAGTCCCATAACTGAGGTAAAAAATGAAAGGTAAGGTATTAACAAACTATACCAGTGCTTACAGTAGAAAATATTGCAAGGGTAACAATTATCTTAATTTTTGTTCTACTTTAAGTATAGTATTAACAAAAAATTCCAATACATGAAAAATGTAAGCATTAATACTTACACTGTGGAATTGTCATATAGTTAAGAAAAGTAATTTCAGAGCGGGTCTGTTCAGTTTTAATCCATTGTTGTTTCTTAATTTATGTAAAACATTTGACTGCTACTTTAACACTAAAAGAAAGACAACTATATTGAATATTGTTAAGGGGTGCCTGGCTAGCAAATATATAATAGTGCTCAGTAACATCCCCTCAGATTCACACAGTGAATTTATTTATCTTAGAGGAATGCTGGGCCTTCTTCCAGTCCCATCTAACACACAACACACCTCACACTGAAAACAAACAATGCAGTTAAAAAGTTTAAATTGTATATTCAGCAATGAATAACTAATTTTACACAATAAACAACAACCAAACACAAAAAAACCCGTCAAAGCCATATTTAAGCAGAAGAATTACATAGACTGTGGTGGGCTGGTGCCCTGCCCAGGGTTTGTTTCCTGCCTTGCGCCCTGTGTTGGCTGGGATTGGCTCCAGCAAACCCCTGTGACCCTGTAGTTAGGATATAGCGGGTTGGATAATGGATGGATGGATGGAATTACATAGAATAATGCAAAGGTGGATGGTTCTCACAGAAAAATTGTAACCCTTGTGCTACCATGTTACTCTAAAATACCTGACATGATCTCTGATCCCAATCTTCAAGAAAAAATTAAACATTTTCTAAGCCATGAAATGTAATCACTAAAAGCTCACAGAAAATGTTATTATTTATGCAAAAGGTAACATAATGCTGTACCTCCAAAACAAATCTGTCACCATTCTTGTTCATGCTAAATTTAAATACTGCACCAAGGCATCACTTTCCCTTGAGTCTGTGTGCCATCCATGGCACTACATAGCAGCAGTCATGTGCTGCAGTTATCAAGTGTACTGGAAACAACAGCTGATAGCATCATGTTGACACTTCAAACAAGAACAGGACCCTGCATTTGGTCAGGCCAACCAACACTTGAGGTTGGTAACATTGCCAGTGTCTTCTTTTTTAGCCCCTTGCCTTTCCCACTTGATTTAATACATATCTGGATTCATCTGTTATGATACTGTTAAAATAGTGACAAAAAGGAACAGAAAAGGTACAAGGATAAGGGGATGAGAGAAATTTTGAGTACAAAATGGGCTGAGGTCAAACTCAAAAACATCAGAAATATCTAGAAAGAAAACCTATTATTAGACTTTATTATTACATATTCAGAATATTTCAATATTCACAATCACTAACTAGTAATTAAATGTTTGTTTTTGTATATCCAGAAACTTGGACAAAGGCAACTTAAACAGTGGCAGCTTCATGATGTCACTGGACCCCACTTCTGGTAGCAGTGCTCAAAATGGCAGCGCCTGTGAGAAAACAAAATAGCAGCATGGTAAACAAAAAATAAGATGAAATAAATATAAAATAAGATAAAAATACAATAGGACAATATATAAATACAGAATTAACCTCTCATTGTTCAGAAAATCATACTGTTTAGGAGATTTGGATTTCACAGAGGCTTTGAAGAGGATATGCATCTTAATTAATCCAGACTATTTTACAAACCTAGAGCTTTACCAATTTATGACTACATTTGTATCGATGAGGCTGACTGGAATGAGCTATCAACATACTATCCTTGACCTCTTGAGTGATGATTTTTATGTTGTGTAAATGTCAATGAATGGTGGTTTCAGGAATAGGAGGACTGTACTATGTAGTGCTTCCAAAAAATAATTGTATAGTGCATTCCAAAAAATCAATTGACTGATTACAAAAAAACAACTCCAAGAGAACAATATATTTGTCTCACATGTCACCTCATGTACCATCATGTTCAAAGTGAACAGCCACTTAATCGATACCTGATGTTGATATCAAATAAAACAAACAATAACAGTCTTCAGGGTCGATTTTGTCCACTTGGTACAATTGGATTGTTAAAACTAAAATATCAAACGTTTCCTAAAAATGTCTGCCTATAACACACTGACTGTGTAATCCAGAAGAGATCCTCAGAACAGAACAATTTAAACACTGTAGTTGACACACTTAAACCTATCATATTTAAACTCAAATATTTTCAAGAACTACTAATGATCACAAAGGTTATTTCCTTAGTTTTCAGGTCTCGATTGTTACTCTTTTTTATGGTTCCAGTATTTTATCTATCGAAACAAAACAAAATAAAAAAAACCTATAAACTTTTGTACATAAGATGACTTTTAGTCCATTAAATTATGCATCAAAATAATAATATGCCTCTTCTCCACACTGCATCAATTTCAATATTAAGACAGAATAATAAACCAATTCTCTCTCTCTCTCTACTTCTGTTGATAAGGACTGAGAGATAGATAAAGAGAATTGAGTTGATGTTCCTGGAAACACAGTTTACTAAATATTTAGGAATCTGTTGGCCTATTAGCCAGACCACATCATTAGAATGGAAGTTAACTATTTTCCACCTCATATTAGTAGAACTACCTGGTCTTGGCCACTCTGATTCTTGTGATAAACTGTCCCTCTTGTCCGACTCTCTTGTCTGTACCTAAAAATTAAACAGTTATTAATCTCTGTACTGACGATTCACACATACACACTGTATGAAGTAAACAATGAATTAAAAGAACAGTTACTCCTTTATGTTGTGTTAGTTTGAATGATGGCTTGTATTAAATGCACTTGTCATAACAAAAAGATTTCAAAATATCACATATAAATTGTGGAACCTGTCTACCAGAAAATAGTTCAGTTCTCTCAGCATGTGAAATATTTTTTCTGCAACATTTCACATTAAATGAAGTGCCCTGCTGAAACTTAAGGCAAATATTTCAGTCTATCTAAGGTGGTAACCTGTAATAACTAGCAAGAATACATTACCTTCTTTGCTTCTGGAGTCTTTACATATAGCATTTGAGTGCAGTAGTGAAGGCTTCTGGAAGTTATTCATTTAAAGGAGCTAAGACTTATCTCTAGTGACATAAATTCTGCTTTAGTCTTCCATATTCTGAATTCCTGTTGTTTAACCAGTAAGTCTTTAATTTATTAATACTGTATATTAACATACACTTTCAGTTTTTAATAATTTTGTTAATGCTATTTACTTTCCAAATTTTTGTGAAAAAGTTAGAATATAATTTACCTCTACCTAGTTCAACTTGTACTGGTCTAAGCCTTAAACGTTTATTTTGAGAAAGCTCTTACACCTGACCAGTATAACCTTTTTGTTTTAGTTTCCTGTGTTTTATCCACATGTCCTAGAATCTTTTAGTCAAGCAGAGTCTGATTTATTTGTTTTTTTCAAATGTTCAGACTCATCCAATCCTAAAAATGTATCCTGCAGTAGTAATAATTTCAGGGAAGTGTATGTCACTGTAGATGGCAAACTGGTGCAGTGTTTAGTGCTATCGTCTCAATGACTCATCTTTCTGGATATGCATTCCATGCTCAGTCACTGTCTGTGTGAAGTTTGTATGCTTCTTTCCATATGTGTGGGTACTCTGTTTTCCCTCCCACGCCTCTAGTGACATATACCTAATGTTAACTGGAAGATCTAAATTGCCAAGTGTGGGCATGCATATGGGATTGGGCCCTGAGATCAACTGTTTCATGTCTGGATTTGATTATTGCCTTTTGCCATGTCCTGCCCAGAAGGTAACCCCCACAAACCATATTATGTTATGTTAGGCTATGTTACATCTCACATTGTTCTTTTTATTTTCTTCACTTGTTGCATTATTTCTTTTCCATTGAAATCCCAGAGTTCTAATTTGAATTTTTAAGAATATTTGAATAATTTAAGAATAATTACACAATTTAATGTTAAGACTATAAAGTTAATTTCATCTTTACTACAAAAATCATTAAAAATAATGTTTTAGTATTATGATCATATAACATTGTTAGACCTAATTTAATTGAATAATTTATATTTTATTATAACTTTTAGTAAATTTGTCTGAATCATTACAGTTACATTTACTTAAATTATAGAACATTTTTAATTCTGCTTGCAAAGCTCAATATCTTACTGTTTAATTCATAATTATTGTATAGGCTCTCTTAATTGAAAACTTATCTTTAAACAAGCTTCTTCTTATCTTGTTGTTTTACTATTTTACTATTTGATTACATGTGTGTGCCTTTTGTAAATTGTTATATGATGGTACTTTTTGTAAAAAGATAAGAAAACATAACATTCTCAAACCCTTTTCATCCACTTCAGGGCCTCCTGAGTTGTGTGGGGCCTGTCCTGGAAGCATCTGACACAAGGCTGGAACCAAACAGGGATGAGGATCCTGTCCATCACTGGACCCATACATGAACGCATCCAGACTCATGAACGCATCCTCACTCACACTTTGGAAACTTAGGAGTCTTTACTGTAACAGATGCAATAGAAAATAAAGACAAACTTCCTTTGGAAGTAGATCATCAACCTGTTAATAACTACAAGAAAGTCACTATCACAATGCAGTTATAAAACTCTAAACTTTTAAACATTTTTCCATTGTATTCATTACTAGCAAAATACCCGCACTTCACAGCGGAGAAGAAGTGTGTTAAAGAAGTTATGAAAAAGAAAAGGAAACATTTTAAAAATAACATAACATTTGCTTTCTATTCGTTTGCATAAGCACAGTCCTTCACCAGCAATTATTTAATGTTAGCTCAGACCCGGCACTTAAAAGTTTCTGTCGCACTTTTGCTGAGTTTGTGCCAAACACTATTCTATCCCTGACCATCTCATTTTTGTTTGCATAAGTGCAGTCCTTCACCAGCAATTTTAACTTAGTTACAAAGTGATCAAAATCTCGTTTATACCCCGCGTCCTCTCATTAAACTTGTATCTCGTGAATATCGTATTCGTCTTAGGCATGACAAACGCCAGTGGCAGCGTGTCTATGAACTTAATTTAAAGTTAAGCTTTACACCTTGTAGCTGCACTTATGAATATGCTTGTATGCGTCACTCACTTCATATTCTTTTGCTGTCTTCTCAATTGTGTAATGCGTTTTTTGTTCAGCGCTCTTTGGAGCTCTTCTTGTTCTCTACGTACTGCGTTCACAGTCAGTTCATGTGAGCCGCTCTCTTGTGTGATCTTGCGATGTCCACGGCTTTATTTAATATTAGCTAAGACCCAGCACTTAAAAGTTTCTCGCTACAGCAATTTTAACTCCATTACAAAGTGATCCAAAGTCTCGTTTATACCACGAGTCTTCTCATCAAACTTGTATCTCGCGAATATCGTATTCGTCGTAGGTATGAGAAATGCCAGCGGCAGCGTGTCAATAAACTTCATTTAAACTTACGGTTTACACCGTGCTTTGTTTCCGCAGTAGCTGCACTTATGAATATGCTTGTATGCATCACTCGCTTCATATTCTTTTGCTGCCTTCTCAATTGCGTAATGCGTTTTTTGTTCAGCGCTCTTTGGAGCTCTTCCTTGTTCTGTACGTACTGCATTCACAGTCAGTTCACGTGAGCCGCTCTCTTGTGTGATCTTGCGATGTCCACGGCTTTATTTAATGTTAGCTAAGACCCGGCACTTAAAAGTTTCTCTCGCAGAGTTTGTGCCAAACACTAGACCATCTCATCTTCGCTTGCATAAGCACAGTCCTTCAACAGCGAATATTTACCTTATATGGGCAGGCACTCAATTACGTGGGAGGTGTGATGATGCGGGACGCAACTCCGTCTCACACGACGACCAAGCTTCAGGCTGTGACCGTATATATGGTCAAAAGTAGGTTCCAGTTATGACTGTTACGCGTAGAATTTCGAAATGAAACCTGCCTAACTTTTGTAAGTAAGCTGTAAGGAATGAGCCTGCCAAATTTCAGTCTTCACCTACATGGGAAGTAGGAGAATTAGTGATGAGTGAGTGAGTGAGTCAGTCAGTCAGTGAGGGCTTTGCCTTTTATTAGTATAGATTTGCCATAGTACCTGTTGAGATTGGTAATAGAATAAATAAATAATGTTTACTATCTCCTGCCCTACATGTACCTTCAGCACTTCCCTTTCCTCTGTATTTTTATGTGTGAAAGTCTCTTCACCGACACTCCCCCTCTCAAACATGTCCCAGAAAAGCCTGCTTCTCAGACTCTGTCATTGTTTTCAAGGCACCTTTCTCACTTCCTGTCTGGTTTTATATTGTTTTAGTTGTAGTTTGTTAGTACAGGATTGGATTTAACAAGATTAATTTTTTATATTCAATACCATAGAGACAAATATAAACTTTGCATTTCAAGAAAAAACTGTACACCATGACTAAGGTTAAACATTTTGCTATGATGAGCCTTATGTCTTTAAGGTTCAGTGTCGGCACTGATTAATAATAGCCACACAATCATATTCAGCTCAGGAGCATATTTTTGAAAAACTGGTGAGGCATTTTATATTATTAAAAACTTTAACAGAATAATAAACTTTATTTTTTCATTTATCTCAAATTTTATTTTACTTTTTTTTGTTTTTCATTTTTAGAATATAAAACAGTGGGATCCCTCCAATTACAATAACAACTGACCTGTTAAAAAATAGGCAATACAGCCTGAGGTCTCAGTTAAGGTTACACAGATCTGATCTGAGACCCACTCGATTTTAATACAAAAGAGCACGAAGGACTACATAGAGGAGAAAAAAATCTCCATTGGTGAAAACAAACAATAAGATCCTTATTAAGTATAAATTATTAAAGACTATGACAAAAGCAGTTCTGAATATGGTCTGTTTTTATCAAGGGTGACTTTTACAGATACTATTAGTATTAACTAATGCACACAACATCACCAAAAACAGTTTTTTACCTCTCCCGATAGCTTCTCACAGTAGCACGCAATATTTGGATTTAATTCCACAAGAGAGCTGCATCCTAGTTGTGACCTAATTCTGCAAATGCATCATCAGTCAGTCTGTTTATTTTTCCCCAGCGTGTCTAAGCTGCAGATTTTACATTCCCAATCCGTGGAATCATAAAGACAATGTGACCAAGGTCAACAGTAGTAAGCAATCAGGATTAAAGCTGAAACCCTAACTAGACTACTCCTGCTATTAAAGCTGTACTATTTTTTGACAGAGACATTGGAATTGCTTGCTGTTGCTGATGCTTCTTAACAGTTAAATGGATATAATTTTTGATAATCATCTTATTAAACCTACAAGCTTTATCACTTAAGGCTTCAATGTGTTCCAGTTAGAATGAGGTGTCTGTGTAAAGAGAGAGGAGGATTTCAGTACTTTGGTTACAGCAAGTGAATTGCTGAAACATTTAATTTTTTTTAGTAAAAGTGAATCCAAAACTTTATTATCCACGTTATTAGAGTTCTTCTTTTTTATCCCCTTCAATTACCATACTATATTGGGAACTATATGTTCATACTATATTGAGGAAACACCTCCTCTTATTTATTGTGACACAATAACATAAACCGTTTCTATTATAGCATTGTTTTTCTGCAAATATGATGAAAGCATTATCCTTTAACAATGGAGTTCATGTATTATAGCAGGCACGACCTACTAAAAGCAAGCCTTGTATTTAACAGAATCATTCGCTTTCAAGTCAAGGTTTTATATCTATAAGATGACCCTGATTTTAACTTCCTAAACTTTATTTTTCTATTACTGAGTTACAAAGAGCTGGAGGCCATTCCAGCAGAATTAGATGCAAGACAGGAACAAACTCTGAATGGAACAGCAGCCCATGAGATCTCATAACTGCAATTATTAATACAGGTGAAGTTCAGTTATTGAGTTAATCATGCACATTTATAAGATAAAGTGAGAAAAACAGATTATCTTACAAAGTTTAACACATTCTGTCAATGACAAACAAATTCTTTTAAACCATTACAGAAGATCTCCAGCAGTCTTGATGGTCCTTTCTACTTCTTCACTTAAAACATATTAATTTCAATCTTCATTTTTGGAAAAAGATGGAAGTGGCATACCGCCAAGTCTGGACTTTATGAGTGATGAAATCAAACTTCTCAATTGGTTTTGTTTTTCCTGTCTTTCTGAAATTTGTTAATTCCTGTGATGTAGTATTGGGTGGTCACAGGTGTCATCTTTTTCTGGTTGAATATATTTGCATTCATTGGCCCAGTTGTGCGCAGTGCTCATGTCAACACAATTATCTCAGTAAAGAACTTAAACATGTCTGTTAATATTCACCAGACAGACTCCTTCAGCTGTATTCCATTACCACACTTTGATTAAATTGCCCAACAAATGTTCATCATTGGTTGCCATCTCACATACTATATGACAGTAAAACTGCTACTTAGCATTAGGATTTACCTTCAACTGAGCTACTACAAGCAAAGAAGCAGAATAAAGGCAGTTGCTTTAACTGATAAAGCATAATGAACATAGGAGTTTTTACAAGGAGTTTATTTTCCCTAACATGTGACTGGGATTGTAATTACATAAAATCCATGCTGGCTTTAATCAGATTAGCATATAATGTGTTACAAATGCGATGATAGCTGATTGTTGGACTTCCAAAAGAAATCATTTTTTTCCAAAATTATACACTATTTGGTCTACCCGATGCAAGTTTTACCTCTCTTGAAACAAAAAATACCTACTAGGTGATAAATGTCTTCTGTTCCCATGAGGAGGACATTAAAACATGTCATAGAATCCTTAAAACATTGTGCCTGTGGACGTACTTTGTTCAGTTGTTTTTATATGAGAATGAAAGCCAATGTTATTGTTGTGGTTCAATATTTTATTTGCTTGCGTTTCCTAGTGTGAGTGTAAAAAGCTACATTAGTACTGTCATGGTTCTGTTTTTTATACTCTACATGCTTTGTTTAAGTTATTTTTTATGTAGTGGTGGTGGTTGGGAACATGCACTGATACAGCGTGTTGCCGCACCCACAAAACAACGAACCACCTCAGGATCCCAATTAGGACCTGAGTGCAGCCATGCAGCGGGGGACACCTCAGCACCACACTAGTTCGGATGGAATGGAAAAGTGTGATTATGTCATCTTTGTTTAATCACAAGTATTTTCTATATGTGTATTGTAATTTATGTAATGTGTAGAATTCTTCATTATTGTGTAGTTCTGTTTCTATGTAGTACCACATTTTCTCTCAGGTCCCTTGTGCCTTGTGGGTGTTTCCCAAAGAGGCAGAGCACCTGTTTGTCTTGTGATATTGGCGCTTTATTGGCGTCGACCCGACACAGACTGACACCAGAGGCACAGACAAAATAAACAAAAAGTCTTTATTTTTTTCAGCCGTGGAACACATCTTCCCCATGCCCCACTGGCCCCACACAGTCCCACAACAAATAAAGCGCCCAAAACACAACACTCTTCTTTTCTTCCACTCCTCTCAGGGCAGCTTCGTCCTCCTCCTCCCAACTCAGGCACCCTGAGTAGTGGCTGCAGGCTCCCTTTATAGCCCACCTGGAAGTGCTTCAGGTGGTAATTAACCTCAATTTGGCTGCACGTCCGGATGTGGCTGCGTTGCTGCCCACATGGGCTCAGGAAGCCTTGTAGCTCCCCCTTTCGGTGGCCACAGAGCCCAACCAAGATGACCTCCGGTGTTCCACATTACCGGCCCCGATTCAACCCAGGGGGGCTGCCATCAAGTGTTCCGGGGGACATAGTGTGCATCTCATTGGCTGCTTCCCCAGATCC
This sequence comes from Polypterus bichir lapradei, assembly GCA_026402145.1. NCBI lineage: Eukaryota > Metazoa > Chordata > Cladistia > Polypteriformes > Polypteridae > Polypterus > Polypterus bichir. The sequence continues at coordinate 167,706,410 of JANRMT010028174.1, forward strand.
AGTGTCGAAGGGGCATCCCGGCCATCCGCCCCAGTCTTTATATTTGAACCTCCCCTAGCCCTATAAAGGCTGGGGAGACCATTGGTCTAATGTGGTACATTGTCGCCAGTTCTTGGTGTTAGTGAGTTCTCTTTGTGGTTATAGTATTATTTTGTTTATTAAATTCTCTGGGTTTATGACATCTTCTCAGTTTTTGACAATGATTTTTTGGGTTCTGTTTTGGGATTCTGTTGTTATTGAGTTGCCTTCAGGTATATCCATTTATGCCTTTTGAGCATTTTTGGATTTACAAAGTAGTTTTGAAATAAAACTTTTATTTTCCAAAGATTATTTGCCTACCCCTTATAAACAGTATAGCCAGTGAGGAGGCCTTTGTGGATGTGAAGAAGAAGAACGCCACTGCATCTTAACAAGTACATTGTTTGTCAGTTATAGTTTCGAAAACAACAGCTTTGAATCTCAGTGTGGCTCACTTCTCTATAGTAGCTCTAATGTGTAGTGCGACAGAGAGTTCAGTCTTATCACAAAAGAGTGCTGTTGTGTTGACTTTTAAGGAGCATGGCTGTTGTTCATAGTTAATTTTCTCTAGTTACAGAGTGAGCAATCAGTATCGGGAGAAAAGGGTTTGGAAACAGACAGAACTGTATTTCGTTAGGTTTGCTTCCCCATTTACTGAAATCCCTTTTATAAACAATGAAACTAAGCATATGTGATGCTATTGTTATGCTAACTGTGCTACCCATCTAAGCATATTTAGGATCAGTACTTGCAATGCTCCGTCTATTGGATTGTATTTTGAAATGCATGTAATATGCCTGAACAATTGTTCAGATGATTAGTAGATGTAAAGTTGCTCCATTGGCTGTTACGAGCTGGCTGCCTTTGTGGTATCCGCCACTTAGTGCATGAGTTATTGCATGTTGCTCACTGAGAGTCTAAACGTGTTATAAATGGAAAAATCATAGTACATCCATCATATCCTAAGTACAGGGTCACAGGGGTCTGCTGGAGCCAATCCCAGCCAACACAGGGCAGGAAAGAAACCCAGAGCAGGGCGCCAGCCCACCGCAGGGCACACACCCACACTAGGGACAATTTAGGATCGCCAATGCACCTAACCTGCATGTCTTTAAACTGTGGGAGGAAACCCACGCAGACACGGGGAGAACATGCAAACTTCACGCAGGGAGGACCCGGGAAGCGAACCCGGGTGTCCTAACTGTGAGGCAGCAGCGCTACCTACTGCGCCACTGTGCCACCCATTATTGTACATTTTTCTTAAAATTATTGCTCATGTATTAAGCAAAATTAAGTAATCTTACAGCATGTCTGGCAACAATTGTACACAGATGCTTATCCATTTATTAAGCTGGATATAAAATTTACCTTTGTTTTTTGTATTGCATTTTCCAGTCCTGAAGTTTCACAGGCCTGTAGTTGAGCAGCAGGCCAAACAGATACCTAGGGAGTTCTGAGTTAATATAAAGTCATGAGAAAGGTAGTCCGAATATTTGCTTTCATATTATACATTTTATATGTTGATATATTGTTAAAAGATAAACATAATTTGGACAGAGTACTGTATACTGTCTACATTTGTCAATTTAAATCAATTTAATTTATATATTTTTTTAATCGTAAGTGTTATGGAAAAACCCATTAAAACCCTTTGCTTTGGACCATGTAGTGAAAACTGTTGAGGAGAGCATTGAATTTGGTTTTCTGCTTCCAGAATAAGCCATTGGTTGAAGAACATTCGGGATTTCTAAAATGGGTTGACATTTGAGAATTTTGTTAGGCATGTTTTTATTTTGTTTAAAATTAAGTATACAAATACTGTATATTTTAAAGCAATCCACTTTGGTCTCATGCCAGCTCTCTGCTGCTGCCCTCCTCATACCAAATATAGCCACTGACTTGTTTTTAACTACCTGGACTGTGTTAAGTGCAGATGGAAGACAACATGTAACTGAGCCTTTACAACTAATGTATCCACAAACCTGCAACTTATAACTAACATGAATGGATATAGTACTAGGGTGTTGTACCATGTTAGCCATTATAGATGTAGTGAGAAGTCAAGCAAAATGACACCTTTTATTGGCTAAATAAAAAGATTACAATATGCAAGCTTGTGAGGCAACTTGAAGATAAATGGGTATATAAATAAATGGTTACATCTTAGTCATCCCCGTGGCAGTAAAATGCAACTTTTTGTCCGAATTCAGTCTTGTGGAAAGCACAGCTGTGTGCTTAGATGAACACTCATTACATTTGTTGAAGTTGCAGGTGACATTTTTTTGATTCTTAGGGAAGACTCTACTCTACTCTACTCTACAGTCCATTATTATGAGACCATGGAGATGCGATGCTTTTCATTTGGGGTGGTCCATAGTATAAAGAATAAGAGGTTTAACCTGTAGCAAATTAGGCACTCCTTTATTATTATTAGATATGCTGCCTGACTACATTTCTTATCAGTAGTTTGACATTCTAGATGAAAAAAATAATTATCATTGGCATGTACTGTATTTTTATGATCCCTTACTATCATGCTGGCATATTATTTATTAATATAACATACTCTTGTTTTCAGCCAACTTACTCTTTCAGCAGATTCACAATTCATCAGCGGGTTTCTGCAGTTTTTCTCTTTCTCAAGCTTTGATCTGTCATCAGTCACTGCCTAGGATCTGGTTTATGCTGTCTTGGTCCTTCAGATACTGTAAGTTAGTAATAGCACTTTGACACTTTTTTTTCTATGTATATAGTGAGGGAATGCTCTTCACATTCAGTGCCTGCTCTTTTGCAGTGACCTCCACTAGAATCTCAGTGAGAGGATTAACCGATTAAAGATGCTTAGCTTTTTAGCCTTGGACTTTTAACTGGGAGATCACAATTAAGGAACACATGGTTATGGTGTCCTAGTATAAGTGAGACTACAAGATCTAGTTACAGTTCTAAGTGAACAAATCACCATGCCCTTGATGTCCACATATACTGTATCATGAATATATGACAATGCAAGATGCCAGGAAGCTGATTCTAATTTCTTGCTTTGAGACAAGATTAATCTGTCTGAATAGAAAACTAGTCACTTCTAGGATTCCAATATGGTTGTAGT
>JANRMT010028174.1:167715250-167763102 GCA_026402145.1 Polypterus bichir lapradei
TATCTATCTATCTATCTATCTATCTATCTATCTATCTATCTATCTATCTATCTATCTATCTATTCTAATCTGATCTGATCTGATCTGATCTGATCTGATCTGAATGTACATTTTACATTGTGCTGAAGGATAATGAATATCCAGATAATATCATTGGAACAGTGGGGCTATCCTTCCTATTTGTAGTCCCAGGCAGAGGTAAAAGCAATATTTTAATGAACCTTCTGCCAAAAAATAATACATTCTGAGTAAATGAATATTTGAATGGTGAAGTCTTTGTCTCTCTTTTATTGGTATTCATTGTATTTGTGAAACGAGTCTGTATTTGTTTAGAACTTCCTTCTTCCAAACTATTATCTGTTGAATGCAAACCCATTTCATTTTTCTATTATTTTTTTCAGATGATACAAGGCATAATGTATAGTATAGAGAACTGTTCTGCAGTCAATTCATTCCTAGAATGAAGGAATGTAAACTAAGGCAAGACTATTTATATGTAACTGGGTGCACTGCCAAAAGTATACATTTACTAATACGGCAAAAGTTTAAATATTTAAGGCAAGGCACACTTGAGTTCCAGAGATTAGGAGGTCAAGAGATCTAGAGGTACATGAGAAAGAAAGAAGTACCATTGAAGTATGTGAGGATTGTTCAGGATATGAATGAGGAAGAGAGGACTTGGGTTAAAAGCAGTGTTGGGATAACAAATAGGATCTCAATTAAAGTAGGTCTGCACATTACCTTTTTGATCTGGTTATGGATGTGCTGAATAATGGGATAAAATACCAATGCCCCTCCCTAGTGCATGCTTTTTGCTAATGACATTGTGGTGTGTAGCACCAGAAAAGAGGAAGTGAAGAAGAAGATGAAAGAATAAAGATGGGCTTTGGGAAATACAAGGTGGAAAATAAATAGGAAGAAGACAGAAAATATGGGATTTAATTATGATGAGGATTCAGAAGTTAGCCTGCAGGGACAGCTATTGAAAAGAATGGAAAAAAATTAATATCTAGGATCAGGATACAGAGATAACCCATAGACTGCAGTGTGGATAGAACAATTGGAAGAAGGTATCAGAAGTACTGTATGAATGTTAAAGGTATGGTTTTTAAGACAGTGGTAAGACCAGCAACGATGTTTGGAGCTGAGACATGAGTGGTAAAGGGAGTGCAGGAGAAGATGTTAGATGTGCCAGAAATGAGAATGTTGAGATGAGTGTGTGAAGTTACAAAAAGGACATAATTTGGAAAGAGATAATTAGAGGTACTGTACAACTAAAGTGGGACAGATATCTAAGAAAGAACCACTAAAATAACACTTCTATTTATATTTTTTTTAAAAAGTAAAAAAATGGAAAAAAAATGTGGAAAACAAAACTGTCAAAAGTATAAATGTAAGGGAAAACACTACACATATTGAGAGAAAACACAAAACATGAATGAAACAGTAACTGTCCTGTGGAGTTTATAGCGTAATATCAACGGCAGTCCCTTGTAAAGATGCACTGATCCATATGTCAGGATAAGATTGTGTTCAACACTTGTTGATTTGGGTGCCTCTGGCTGTGCAGAGCAATATTAACAAAGTTCTTCATGTCAAAGGTCCATTATCATAAGACACAAAACTTAAAGATAATAACATTTTAAAGTGTAGATGAATATTTTTGTCATTTTTGTAAGTGTTCAGTACATTAGGTTCCTGCATTTTTTTTTTTACGGTGATTGTCCAAGATGGAAAAAGTAATCTGTTATCTCCACACATTTATCCTGCAGTTATTTGTCACTGCATGCTTGTCTTTGTCAGCACACTATAGATGTGCCACCACAAGTAACTGTATGTGCTGTTACTGAAGTAAAAGTCTACAAACTGTGTACATTGGTTTGTAGACCAAAGCTACCACTTATAAAGTAAACATGTGTCCCGTTGTTAAGTGATGTTGATGAAGGATGGCACAGTGCAATGGAAAGTCCTATTATAAACCTCTGGAAAGATGAACAAGAGAGAAGATCACATTGACAGAGGTATAGCACTGCTATGGATTGTATGAGAGGTGGCATGGGTGAAAAAATATTTTGTGTCATCCTACACTTACACAGATCTTTGTAGACATGGAACACACATGAAATGTATGTATTCCAAATAACAATATATTATTTTCCCTATAAAACTCCAGGCACCTCACACCATGTTAAAGAGATTTGAGCTGAGAGAACTTCAGCTTCATTCATGGGAGGGTTGTGGGGGGTATATGGGATAGCAGGCTGCTTGCTGCTGATGGACACATTTGCAAGACGCTGATGAGGGGAGGTGCGAAGGAATTTAAGGTGGCCCAGGATTATGAGTTTTTTCGTAGGCTTCTGGGATTTTAGTGTTAAAGGGGAACTTCATCTCTCTATGCACAAAGCTAAAAGAAAATGTCAGAATTTTATTGTATCTGGCCCCTTACCAAGAATATATAGAGGGGATATGATTTATAGCAGATTGCATTCCCTTCACGGCTGGCCAGAAACTTGGTGTGCAAATAAAAGCATGGGGTTTATGAATAATTGGGATGATTTTTGGGAAAAGCCTGGATTTTACAAAAGAAATGGTCTTCATCCTAATTGGAGGGGGTCTTTTGTATTATCCCAAAATATTTCAGCAAAACTGCCTGGCTGACTGATTAGAGCACCGTCCAGGCCTCATTTGTGTGATCTTAAATCACAGGCTGTTGTTTATCCCACCTGTTATTATCCTGAAGCTGTTACCCACAGTACCTGTTGTGGGGCATCCTATAAATTTAGTCATGATCCAAACCTTAAATTACTTGATAACCAAAAACTAAAGTGTATAATTAGACCAAGAGACAAAACCAGAACCTCCACCAGGGGCGCCTGTAATAGAAACTTAGATCAAATTAAAACAAAAAATATATCTCCAGTTATATCACCAGTTCAGAAAGAACTATGCAGTTTTAAATGCTGCTTATTAAACATTCGCTCTCTTGGAAGTAAAGTTGTTTTGATAAATGATATTATATTAAGTACAAAATCTGATCTGTGTTTTCTCACTGAAACCTGGCTTAGTCAATCTGACACTGTTTCCATAGCTGAGACTTCATCTGCATGCTACAGTTTCCTCCTACAGTCCCTGGACTCGCAGGTCAGGTCAATTTGTGTTACTAAATTAGTCCTAATGTGTGTGTATGTTCACCTTGTGATAGGCTGGTCAAGGGACTGTTCCTGCCATTTGCCCATTGCTTGCTAGGATAGACTCCAGGTTCTCCTCGACCTTGATTAGGATAAGTAGGTTTAAAAAATGGAAGGATGGAGGGATTGATGGATACCTTTAGAAGTGAGAACCACAACCCAGAAAACAATTGACTCAGTCCCCATCTCTGATGGCCTTCTTAAAAACACTGAAGAACAGGAAGTGGCATTAATTTAAGGACCAGCAAAGTATTAAGTGTATTGATTCCACCATAACATCCATTTCTTCCACCAATTTAGCCTAAGTATACTGACCATTTTATGAAAGTTTGTGTGTTCTTTTCTTACAACATTTTTAAAAAGAAATATCAAGATAAAAAAAAAATTAATAGGAATGACTCTCAATGAATAAAATGTTGACTCTGACGCTGCCCAAGTAGTTGAGAACAACAAAAACCGTATACAGCACCTGCGACAACATATTGTTCGTTGATGTCTTTGAATACCAATGTGCTATATATTCTCAAGTTACAGAAAGGGGTTTCAGTTTGCCATTGGTCATACTTATTTATAACACATGCAATGTGCTCTATGTACACGCAACACATATGTATATGTTGTCACGCACAAGTGCATGGAGAGCAGTTTAAGGACCCGAGCTGCACTGCAACACCTTGTGCCAGGGGACAGCGGCGACGCACTAACCTTTCCCTTCTTGTTTTCTCAGCCAGAACGAGGAGCCGCCGCCATAACACTACCCAGACAAGCAGTGTCCTTGTTTAATTTTATTGTAAAAAAGAACGTGGATACGTGGAAAAGATTTCTGTTACAGTATACGGGGCTAAAAACCCCAAAACTTCACGCTGTGTTTGTTGTTCTTCACAATGTTTAATTGGAGTCTTTTTAGAAGGCTTTTTGGCTGTAGACACTTCATCATAATCTGAAGCTTGCTCTCTGACGGACAAGGATAACAAGAGCACCATTGCTTTTTGCAGTTTAAAATCATCCCGCCTACTTTGAGCATCATCTTCATGAAGTGTTGTATTGCTCTGGAAATGTGAAACACACTCAATGAACCATCTAATTGTTTCCACCCAGTTCTGAGGAAAACTAATTAATTGTTGCCAGAAGATGTATATTTTATGGCTCACTGAGACTATGGTTAAACATAATATTACTCCAATATAAAGTTATGTTAATGTAAGAATTGAGATATGTCCAGTATACAAGAAGGTGAGAAAGACAAAACTACAGTTAAGTTGATTTCTAGGTGACATCTTTGCGGTAGAGTTTGGGACAGACTGGGCTCTGATATCAGTCCACACCCCAGCAATTATTGTAACCCCAGCTAAAGCATTTGTAGCTCCTAAATGAGTCACGCATTAAAAGTAAGATAAATTACCTCATCATCTGAGATAATGGTAACTTTCTGTAGAGCAAAGTTTAAAATTGTTGTTACCTATGATGGTGATGACATCACTGTACTCTAGAAGGCTGTATGTTAAAAGAAAATATAACTATTTTAATTGGTTGTTCTTGGTGTGGAACATTCCATTAGTAAGCAAGCTTCAGTTTGTCATTAGTTCCTGCTCTGGTCTGTCACTGTTTAAACCAAGATCATTTCTATTCTACAGAAGAAACAACATGGGGTAACTTGCTTTGGAAAAACTTTTGAATCAAGTCCTGAAACTGGCAGAAACATGTGAATGATAAAACGGTAATTTAATTAAATTGTAAGCACAAGATAATATAAGTCAGTTTAATGCCTCCACTTCAACTGGAATTGTCTTTGGAGAGAACTAAAGAGTATTAGGCAACGAAAAAGAAGGTGGCATTAATCAAAAAAACTGATGACTGCATCACTGAAAAAGCTTTTCCTGGTAATCTCACCACAATTTATCCAAACATGTTCATTTATACTAACTTGCATAAATTTGCTTAGGGAAAATGAGATTTTATTTAAGAGGCAGAGGACTGAGCTTTGGATGTAATTTGAAATTAACCTTATGCTGGTAACTCATCACCTTTTTATTACCTGCTAGATCAACTTAACAGTTTAGGGAGAACTTTAACACTTGTGCCACACTTTCCCCTTCCCTGTCAATAATACCAAATATATTATAACACTGTACTGTGAATTTCCTAAGTATGTAAGTACATCATGATTTTATGAGCACAGTAAACAATATCGGATGCCATCTAGAAAGGTTTTACAAGTTCTCTTTTCTTCAATGTTTTTAAGGTGTATTTCTAAATGTGAAATATTTAGTCAAACTAATTTATAGTATGTAAGTAACAACAAATTATTGGGAAGCCTAAAATTAAAAATATGGGAAATGGATTTTATTAGAATGTTTTATTAGGATAAAAAGACATAAGAATATTAGAACTTTGGCAAATGAGAGAAGAGCATTCAGTCCAATAAGCTCATTCAGTTAGTTAATCACTAGGTTGTCCCAATATTGTATCAAGATACATTTTTAAAGTTGTCAGGTTTTCTGCTTCAGATACATAACTCTTTTGGTAAGGAAGTCTTTCTTGGTTTAATATTAAATACACTTCCCAGTAATTTTCACGGGTGCCCTTGAACATGTGATTCACTATTACAAAGAATAGACAGACAGATAATCACAAAGAGTTGTGGTCCCAGATGGGAAATCCCCATTTAACAGACTTGGTAGTAGATCAAAGAAACAAATAACATCATCTTCTCATCAGCTTCTATGCAAAGATGGGTATCTCAGGGCTGTTTTTATCCAATTGAAAATAACTTCATGTACATTTCCTGTTTTATTGAGGCTGGGGTGATAGAGGTGGAGTCTTGGAAACCCAGACATGACTTCTGTGATTCTAAGGTGAATTCTCCTTTGTCCTGGAAACGGAAACTGATCTTATTACAGGTGTAACCTTCTTTCATCTCTTACAGTGCTACTTCAAATCCTTACTCTTAAGGTTATGTGAATGACTCCATGTTTCACACATTAATGATTTTCTATAGTATTTTGAAGAAATTCAGTGCCTTTGACAATTTTGAAGACCTGGATTAGATCACCTCACAGCCTTCTCTACTCAAGACTACACAGCAAAAAATGCATATGGAAAGACTGGACAAAAAACTTTAAATGGCATTTGTTTTCCTTTTATTTATCAACAAATATTCTAATGGGGTAAGCAAAATTTACATAATTAATATTAATATTAAATGTGCATAATATCTCTTGACTTACATCGATCAGCCACAACACTAAACCACTGACAGGTAAAGTAAATAACACTGATTATCTTATTACAATGTCTCCTGTTAAGGGGTGTGATATATTTGGTAAGTAGTGAACAGACAGTTCTTGAAGGTGAGGTGTTGGAAACAGGAAAAATGGGCAATTGTAAGTATCTCAGCGACGTTGACAAGGGCTACTGTAAATTGTGATGGCTAGATGACTTGATTAGATCATGTCCAGATGGTCGGTGGAATGCACACAGTATGCAATGGTCAATAACTCCTAAAAGTGGTCTAAGGAGGGACAATCAGTGAACCGGCAATAGGCTCATTGATGTGCATGGGGAGCAAAAGCTAGCCTGTCTAATCTTATCCTACAGATGAGCTGCTGTAGCACAAGTTGCTGAAAAAACTTAGTGCTGACCATGAGAAAAAGTTGTGAGAACACACAGTGCATTGCAACTTGCTGCATATTGGGCTGCTTAGCTGCAAAGCGGTCAGAGTGCTCTTGCTGACCCCTGTCCACAGGCAAAACTGCCTACACTGGGTACGTAAGCATCAGAACTAGACCATCGAGCAATGAAAGAAGGTGGCCTGGCCTGATGAATCACAATTTCTTTTATGTCATGTGGATGGCTGAATGTGGATATGTTGCTTACCTAGGGAAGTGATGACCTTGGGTCCTAGCATTCATGTGACTGTTACTTTGACATTTGCCACCTACCTAAAGATTGTTGCACACCACAGATACCCCTTCATGGCAACAATATTCCCTGATAAAGTGGCATCTTTCGGCTGGATAATGCACCCTGTCACACTGCAAAGATTGTTCAGGAATGGTTTGAGAAACATGACAAAGGGTCAGCACAGGGTCAACAGACTTTGCATCCAAATTGCCCAGATCTCATCTAGAAAAAAAGTCCAATCCATTGGAGCCCCACTTCACAACTTAAAGGATCTGCTGCTAATGTCTTGATGCTGGATACTACAGGGCACCTTCAGAGGTCTTGAGGAGTTTATGCTTCAATGGGTCAGAGCTATTTGGATGGCACAAGGTTGACTTACACAATATTAGGCAGGTGACTTTCATGTTGTGGCTGATCAGTGTGTATGCTACAGTTTCCACAATATAATCTAACATTTCATTTAACTTTTGAATTGTTCTTGCAGATTATTTAGGTGATAAGATTTTGGCATCAATTTGAACAGAAAATTATTTTTTGCTGTTCTTTCCTGTAAAACAACATGGTCTGTGTATTTATAATTAATGTTCATTTTGCCTCTCTGTAATACTTTGCGACTTCCACGGTGTTCTTCATTTTCCAAGTGCCCAGGTCTTTTTGAATTGTTCTTCTTGCCTCCTCAGCTATCTCATTTAAGTTTCATCTGAGAATTGTACATGTTTACTAACTAAAACAGAATATATGTCATTAACATACTTCACTGATGACCTCCCCCCACGTAAAGCATTCCAGACTTATCTGTACTTTTTGTTTCTTACTGATCCTCTAATTTAAATCCAGTTGCAGTTACCTCTGTTGCCATGGCTTCTAGTTTGAAAATGAATCTTTGTTATGAAACTGCATCGAAGGCTTTTTAAAAGTCAAAATAAATGATGTTGTATGCTTTGCTTTTATCTAGTTCATGTTTGAAAAAAGTGTAACCGATTGGTCTAAATTTGACTTTTATGACTTTTTGTATTTTCTTAGAGTGTAATTTTCACCTTTACATTAAATGTTTAATAATATCCTTATTTAGGCCATTTCTTTACATACACCTTTAAGAGAACCTCTTTCTCCTTTATTTCTTGTAGTTTTTGATAAACATTTTGTTTTCACAATTCTTGATCATTAATATTAAGATTAGATGTGATTTAGCATCTGGATCATCACTATAAATATTCAAATAGATTTTTAATTTGACGATATACTGTTGTCATCACAGACTCAAACATCAGTGTATTTTAACTGCCTTTCTGATAAGCTGTAAACTTGAGAGATGCCACAGGGAGCGCATAGAAGATCTAAAAGCTAACTTGCATTAAACATCAGAGAATGTAAGAGACTCAGCGGAACATAAAGTGGAACACCTTAAATTTTCCCATACTCAGATGGTGGTATTGTGATCATTAGTGCCTAAAAATCTCTATTGCACTTTTTCAAAAGAGCAACCATCTGAGGATGTAAGGTCAAAGACTTGGAGCAAGGATAAAACTAATGTGGAAAGATTTCAGATCTGGCCCAATTCTATATAATGCGGAATGTTCATTCTCTTTTAAATAAGTTGAATGAGTTGCATAAACCGTCACATCTTATAGCAAGTGTAATAAATAAGACGAGTAACAACTCAAAAAGTGTTGGGGATTGGCTCCGTATATTGCTTGAAAGCAAAAGTTGGTCAAAAATAGATGAAAAAACATCCAAACATCCGACAAACACTGCTGTGTAATGGTGGCTTTTATATGGGACATAAGATGGCTGCAGGAAGTGATGAAACAGGAAGTGACGTCATCAGAGCGGGGACCGGAAGTGACGTCATCAGCAGGAGCCGGAAGTGACGTCATCCCGTGGTGACTGGAAGTGACGTCATCACCAGGAGCCGGACGTGACGTCATCTCGTGGGGACCGGAAGTGACGTCGTCACCAGGAGCCGGAAGTGTTGTGAATAATGGAGTAATAGCTGTCCCATTTTCAGGATTGTTGTTTATGTTGTGAGTAGTTGTTTTAATTGTCTTCTTTGGTTCTATAAGGTCAGAGAGAGAGGCATTATTACCACGAAAAAAAACCCCATCAATTGTTACATCGCTCCCCTTAGGACTTGTTGACTGCTTCCCAAGCGCACGTGTGTGACACAAGTTACAGGGAATTTAGGTTATCTTCGTCATCTTGGGTACTGCAGAGAACAGGCTTAAATGTCTTATTTTAGATGCTATTTTAATGCCAGATGTATAACATCTGATAGATCAGATGGATTAGAAAAAACACGAGGGGAACTAGAAATCTATGAATCTATGAATATGAATCAGCAATGGTAAAAAGGTGAGTACATTATAATTAAAATTAAACTGTGTAACCCAGACATTGAAATTGTAAATGAATTTGCCCACCTTACTCCCTAGTGTGATGAGAAATCTAATTGGCCTGCCCAAAAATATGTCTCATTATATGGGGAGCCTGGCTGTATAGCCAGCCTATATAGCCCCAGACAAAGGGAACTCAACAATGAAAAATTCTGGCTTAAAGGTAATTGCAAGACAAGATTCTCCATAAAAAATGATTTTATTTAACAAAAGGCAAAAAAAGAAAAATAGCATATAAGACCTAATTCACAAACCAAATATAAAATCCAGAAACAAAGCAAAAATCACCAAACCAGAATATTGAAAACAAAAATCAACTGCAAACTACACTCAACAAAGCACCACACAGGACTCACTTTCCAGCCTACTTTTATTGGCTGGGGAAGGTGCCTAGCAGTGTTGAAAGCAATAGCCCTGCTCTTGAGGGGTCCCACACCCAAAATGTAGGAAACATAATAATAAAGCATAGGGAGTCCCAGTGGCAGAATGGTACCTGTAATGCCTTGCAGTAAGTAGGCCAAGGTTTGCATCTGTGTAGGTTTCCTCCCACTGTCCAAAAACATACAGGTTAGTTGAATTGGTGAAGCTAAATTGACCCTAGTGTCTGTTTGGGTGTGGGTGTGTGTTTTTGCCCTGATCTTGATTAAGTAAAAAGAAATATTAACATAAGACAGAGAGAGAACCCTGGCTAAAGAGTTATATACTGATGAATCATTCTGACCCTAGAATGCTGGTCATTTCAACATGGGGAATTTTGAAAAAAACAAAACTGTATCAGCATGTTCAATTTGTTGATTGTTGTTTATTATAATATTTATTTTTTCTTAAGTGTCTGTAACTAAGCCTTTCACTACATATTGTATTGTGCAAAACTGTATGTGACAAGTAAAATCAGATTTGACACCATATTTAAAAGTACAGATCCAAACAGACATTGCCTTATAAACTGGGTGCAACCTAGAAAGTAATTTGTCAGGACTATTATTTCATTTTCTCTTCTCTTAAAATCTGTCATAATCACCACATATTTAATTGCCTGTAGGTATTTTTTGATGAAATAATATTATACTGTTTGAAATATTCAATGATTCTGACATGTTAACTTTCTATGTTGATTGCTGGAGTTTCAGTACTGTTTTTGAAATATAGTGACAATCCCTCTTTGTTCCTAACTTTTCTCTCTTTTCAAAGGATATGGTAACTTTGTTCCTAACTTTTCTCTCTTTTCAAAGGATATGGTAACTGACACTATATTTCTCACTTTATTCTAATCATGATTCTATAATTTCTGTGATATCATATTCCAGAACAAACATATCTATTTTTCTGTATTCCTTTGTGATTCTATTATTTAGTTTTATTTTTCATTTTGTATGCCTTGGCTGGAAGTCTTCAATAAATCAGAGGAGATAGTCACTTTAAAGGCACACAAAAAAACTACTCTGGGCATTTGACAAAAAAAAAAAAAAAGGTAAAGGGTGTCTTCATAAATACAGTGTGGTCATTTTCATCCTGATATCTCTGTGTACTTCTTGGTCTTGTCTATTTCAAAGCATCTAAGAAGGAAAATTTCATGTTTTCTCATTTAAGTATATATAAATAAAACATTTAACCATTAACATGTGATTGACAGTCATGTACAGTATGTACCCACATTAATTCATATTAGGGAAATCTTGAGCTAGCAACTAATTTTAACAACTTTGAGATATGGAAAGAAAGTAAAACCAAGAAATAATTTTAATAATTAAACTGAAATTAGTCTAACAAGAGAAGACCTACACAGATATCAGGTGAACAAGCAAACTGACAATGAAGTGGTTACAATTCAGTGAGGCAGCTATCAACAAAATCAATATTTAATAAGATAAATAGCAGTGACAAAAAATTGATAGAGAATTCAAAATGAGTAAGCAAATTTGTGATAAAGCTAATTCCTTCTTCCAAAATACAGTATATGGTATTTCTGTTTCATTTTATCTATCTCCAGATGTTTTTAATAATAAGTGAAATCAAGTATAACGATGCATAGTTAATTTAGGCTAAGTAATTACAAAGCATTTATTATAATAATAATGATAACAGTTCTACATGCAGAGTATTTCTTTGTGATTTATCAAAAATTAGGAAATAAACATATGCGCCCTGTGTGTTTTATACATTCTATCTGATCTGATGGTATCATACTTCAGGTTTCGGCCATTATGACATATTAAAAATAGTATCTGAGAATTCCCAGACACCCCCAAACCATGAGGCAAATGTAATCCTCCAGCATGTCTCGGGTCTGTTTCTATGACAACAACTTCTTGAAACATGCCCTGTAAGTGGCATCAAAGGGGCAACATAATTTTGTGCCCAAACCATCTCAACTTGTTTGCTCTCAATCCAGATAGAAACAGTTCTATTTTGAACTCTGACCACGTTGCCAAATGTTGTAATGTGTAATGGAGAGGAAGCCCAGTAATACTGCACAGGAACCTCATTTTGTCTTAGCAGTAAATAAAGAGCTTCATATTAGTACTTAACCTCTGCCACAACACCAAATCATCAGTCAGCCACAAAGTCACCACTGACCTCACTTATGATCAAGACCTCATCCGCAAGTCACTTGAACCATGTGAGTTGGCTGCTTATTCCTTACATGAAGGGAACAAGCTCATATTCAGAGTTGCTAATTCTCAAAGTAACCATATTACACTGTAACACCCACTTAGTAAATACTTTAAAAGCAGCAAGGATACACTTACCAATTCTTGGTGTAGATGTGGCTTTACTATTAATACCCTATGTTGGTCCCCTTTGTTAGTCACAAAGAAGTCTCCACAAAATAAATAAAGAATAAACACTGGAATGTATTTCTTTCCCAATGCTTCACTATAATAGCAGGAGAAAAAAAAATACTCACCCAGAGCACTACTTAAAGAGCATAACAATCAGAAAGAAAAGTCCAGATTTTATAAAGTGACACCAAATAATTCAACAGAGCAGGACTTATATCTGTAATGTTATGGGTTGCCATGTCCCATGCAATAGTACTGTGGTCAGTGTTTATGCTGAATTCAACCCCCTCCAGGTATGGTGCCATTTTCCAAAGACCCACATAACTGCTAGATACTCGTTTTCAGAAATTAAATAATTCAGTTTGGTCCCATGAAGGTTTCTTGATGCCTATGCAATGACTTTTTCTTCTTCATCCTCCTTATGAATGAGAGCTGTTCCAAGTTCGATACTACTGCCGTCATTGTGCGCCTGGAACGCAAGTTCTCAATTTGGCTGTACCAAGACAGTGGAGCTTGCAAAGCCTTCTAAGCTGATCCATAGCATTATAGCAACTGGCAGCTCATTACCACAGTACATCCTTCTTTTTCAGATCATTAATTGGAGTGGAAATATCTGTAAACCTAGGGATAAACCATTTTTGCCATTGGCATTTTCAACTTGGCTCCTGTAATTTTTTTCTGATGCCTAGTCCCTTTCCAGCAATGACCCTATTTTCACCAAGCTGCCCAATGTGAACCCCACACCCCTTAAACTACTGGCAATACAAGGTTTACACACATTCAGGATGTGACAATTTCTTCCTTGGACATGTCTGGTTTCCATTTAAGACATAGGGAACGGTAATCAAAGGCAAAATCTCTTAAACATGGGGTCACTTTTCAAGTTAAGCCTGGAAATTGATGGGAAGGTAAGCCTGCATAAAATAAATTTTAAATTTGGCCCAGTTGGTAATGTTTCCACTAGTAGCCACCAACTGTTACCATGCAGGTCCCTGCAGGACAGTGCTAAGAGTTCCTATTAGTTTTTGTCCTGATAGAGGCCTTAATGCTAAAAAAAACATTCAGTACACCCTCAGTATTTCTGGATTCTCCAAACTTTGGGAAATTCATCTTTACTGATGGCCTTGTGATGGCAGCGCATATAAACTATTTGTTACTTTCTGTATTTAATGCTTTTGAAGGCATGGAATGAAAGCATGCCCTTCTGATTAACTGGGAATGTCTGGACTTGGCTTTGTTAAGGCCTTCCTCCATTCTTTGAGCCCACCACTGCAAACAGGCAACAATGTATTGCACAGACTTACAGTAGACGCATTCCTCCAGCTTCTCCAGAGAGGTGTCAGAGTAAGCCCAAAGTCCCTCTTCACGGAATAGGGTACTGTCAATTACTTCCTTGAGTCTTATTTGTAAAGCATCCATGCTCTGACTGAAGTTGTAAACAACCCAGACCACATTGCCCTGGAACATCTGACTCATCCAAATACAGACTTTCCAGCAGGCTTGCTGCTTCATTGTTCACTCAGACTGTCACATGGTGACATCTCTGCTCTTGCTCTTCAGAAATCACCATATAAGAAAATGTGTCCTCCCTCTCAGCTTGTTCAAAAGACATTGTTTGTATATGTAAATGTTTGTGAATATAATACCTATATAGCTCTGAATTGCCAGAGTGTGCACAAATACCAAGTCCTGGCTCCAAGAGCGGGTCTTTATGTCTCTGTTATCGGCAAGGATTATTTCATTAAATTCACTATAATTTAATAAGCAGAATTTGATAAAGATATGAATGTTTTGTCCATGTGACACTAAATTGGATTAGTAGGTTCAGAAAACTGATGACTGTTTGTAAATGTCACATTAATTCTCTTTTTTACCATAATAGTAAGTACCTTATAAACAGATTGAAGCATGGGATGTAATAGTGCAGAATCAAATAATATGGACTGAAATTATATTTTTTAAAAAGAAAATTTGGTAACATTTACAGTGAAACCTTGGTTTGTGAGCATAATTCATTCCGGAAACGTGCTCGCAGTCCAAAGCACTCGTATATCAAAGTGAATTTCCCCATAAGAAATAATGGAAACTCAGATGATTCGTTCCACAACCCAAAACTATTTATATAAAAATGATTAATACAAAATATAAAGTAAAAATACATAAAACAAATTAACCTGCACTTTACCTTTAAAAAGAATCATGGGTGGTGTGAGTGAGTTTCTAAACTTTTGTGGGATTTCACCCAACGGGACGACACGTGGAAGAGCATCCCAAAGCAATCGCAGTCTCCCAGCACTGTAGCAGTTCGCTGTAAAAGCGTATCCAAAAAGATCGCGGACATGCTATAAGCGCCTGCCATCAATGAGTGATACAAGGATCATTATAAAGATTCCGCTACAATAAATAACCGCGCTGTTGCTGTTTCAAGCTGAATAAAGCTGGTGTTGTTAAAGTACTGAGACTCAGCTTCATGTTTTGGGGCACAAGATGGGGACTCGCACTTAAACAGTGCACACACACACACACACAGTCACAATGCTGTAGTAAACATCATACACTTGTACGGATGTTGACTATATGAGTGAGGCACGCAGACTCAGACGGAGAATAGGAGACGATTGCCCTCAAGAGAAGAGAGAGAGAGACGCGCACACGAGCGAGCAAGATAAGGAGAGAGAGAGACGCGCGCGCGAGCAAGAGATAAGGAGAGAGAGACGCGCACGCGAGAGAGAGATAAGGAGACAGAGAGACGCGTGCGCAAGCGAGAGAGATAAGGAGAGACAGACGCACGCGCGAGAGAGAAGAACCATCAGCTCAGTTGTGATCACATGACGCTCAGCAGACAAAGTGTATCCATACTACTCGTATTGCAAGACATCGCTCGTTTATCAAGTCAAAATTTATTAAAAAATGTAGCTTGTTTTGCAAAACACTCGTAAACCAAGTTACTCGCAAGCTGAGGTTCCACTGTATTCTGAATTAGAAAAAAATAAAAATAAAACTAAATGTACAATTAACAATTTATAGGATACTTAATGTCTCAGAAACAATTTGAATGGTAAATTACCATGTTTTAAACCAATACTGTGCCTTTGCATAAAAAAGCTTATCACACTACTAAGTTTGTTTGCTTTTTTAATTGTTAGAACTTCACATGTCTTTTAGTTGATAACATGAAATAGATGTGACTGGGTGCTGAAGTGTAAAGTGATAAGAAGTGCAGGTATATGTTAGTGGCCTGTGTCTTAAGACAAGAGAATCATAACTAACTAATGATAAGATATTTGTGAATTACTTAGAGGCTAGATTAAATTTATATCTATATGGTAATGATCCAAACAATCACTGTATAAAAATAGACAAACAATTTATAAGGCTTCTGTACCCACTCATTTTCACTCAAGCTATTTTCTTTTTTATTTTTTTAACATTTTATTGAATTTAACATCAAAGAAAATTCCATACAAGCAAGTCAAATTTTACAAAACTAGGTTCAAATCAACACCCATAAGAAAGAGAGCTAGGCTAACATACTGAAACTTTAATAGTAGAAAAGATAAGTAAGCAAATAAATAGAATAAAAAGGGGAAGAGAATGCGCTTCCTCAATTTAAATGCTTATTCTAAAATATTATTACTTAGATCCTGCCAGGTTTTAAAAAAGTTTTGCACAAATCCTCCAAATGAGTATTTAATTTTTTTCAATTTCAAGTAGTATATAACATCAGTTACCCCATGACTGAAGAAAGGTGAATTAGGATTCTTCCAATTGAGCAAGATAAGTCTACATACCAATAGTGAAGAAAAGGCAATTACAATTCACTCAAGCTATTTTCATTCGATATTAGCCAGTATTTTTAAAATGTAAGAATAATAATGTATTTATTTATATTTCTCATTCCCTGCATATCTTTAAATATCTTGGTATCTTTGAATGCAGTTCAAACAGTTGTACAAAAATTAAAAATACAATTTACCTTAAAGGATCAGTTGCAGGCTTGCTGGCTTGCTTAGCGATGTACTCCTTGCACAGGGCTTTGAATATTTAAAAGACCGAGCCACAGGCATCCTGAGATCTCACTCTCTTGTCTCTCTTTCCTCAGACTCCCTCTGCTCCAGCCCGTGCTACTGAGCAGCTGTACCTCCTTAATGAAAAAGACTTTATGTTCTTTTGAGCAGGAGTCGGGGCCGATACGTCAGGTTTGACAGCTGTTCCTTGTGATGCTGGATCGCCTCTGAAAGAGACTTGTGTTTGTATCTGCCAGAACAGCAATAAAGTTTCTACTCCTTGGAAAACCTGCTTTACTCTCCTGTGAAACTTTGTGACCCAATATATATAATGGGACTCTTTTAAGATAAGGACAGAAGGACTGTCTATAGGACAGTCTATAGACTGTGAACATTGAGGTAAACAACTTATCACATGCAATATGCTGTGTATGAGAGAAGTGCATAAAAAATATTTTCCTTCACAAAGTTAATACCCAATGTTTTATTTGTAAGTGAGTAATGGAAGTAATCTTTTTTGTTTCTTTAACTGATAAACAAACTGAAATGATAATTATATTTGTTCATTTAAGTGAGCACTTACCTGTACTTTAGTCTCACCTAGAGTGAGATAAGTATACACTGAAGGCTAACTCAACAAAAATACATTTATAGGACTTGTGAACACCTGGTCTCTGGGTAATTCTGTTAAGCGGCAATGCTATATTGGAAGACATTAGAACATTATCACATTTTCATGTGGTATACTTTGCTCTTAATTTTCTACCCCATCATATGGATGAAAGAAACGTTGAAGTCCCTTTATTAGAAAATCAAGAGCCTGATTGACAAAATGAATCATACTACTAAATATGTGCATTACTCTGTTACATGCTCACTTTCACAGTTATCAACATAAAAACAAAGAAGCAATGTACCCATATCTTACACCAGATCTTGGACTTGCATCAACTCTGTGTCAATTTTTCCCAAGAAGCTACTTCCAACATTATGTTAACTGATGGAAAAAAAATAAGGAAACCTTAAACTAAAAAAGAAAGAATAATCAAAAACATCTGCCAATATGCATCTTTCAATTTTAAATTCTACCATGTGTTGGAAGTTGGTCTTACTGAAGCAGAAGCAAATATAGTTGTATAGAATCTGACATTTAAATATCACTATACTATATGTAAAGCTCATTTCAAAATCAATTGTTATTATTTTTCCTTATGTAGCCCCTTGTCATTGTTTACTCCACAGAATTATTCTTGTAATATAATTATGTTGTGTATTCTGTACTGCAGTGGTCTGGCGCCCTGCCCAGGGTTTGTTTTCTGCCTTGCGCCCTGTGTTGGCTGGGATTGGCTCCAGCAGACCTCCAAGAACCTGTAGTTAGGATATAGCGGGTTGGTTAATGAATGGATGGATGGACAATGGATAGATGGATGTAATCTGTATATTCTTCCAATCTCATTCTGTAACACCCGTTTCACTCTCTTTATTTTTTCTTTTTCTTAAGAGTTATAGCTAATTTTCCAACAGCCGAAGATCCATGGATTTCAGTGTTTCATATACTGCCAAAAGTGCATAATGATACTAATAATCCTCCTGGACATCCTATTCTATCTGCTGTGGGCTATATTTTACAACCTATAACACAGCTGATCAACTTTAATATTAAACATTTATTAAGATTAATGCAAGCTGTTATTAAGGATTTATCCAGTTTTATGATTACATTAGAATGTTTAAAGTATAATTATTGCATTTTGGCTACTATTGATATTTGCTCCTTACAGTATATACCAATATTCTCCAACAAGAGGCAATAATTACTGTTAGGATTTTTTATTACAATGGTCTGGTTTTGTAATACATTATATTGACTTTTTTGTTGAGCTTACTGAATTAGCTGTGGAATGGGGCAGTATTTATTTTCATAATTGCAACTTGTATGTAGCTGATTTTGAGGATAAAAACAGTTTTTCTGATCATATTTTCTTTTTATTCAAAGGTACTAATGAATGTTTACTAGATTTTGATGAGCTTAATCAGTGAAACATTAATCTGAAACATACACTAAATTTCAATAATTGTTGCATGCATTTATTTGGATGTGATGATATTTCACTCTGATTTACAAAACCTACACAGAGGGAGAGAGAGGAATTTTTATTGTCACATGCACATAGTGAAATTCTCCTGCCACAGTTATGGGGATTAGGTGATGAAGGCAGGGAAGTATGCACAGGCAATAATATACAATAAAACAATAAAGTATAGATAAATTCAGTAAATAAGAGTAGTAGAAGATAAATAAATGCAGTAAATAGAAGTAAATAAAAAAACTATAGATAGCAGTACAGATGTCATGTACAGTACACTGGTGGGTACAGTATAGGGCATGTAAAAACGGGTTACTGAGAGTTCAGTGACCTTATGGCCTGGGGAAGAAACTCATGGGTGAAGTGAATGGTGAGGCCGTGGTAGTGCTTTCCAGAAGGCAGACATGAAAACTGGGGATGAGCTGGGTGACTATCACCAGAGATGATGGATTTACCTCTCTTCGGACATCTGGTATGAAGCTGTGGATGGTCAGGCCCAATAATTGTAGAAACTGTATGGACAGTTCTTTTGAGGAGTCTGTGATCCTGGCAAATTAGGGCTAGGATACTAAACCAGTGCATCCAGCCTGGATACCTTCAGTAGTTTTATCTATATCACAGTTTATGCACATATGTAGAATTTTCTCAGAGAAAGAGGATTTTATTAATGTAGCCCATAATATGTAATAACACTTTTAGAAAGAGGTTGTAGCAGGTCTTATGTCAGGTGTGCATATAAAACAGCTTTATGTTTACATAGAGAGGTTTTACTTAATATGAAGAAGAAAAAGAATATGTTAGTCAGTACTTTGATATACAGGGTGGTCCAGATCTAATTATGCAATTATGAAAAAGCGAACACATCGCACCCGCTATTCGACTGACAACCATCTCACCACAATTTTGGAATGCAGGGCAGGTGCTGCCATCTATCGGCAACAAAAATATTTTTTTGTGAATTCTCTATGTAATAAATTTAATAAGTTATAGTGTAATGAAAATTGCATAATTAGATCTGGACCACCTTATAGTATCAACATTCTAATGTCATAAAATTAATTATTAGAAAGTACTGGTATATACTGCAGCTGTCCCCAGTGTTTTGGGGCTAAGCTTTATGCTTTCACAAAGCTAGAATTTTAGGGATATGCTTGTTAAGGCTGATGTTTTTAGTGGAAGAGTATAGAGCCTGAGACCTGAAGCAGAGAAATTAAAATTAGAACATTTCCCCTTTTTAAGGTGTCAGTGTTGTAGTAATATATATAAGGGTAACACTATCGTTATCAACCAACAGGCTATTTTCCTAAAACAGAATTCAAATTATGTTTCAAAGAGAATAGTACATGTACTAAGGTGCCCATGTCTAAATGTTTTATGCACAAAAACTATCAAAGTTGTATGTGCCTGGATTAATGAGCACAAAGTAATATTAGAAAGGGATTAATTAAATATCCAGTGGCTGTTCACTTTATAACAATTGTTCATAAGGTGGTGCAATTGTAGCAAATTTTCTGTGCTAGAGACTGTTAGAAAATTGCCAAGAGGGGGTGGTTTTGATAAGCATTTAAAGCAACAGGAAGCCAAATGGATTTTAAATTTGGGAACAATAGCACCTGTTTACTTTAACAAGATGAATGCCCTCACCTGTTCTTTTTAATAAAAGGAGTCTGTTGTTAAGAGCCAGATCTTATTATTTGTTTTAAATGAGGAAGTAGTAAGTAGATTGTTTACAGCTTTCTTTATATGTAAGTGTTTGTGTTTCTTTAATAATATCTTATTTATGGGGAGAAATGTGTATATATTTATTAACATTCATATATTTTTTTAGTTTGCCCTGATGAAGGGTTTGAGGGGACCTTCAAATGTGTTAGCCATAAGATTATTATATTCATATCGTAGAACATTTTTTTTTTCTTTCTGTTTTATATGGGACATCTTATATAATATTGATTGACTTGTTTCCTGATATATACAGGCAAATGATGATGAGCTATACAGGTGAATTCCAGATGATTCTGGAGCTTATCTGAGCCAATAAATGTGTTTTTTTTATGATCATATGATAATTATTTTATTAGTAGTGTGGTTTTATTGATACATTATATTGTTGCATGTGTGTGTGTGTTTTTTTTCCTAGCAGCGAGTTTGACAATGATGTCTGTGGTTTTCCTCCCAAATCAGAAATATATGCAGTTTAGGTTGATTAGATTCTGACAGTTTTGCATGAATTAGTATGTAAGAGTTGTTTACACTAAATAATGTTACAGTTGGGAAAAAACAAACATATACTGTAAGCACAACATTTATTGGACTAATTTTTAAAAATAAAGTTTAGAAGAAATGATGAAAAGAGTGGGTACCATACCTTGAAATAGTTGCTGGGATTTAAGCATTAGTGTGATACTGTGGAATCAACCAGGTATTACTTATTCGACTGATGTCTTTATCTAAGGTAACTTTAGTACTAGGGTGTTGTACCGTGTTAGCCATTATGAATGTAGTGAAAAGTCAAGCAAAATGACACCCTTTATTGGCTAACTAAAAAAATTACAATATGCAAGCTTTTGAGGCAACTCAGGCCCCTTGTTCAGGCAAGATGTGATCAAGGTAACCTAAGATAATCTAAGGTAACTTAATTTTCTAATTTTCCAGTTCAGCAGCAATAATACTATCATGCCATTATCTCTCCATGTTTGTATTCCACCATAAATCAATGCCATAGCTGAACTATAGATCATCATCTTCAAATATAAACCTTTACATCCTGAGGGAGTATTTATTGTTGTTGCTGACTTTTAAAGACAAATCTAATGAAGGTAAATTTCAAATATCATTGGCATGTTTTCAGCTCCCCCACAGGTGGTAAAACTGTGTTGTTGTATACAATGCCAGATTAAGAAGGCAAAAAAAAACAAAAAAACACACACTACTAAAAAAACACAGGCAGTGCCAAAACAGTAACAGCAAATATGTTTTTTGTTAATAGAAGCACCTTTGTCAATACTATGGCAAAAGTACACAGGGGTGAATGTCAGGGCCTGTGAGGGTGGACACTCACTTAGCTTACAATGAAGATTTATGCGCCCTGTTGCAATGGTGTTTTGTTACAGCAAGGGTTTATTTCCTGACTTATATGTATTTTCTTTTGTGCCATCCTTGTTTATCTAAAATTGCTTTCCATATGTTTATAGAAATATTTTTGTTAATATTATTTTTTTGTGTGTTTTGTGGGTGAAACTCCTAGAGGCAGGACGACCTGAATGTTACTGCTGAAGGATCACATTCAACCTTTATATTCCAAAGCTTTGTGCGGTTCCTTCAGTGGTTCAATGAAAAAATGAAGTGTGTTTTGTTTATTTTGAGTGCTACTTTTTCTGGCTTTTATAATGATTGATTGTTTTTGTTCTTGCTTTTTTATGGACCTGTACTTGTTCACACTAGCCTGGTTTTTTATTTTGTGTGCTGCCCCAAGATAAGAAGTGGTGCCAATCTCTCACTTAATGTCAACTGTTAACATCGGTTATATTCTTGAGTAAAAGTGCATGTGTTTAATTGATATTTGGACTAAAGTCTTCACACATTATACACTTCACATCATTATTAGTGTAACATGGATAAAGTTTCTGCTTTAGGTATGTGTTCAGCATTTATTGCCTCGCATTTCCTTTCATCCTACACTTGCCCAGATCTTTGTAGACACGGAACACGCATGAAATGCATGTATTCTAAATAACGGTATACTGTATTATTTACCCTAACTCCAGGCACCTCACATGCAGTTAAGGATCCTTGGCTTGAGCTGGGAGAACTTCTTCCCCGAGTTGAGCTCCACCAAGGGGGGCGGGGGGTGGGAAAGGCAGGCTGCTTGCTGCTTGTGCTGTTTGACACATTTACAAAACAAAAGACACTAATGGAGAGGTGAAAAGGAATTTAAGGTGGGCCAGGATTACAAGTTTTTTCGTAGGCTTCAGGGATTCAAGTGTTTATACATTTCAGAAATCAGAGGGCAGACCACAATTCCATCTGTGATGGCACAGATGCTGTGGTGATGGTCAGAAGCTCTTTATTTATTAGAGTTATCAACACTTCTTCCAAAATTGGGCTCAACACATCTCAATTATTGAGAGGGCTCAAAACTCCTTTATTTCCTCTAGTGTATGGGGAACATGTGGATGGCTTCATCTACCATCACCTGCTTTCATATGTTCACAGTTGAGTCCTTCCTTATTGGCTGCGTAACATCCTGGTATACTATCTGTTCAGGACTGCAAACCACTACAAAGGCTGATGAAAAAAGCACAGAATATTACTGAAACACAGTTCCGTACTGCTTAGGACATATGTATATTCTGCTTTGGAACAAACACTGTTATTAAAGACATACTGTTACTTGTTTTTTTTCAGAAGGGTTTTCACAAGGTACCACATGAAAGGTTAGTGATAAAAGTAAACAAGTAGGAAATGGGGTATGGTTGTAGGTGGGTACAAAATTGGCTCAAACACAGGAAGAAAATGGTTCTGATGAGAGAACTTTTTCAGAATTAGGTGATGTTAAAAGTAATGTCCCTAAGGGATTACTGTTGGGGCTGCTCCTCCTTGTAATATTCATAATCAATCTAGATAAGAATACAAACAGCACAATGGTTATGTTTGTAGATGATAATAAACTAGGTGGACGGGAAGATAATGTAGAATCAAGTATATCATTCTAGATGGACCTAAACAGAATATATAGACTTGAGAAGAGCTGTGGCAGTTCAGATTTAATATAAGTAAATGTAAGGTGTTACACATTGGAAGTAAAACTGTTACATTCTAATAAAGAATGGGAGGCCTGACACTGGAAAGTATACATGATGAAAAGAATCTAGTAGTCATAATGGACTCATCACTACCAACATTTAGACAGTGTACTATACAGAAGTAATCAAGAAGGCTAGTAGAATGTTAGCTTATATCACAATATGTTGAGTAAAAGTCAAGGGAAGTGAGGCTTAAGCTATATAATGCATTAATGAGGTCTCAATAATGAGGAGCGTTATGCGCAGATTTTGTCTCCATATTACAAAAAAGACGTAGCAATGCTAGAGGAAGTCCACAAGAGAGCGACCAGGTTGATTCCAGGACTGCAAGGTATAAGCTATGAGGAAAACTTTAGTTGAACCTTTTCAGTTTAAACAAATAGAAACTAAGAGCTGACATGATTGAAGTGTTTAAAATTATAAACATGAAGAGTATAGTGGATTACAACTGTAATACACACGGACAACTACAGCATGGGAAGGAAATGTGCAATAGGCAAATTACAGACAATTGTTTATATGGTTCTCTCCACATAAAGGACCATAGACATATGGAATCAATCATTAAGTAGTTTGGTAGAGAGTAGGATTATAGGGACCTTCAAATCTCAACTTGATGTTATTTTGGAGCATATAGATAAATAGGATTGGCAAGCTTGATGGGCGGAATAGCCTGCTCTTCTCACAGTTGTTGTATTGTTCCAATTCATCTCAGCCATCTACACAGTCACTTCTCTTTCTTCTACATTCCAGCACTTACACTATTAGATTTCAGGATAGTCCTTACCCTGAAGTCCACAATTGCATTTAACTAATTTTGTTGCTCATTTTTTTTAAGATGTTGTGTTTTCTGTTTTGTATTGTATTAATTGCTTGTGTTGCAATTATCCATGGGAGTCTCACAGGTGTCTTACTATACTTTATACACATAACAATAAACTTGAACTTGATTCATCATCCAAAACAAGCTAATATTATTTCAAAAGGAGATAAAACTAGAAATGCAAAAAGTAACTGCTTATGCAAACAAACATTATTTATCATCCAGCAGAGAAAATTATTATCATTTATAATTCTTCATCAATGGCATCTACTATTAAAAGAGTATTAATTAAAATATAGAAGGCATTACACATACACCACAAAGCACATCAGGCCAATTAGTTACCTGCGCCAGAACAGGCAGCAAGCATGTAGAGTATGTGTATGAAGTATAATTTTATTCAGACACATCTAATGGCAATCAGAGAAACTGCTACATTAATCAGATTAAATTGTGATAAACAATAGATTCTCAATTTTCAGACACCTTGTAGTTACATGAATTAGTTGCTGGATTTGACAATGAACCCTTTAGATGCCTTGAAGATGTAAGATTTTCAAAGGATGAAAGACAGTCTAATAGCTGAAAAATCAAACAGACCACCATTTTTATGCATGCCTCTTAAGTTCCTGCTCAAATGTTGCCATTCTGAAAATGGACTATTCATACACATACAACGTCTATAATATTAGTATATCAAACAGGAAGACTACTTTATGCATATGAAGAAACATAAGCAAATAACAAGAGTACATATAGGTACTGTACATATATGTATGTGAAAAGAAATGTCTTGATGTGATTCAAGAAATTTCACAGTAGATATAGCAAACCTTACGACTTACTGTTACTCAGTAGATTAAATTAAATATGACTGGACATTAAATATGATTTTTGCACCTCTGTGAGAATGTATTTCAGGCTTATAAACAGTGGGCAAATGAGAGGTTTTTGATCTAGTGAATATTATTAAACCAGAATGAACAGATTCCCATTTCAGATGTAAAAAGATATATTTTGAATTAGTCATTTTGAAGGTATTTTAGACTGCAAGGATGATGTTTCACAGCGTGTTGTAAGTTTCATTCATTAATCTTTTATATCATATATGTAGAAAGTACAGATACAGACAAATGCTTGCCATTCCCAGTTCTGATTTTGCAAAATGAAGCACAGCTACCTGCTGTGATAAAATGCAAGTACCACTCATTGATAGGAAGCAGATCTTTTTATGCATGCTGCTTTCAAATTCCTGTCACAGTGAGGAAAGATTTTGAGTGATTCTTATAACCTATACTATATTGATCTCCACATACAGTAATATGGATGTATCAATGCCCTTTATTTATAATTTTCCATTCTTCAAAATTTATAAAGTAAGTAATTGGTCCAATTAAACATTAGTATATGTGTTACTTTACACCTGTGTAAGACTGCAGAATACCTTCAAGGTCATAATGGGTATATTGGTGTAAAACAGAGAAAGATAGAGAAATTCAACCATATCAGGTCAATACAATTGAATAAACATTGTGAGAAAATATACTTTTTCTCTACTAATTATTTCTATGAATATCTAGTCAGTATTAACCTTATTATTTACATTTTTAGGAACCAATGATAGTGTACCATTCTACAGTAGAAAAGGTAAACTTGTTTTGTTTTTAAGGTAGTTATATCTTTCTTGTTTACTAAAGAAGACCCTCTTTTGTTGCTAAATTATTATTATGGACTCTACATGAAGAATTATTTTTATAGGCTCTTTATTGTGAACTATAATAATTGTCCTGGGGACATTAAAATATAAGTGGGAATTCTTGGCATCAGTGTAGTGTATTGACTTGTCATTTCTGGACTAATTGCACAGTTGTGGCACTGCTTTTTCCACAAAGGGAAAAAGGAGAACATGAACTTAAATGTTAAATTGTTATTGAATGATTTCTATGTTTACTTCTCTCAGGATTTTTTTTATGGTATGATTCTATTTTTGCATATGATCTTTGTAAAAATGCAAAAAAAAAAAAAACCCCAAGATTATATAGTTGTGAGTGCAAAGAAGTAGTTGTTTTATACTTCACTAGTTTTTACAATTACACAAATAACACCTTGTCACATAAGCAATAGTGCTGATCAGTGAAGTTCACCAAAGCATTTTACATAGCCAATTTGCTGCTTGTGCTGGTGAAGTTGTTTGCCAGGTTTCACAGTATCGCTGGCATGGGCAATTTATTTTTTCCCCCAGCACCCCATGATGCTTTGTGAGGCCTGTGTAACATCACAGAGCTCTGTTGAAACATCCATCCATCCATTATCCAACCCGCTATATCCTAACAACAGGGTCACGGGAGTCTGCTGGAGCCAATCCCATCCAACACAGGGCGCAAGGCAGTAAACAAACCCCAGGGAAGGAGCCAGCCCACCGCAGGACACACACACACCCACACACAAAGCACACACCAGGGATAATTTAGAATCGCCAATGCACCTAACCTGCATGTCTTTGGACTGTGGGAGGAAACCGGAGCACCCGGAGGAAATTCATGCAGACACGGTGAGAACATGCAAACTCCACGCAGGGAGGACCCGGGAAGCAAACCCGGTCCCCTAACTGTGAGGCACAAGCGCTACCCACTGCGCCACCGTGCCGCCCTGTGTTGGAACAGCCCCCTGAAAATATAATACTGATCCCTTGCTCATCAGTGGAATGTATGGCCTTATTTAAATAATGCCTCATGCAGTTCTTCACAAAGTATGCTAAATGGCTGTTATAGTAGCAAAGCTGTCACACAGCCAGCATCAAGGAAAAAAGAACACATGAGATGGCAAATGGTGGACAAAGCAATCTGTGAGTGAATACAGCTCAATTGCAATGTTTTAACAAACAAAGCAAATGTGTGAATATGTAAGGATAAACAGTCAGTTTTCTTTGTATGTGTACATAGCAATCAAATTATGTACAGTATGTAATTTAATACATGCAATTGTGTGTGTGTGCAAATAAATACATTCACCAGCATTTCAATATAGCTGTACTCAAATCATATATTTTTCTTAGAAAATGCCTCATTTACAGTGAAGTACAACATTGCACTGGTCCTTCCATTTTCACTAAGAAAGTTCATAACTTTTTTTTATTTATAGTCAGGTCAGCCTTGCCTTTGAAAATTTTAAAAGTGAGCCACCATCCACCACTGCACTCTTCCCTCGTGGCTCAATCACTCTGTCCACTATATGCCCCTTCACATTTTCTCCCATTTCCACATCTTTAATGCTAGCTGTGTACTTCATATTACATGGTGAGTGAAAAACATTGTAATGCCATTTCAAGTTAGTTTATAGCCCTTTTTTTACCTAACTGAAATAACTACAGTGTGACATTTGCAAATGACATGAAGCCTGAACCAGAGGAGAGAGACGGCGCTTTAATGATGTTGCTTGTGTTGGTAACTGGGTGGGTCTTTAATGTTTTTTTTTAAAGCAAATAAAAGTATTATCAGTCAAGTTTTCTAATAGAATTTCAGAGTTGCAACAATATGGGCATGTGAAGTGCAATAATTTAGCAAAAGTCAAAGAAGTATAAGAGTGTGACATACACACTGATGAAATAATTTAAGATTTAAAAACACAACTGCAATTACTCACCACATAACCATAGCTGATCTTGCAAATCTCTGTCTTATGTGTTCTGTGAAAGTGTGTTTTCTCTGTAACTGAGCTGGCTCTAGAAAGCAAAAACACATCCCGATTGGTAACATAATTTTATCTCATGGAGTCACAGTGGGGTGGCACGGTGGCAAAGTGGGTAGCGCTGTTCTTACCTTTGGGAGACCCGGGTTCGCTTTCCGGCTCCTCCCTGCGTGGAGTTTGCATGTTCTCCCAGTGTAAGTGTGGGTTTCCTCCCACAGTCCAAAGACAAGCAGGTTAGGTGCATTGGCGATTCTAAATTGCCCCTAGTCTGTGCCTTGTGTGTGTGTGTGCGCACCCTGTGGTTGGCTGGTGCCCTGCCTGGGGTTTGTTTCCTGCCTTGTGCCCTGTGTTGGCTGGGATTGGCTTCAGCAGACTCCCCCGTGAACCTGTAGTTAGGATATAGTGGGTTGGATAATGGTTGGATGGAGTCACAATGGCAGAGTGGTTAGCACTACTGCCTCACAGCTCCGTTCACATTTTTTTGCCAAAATAATCAGTCCAGCATAGTTGGGAGACACATGACTATTCACCATGGACACTTAAAAGACCATTGAACCACTAAAATCCACTCAAAAGTAATCCAGTTTGTCTTTTCCCATTTACTTCAACGCATTTTACCAACTTTGACAAAATTCCAGAATGCTTCCATGTTTTCACTGAACTTGGGGTGAAGCAAATTTGGTGGAGTTCTTGCATCACTAATAAGTGGGATGATGGGGTATGGCGCTGGCTTACCCCAAATTTTCAGTACATCTCAGAAATACAGGTGTTGTTCTTTACTGGAAATATTTTATTTATTAAGTGATCTATTTTTTGTTAAGGTCCTTTAGTGTTGTAATTAAAGGTGGTGCTAACCTGGCTTGCCTTCTCTCTTTCTGCTCCCTCACCAATCAAAACATCTTCTTTCTGTGTCTTTTTGCGTACTTGTTATTTCATTATTTCCAATTAGACAGCTGTTCTTGTTTTCTTTCCAACTCCAATCTCAACTGTTCTGCCAGAACATTATTTTAAATCTTATTTGGGGCTTACTTTCATTCTATTCTCCATAATTACTGTACCTGGACTACTATGTCCTGATCTTCCAATAAAATGTCCTCCAGCTGCTTGCCATCACTGCCTGTATTTTCCAGTTAAAATCCAGAAGAAATGTATTCCCCTTTGGAAAAAACTGTTGAGAGCACTGAAGATACAGCTTGAACTCCACGAAGGCCCCAAAATGTGTCCTCATGCAGCTTCACCATCAAGCTGTTTGCTGGGGACATTCCTTCCACAGTCTTGGGTGCAACAATATAGCTTTCTGAACTAGTTTCTAGGAATATATCTTTAAATCATTAAGGCAGGTGACTCCTGAACAATTCATTAACAGCAATAGGTAGTACTTTAGAGTTGCAGCCAATGCTGGAAGTTTGACAAATTAGCAAGGACTTTCCTGAATCTTTTATTAATAGAGAAAACATTCTAAGAAAATTAACGCATACATACATTTTTATTTTTCTGGATATATTTTATTTAAAGATCCCCATTAAATACAACAGGTGATTTGCAACTATGAAGTGCAGACAAACATCAATTGTTATCTCATCAATGATCTGAGAAATAATTTTGACCTTCAGTATGTAACAGAAAAAGTGAGAACGCGATAAAAATAAATTAATTGGCTAATTTACCGCCACCACAGAGAAAGAAGGCAAACCTGCAAGCTTCCCGTGATGCCTGTCTCACAACTAACATGGATTCATTCTCAGTGTCTGAGAGTTGCATGACAATGACTTGACTGTTAACATCAACAGAAGACTCAGGATTTAATAAAACCCAAAAGAACATAATTATGGCTGGTAAAAAATGTGCTTTATGCCTGTGCCTATCCATTAAGAGTTTGGCATTATAAGTGCTGCAAGTGGGGGCAAGCCCCCTTGTATAAATAGTTTTTTTTTTCAAAATAGCACTGTAAGAGCCATTTTCCTAGTTCTATAAAATTTATGAATATTTATTAGATGACAATGCATAATCTATGGGAGGTTCCTAAAACCCCCATAAATAGAATCGTATTGGTATATTCTTGCCATTTCTAACAACTTCAAATAAACATTACTGTTCAGTTAGTGACAGCCTTTCCATGTGTAAGGTGTAAGTGTAAAGGCATACAGTTTTTAACCGTGCTCGTGCTCATGCTTGTGCACGTGAACGTGCTTGATGGCCTACGGGATGTGTGAAGTAACACATAAAGAAAATTTGTTTATTTAAGTACCATACCATACATACGCTTAAGGCGTACAGAAGAAGAAATTAAGCATCTTTAAGTATAGAAATAACTAAAGTTTTTAAAGAAATGCTAAGTTTATAGAAGATACATTTTTCCTTTTTTTGCCTTTTATTCTATGTATATAACTATTTTTTCCTTTATTCTTGTGTAGATTATTTGCCTTTAACTTTCACTAAATATTTTCAAAACGAACTTTTGGACTGTGAGAATTCTTTTGACACGCGTTTTACCCATGCCTGATAACACCTTATATTACGGTAGCTACAAACACTATTTATTAATAGACCATTAATTAACAAATATTTTTTTTTTATTTAAGTAGTTTTATCCTTGGAAAAAAATATATTTTTACTTTGATTGGAGCCCATGCCATGTGCAGCACAGTCGGGATGGTTTCACTTTTTGAAACAATCAACATAAAGCAGCAAAGACAATGGTACCACGTTACTTTTAATTGCAAAAATATAGCTTTTGATAATTTTGCTTCCTATGCATATTTGCCAACTTGCCACAAACATTAAAAGTTACATATCCTTTCATTTAGCTATCTATAGACTGCCTAAATATTATACATTATTCATTTTCAGGTTTATTACTATGATTAACAATGCTATAGCTGGAGATTTCAAATTCCATGCAAATAATAATTGTGACTACAAAAAAGGGAGTTCTTGAACCTCTTGATCTTAGTCAACATATTCCAAGGAATGGAATTTGCACAGCCATGGCACAACATTAGTTGTAATTATCAAGAGGACTTAATATTGAGGTGACATAATTTTTTGTATCATTGTTGTGTTTTCTTACTTCTTGTGTAGTACACTATACACAACTAAAGATGAACTAGATGAACTTATTTAGGACAAATACAGTTGTGCATGTGGGAAACAGTGATTCATTCAGGATCCCAGTGGAACAAACCCAAGTGACGAGGAAGGAGTGCCATTCCTGATGACAACACATCACAAAATGTTTGATGGAATGGATCCAAATCACTAAGAGAGTCTTACTGGCAAGATTTAACTCCAGGATACAGGTGACATTCATCATAGTAGCTTCTGCTTCCTCAGATTTAGCAAAACGTGAAGAGAAAGAAGAGTTTTATCATCAACTACAATCAACAATGGATGGTCACAGACTAAGAAGCCTGATCATTTCAAAGCCAGAAGAGAAGTGTCAGGAAAAACAAAACTGATAAATAATATTTGGAGAGAGGAAAAGATCCCAAATGTTTGGGAAAAAAGAAACCATCATCAAACTTGCCAAGAAAGGGGATCTGAGTCTGTGTTAAAACTGCAGAGGCATTGCACTGCTAACAATTGTAAATATGATAACAGTAAAGGTGATTGCAGAGAAGATGAAAGACACAACTCCCAGGCTGTCCTAGCAAGCATTGGGCACAATGCTGAAACAATCCATGGACAGAGCACCAGCCCATCGTAGGTTGATTACACAGATATACAGCCCCCAACACATAGACTGCCAAATTTACCATCTTCAGTCCATCTAACCTGCATGTCTTTGGTCTGTGAGAGGATACCTGAGCACTCAGAGAATACCCATGCAAACATGGGAGAGCATGCTGTTATTGCAAATAGATTTTGACATTACATTCTGTTTTTTTGTGATTCTCTCACAGGCTCCTTCCCCCAAGTCCACCCCTCCATTTGTGAATTATTATAACTAACAATGAAGGGAATGGAATAAGACTGAAAGCTTCCTCACCCCCATGCATTCACAGTTCAACAATCTTAATCCAATCAAGAGTCTGAGGGAGTTGAGCTTACATCTCCTACACTGGACTCAAGGAGGAAATGAGAAAGGCACAAGCACTGCTGGGGCAATATATGAAGAGGTTTGATACAAAGTAGCACTTTAACAATTTCAGAAAGTCAGAATGGAGGATTAATCATTTAGATTATTGTCTATTTGTTAACAATGTGTTTGTGAGGAGAAACACTTCAGAAAACATAGAAACTGAGAAGTCAAAAGTCGTAGAATACCATAAGTATTTAAACCGGCAAGTCTCCCACTCTGTTGGCTGCTTTTTTTATTAAGATGCAAAATACAAAACATTCCCCTTTCAAATGCCACATAAAGGAAAAAAAATCAAGCTTTTATATAACCCATTATTTCTTTTAGGTTGCACTCCATTTAGACTGTTAGATTATAAAGTAACTTAAAGTGTTTCTGACAATATAATTATAATTGTACCAAGACAGCTCTCTAAACATAAATACGTAAGCTTAATTTAGATGACTGAAATAATTTGACAAACATAATACAATTGTAAAATTAAATTAAATGGAAGTATAAAAATTATCTTTAAACATTTAGTGATTCTTATTTACTGTGTAATCTGTGATGTATGCAAATGAAACAACTTCATCATCCAATCAGAGTCTGGATACAGATATCCTCAAAATGAGGCAGGATCAAATGTGAAGAGTGTTGTTAATCAAGTCATAGATGCAAGAAGATATTGTAAGAGTGCTGAGAGCACTTTACATGAAGAACTGAAACTGAAAGATGGCTGTAGTGTGAACACTTCACGCAAGATGTTTGAGTAGCAAATGTTTGATTGTTGAATAAATTACATAAAATGCATTGGTCAATGAATATGAAGTGAGGTAGCTTACAATACAATGTATACAGTCATTGCAAACTATGTACTGAATACTATTTAATCTGTCATTTGTAATGATTTCAGTTTTTGTTAGTTTACATGGCCCTTAATGCCTTAATCTTTCATTAATCCATCCATTTCCTGACCTTAATTGTGCAGGGCAAAGGTGGATCTTACCTGTTTAAAATGAGGATAAATTAGAACAATTGTTTCAAAAAATAAATTTAATTAGAGAGCAAACTTTTTATTTTAGTATTAATAAATGTTTATTTTCTTATTTTATCTTAAAAATACCTAAATGCTCGTGCCAGAATCAAACCCTGCTTTTAACACAAAGCAGGGATTTAGACCACTAAGCTGTGAAGTACACATAACTCAGTACTTTTTGCTAACCTATAACAACGTCACAAGTCACATTGACTTTATTGTTTGCAAAGAAAACCGAATATAGCAATACTTTGATGAACTGTGCTGTTTAAACATAAACATAATTTAGATCCTTGTGGATATTAAATTCTTTAGAGTGTCAATTTCATATTTTTCATTAAGCAGTTTCTAAAAGGTGTTTTTTTACTGTGATAACAACTTTTTAAAAAGTATAAAACTTGATAAATTCAGAACTTACCATGGTAAGACTTCTTCTAGGGCATAGCAAATGATCAAGTATATTTCAAGTATATTTACTGTAAAGAAATTAAATGAAGCAATCATATCAACAAGAAATCATGCATCACGAGCTACACTCTTTGGTCATGTTTCTTAGTCAGGCTTGTAAGATGCTAGCTTGCACAGGGAAAACTACCAGACTCTGCAGCAAAACACCATTTCTCTGGCTGGAACTGTATGTGTAATAAAAATGTGTAGCCATTAATACAATCATTAGATATTACACCCTTGTCTTCTTTTTTTTTCTTTCCCTTCTTGGTATCCTGCTGTGGTTTCATGTACCACTTTATCAATGAGTTTTTAAGTTTTGCTTTGTTCTTTTGTTCTCCGATTCTTTCTTTCTTTCTCAATTATTATTTTTAGTTATGGCCTCACCTAGCTGAAGCAGTTCATAACTAAAACTCTCAGGACTATAAACGTTTCTGATTTGCCTCAGCTTTATCCTTTGGTGTCTGTTAACTTAGCTGCTGTGTTTTAGACCACCCACTTTTTGAGTAAACTTATTAAGAGATTAAAAAGCAAACAGCTTTCTAGTTTTGGGTTTTGCTTGTCAATAGATTTTGTAATAGGTCTTTACTTTGTATTATGAAAATCATGGTGGTTAAGTGTAAAAAGTATTTGATTTCTGGATTTGACCTTTTCTGTCTTTTGGATTATTGCATTTTGGAATTCTGTTTAATCTTTGTAAATTAAAAAACATTTTTTCATAATACTCTAATCCTTAAGTTATTCTTTTCCAGGTATTTGTCACTTTGTTACTTTATTATATTTATTTGTGTTTCTTTGTTCTAAAATAATTTATTTTTCTAGTTGTATGTAATATACATTTCCCATTTTGAAATATTTTGTAATATTTACTTTGTTCTCTCTTTGTTCTTAATAGATTGTGGTTTGAAAATTGATACTTATTGAAGTAAGTAAGTAGATTTAATATTTTAGTGGTTGTGTTTCAGGGATATTTTTCATGGTTTGGCTTTTCCTTTAAATAATATCATAAAATACTTTCAAAGTTCTCCAGCAATTGTACAGAAACCCATCAGGTCCACGATTCCAAACTGCAAGTCCCATGTAGCCTTGTGAGTGTCCAGACTGGAGGCAACCCATAGGAGTACTGCCAACTATCATACTGAAGAAATGACTTTTCTTTGGATGTTGCCCCATAACCGATCCATCTATTATATTCTATTTCTGTGTGGATAAGGGAATAAGATCCACTCCAGTCATGATGAGCATCAACACAGCCTGTGCTTTTATAAAGGCCTCCTGGCTGGTAAAGATCCATCTTCCATCTCAGTCGGTATACCAGTGAATCCACCACGGCATTCATACCTTATCGTACTGATATGGATGATGTTAGAATATTCAGAAAGTGCTAGGAAGCCTTTTAACCTACATGCACAAGTGTTCCTATTCTTTCAACTACCAAATACTGGATCTGGGCACATCTATTGTAAAATAACTAATTAATGGCTTTAATACATCAGGGTTTATAGCATAAATGGTTAATGGTTTTTAATGCTTTTTAAGTTAGTCTGTATTACAATAATTATAGTAATTATATAGAATATCAAAAGCATATTTTACTGGCATCTGTTTTTTTATATTTTTCTTAACTAGTAGCTCCATAGCTGACATGTTTACTACTGTTAGTTTAAATAAAATGAATAAAACATACATACTTTGAAACACTGAACAGAGAAATATTACACAATATATGCAAAAATAATTGCTGTACATACAATATGCACAGACTGATTTAAGTGCAAATTTCACCTCTCTTAGGTCATTATGAATCTACTCAGAAGGAGACCGAATGCTAGCTTAGACACTGAGAAGAAAAAATGTAAACAAATTAGTAAATGCAAAACAATTATTAATTTAAAGCATTAGAGGTGAGTAATATAAAACAGCCTCAACAACAGCTTTAAAACGAGCAATGAGAGCTAAACAATATACAACTTCATACACAAGGAGGATTTTTAAAATCGGGTCCAAGAAATTTGTGAAGTGATTAAAGAAATGGATTCAGACTTTCTAGCTCTAGCTATTATCCTTGCTGCTGCGTATTGAATTAATTGTAAAGTTGTAAGTGAATGATTCAAATAGTTTTACCGTCAAGTAATACAGTAGTCAATTCCCTTTAATAAACGAGCTTTTCAAGATCCTGCCATTTAAGAAACCACTTTCCTTTTGCGATATTTTTAAATTGATGGAAACAGGGCATTGAAAGTACAGAAATATGACAAATGAAGGTTAAACCCTTTTCAAAGATAACATTTAAATACCAGATATATTCAGCTGAAGTAAAATTAAACTGCTTTCAGTTAGATATTTAGTATTACCTTAGTTGTCATAGAAGTACCATTCATGAAACGAACTTCATTTTACTGTGTATAAATACAAATTATCATTCATCTACTGTTTTCCAACAATAAACCAGTCAATTAATGATGTAGCTGAAGAAGTAGAAATTAGTTTAAATGATACATACAGTTGAATAAAACTACCATTTAAATGTAGGTTAATATTGTGTTTCTGAATGAAATCCCATTAAGGCAACATATCTATAGAACAATTAACTGATCCCAGCACCAAACACTGAAATAAACCATATCTGAAAGTGGATGGCAATAAAGAAGAAGTATCTTTAGACTTCTACAAATATTGAAAACTATTTGATAAGTACAAATTAAACTAACAATGAACAATGCCTTGTCAAGGAAACTAATTCTCAACTCTGAGTTGTATGCTTGATGAGTTGTTTGATCCTCAAATGTGTGTCTCCTTAGAATTCCAAGAGCAAAACTTAAAAGAAGTGGTGAAGTGGCCTTCTGCTGTTATGCACCTAAAATCTGGAATAACCTGCCAATAGGAATTCGCCAGGCTAATACAGTGGAGCACTTCAAAAAACTGCTGAAAACACATTATTTTAACATGGCCTTCTCATAAATTCACTGTAATTTAATCCTGATACTCTGTATATCCAATTCATTATAATAACTATTCATGGTGACTCAAAATCTGTACTAAACCCTACTTTCTCTTCTGTTTCTTTTTCCAATGTTCTTTGGTGGTGGCTTGCGCCACCACCATCTACTCAAAGCACCGTGATGTTCCAACAGTGATGGATTAAAAGCCAGAAGTCTGCATGACTATCATCATCAAATCCGTCCGTGAGAACCCTAAATACAAAGAGGACCATTTCATTTATGTTAGGTAGAATGCCCAGAGGGGGCTGGGTGGTCTCATGGCTTGGAACCCCTTCAGATTTTATTTTTTTCTCCAGCTGTCTGGAGGTTTTTTTTTTTTGTTTTTTCTGTCCTCCCTGGCCATCGGACCTTACTCTTTTTCTATGTTAACTAATGTTGTCTTATTTTAATTTATTATTTTGTCTTTTATTTTTTCTTCATTATGTAAAGCACTTTAAGCTACTTTTTTGTATGAAAATGTGCTATATAAATAAATGTTGTTGTTGTTGTTTCAAAAGCGGCACTTAGTCAAAAAATATAATAATGGTAGAATTTCCAACATCAGAGATTCCACTGGAATGTACTTTATGTCCTTGCAGCACTTTACTTTGGTAAATCGGGTAAATCAGGTTTAGAAATTAATGGGTTTTTAGCAAGAAAATTTTAATTTGCACTTAAAGCTAGAATGAAAATAGGTCAGGTTAGTTAGGGGAGCTTGCACTGGTATAGTGCGTAGCCACACCCACCACACGACAAAACCTCTCAGGATCCTGGTTGGCAACCCCCCTCAGGCAGACACATGGTCCAGTCCCACACTCTTGAAATGACCATCTATCTGCCGCAGCCAGGTGTTACGTGGGTGTCCCCTTAGACTGGTCCAGCTCCTTAGGTTGTCAACATGAGGATCCTGCAAGCCGGATCATCCTCTGGGAATCATGGCATAAGACCGTAGTGCCGTAACTGACGTTCCCTCACAATGCAAGTAATGTTCCTCATTTAGGACTCCATTTAGCCACTGCTTATTCGACACTAAATCAAACCAGCAGTACCCAAGGATACTCCGAAGAGATACAGTACCGAAAGAGTCCAGTCTTCATCTCAGGTCACTGAACAGTATTCAAGTTTCGACTTGGAACTTCATTCTTTTGCAAAGATATCGGGAACACCACACACCCCTTTCCAGTGACCTCATGACCCCCCCCCCACCCCACCCCCCCATGCTCTTCCAATCTGTCGACTGACTTCATTGGAAGAGTCACCAGAGACATGAATGTCACTGCCAAGGTAAGTAAACCCCTAAACAAGGTTGATACTCTCTCCACAGACACACTGCTGATGGTTGTGCCCAAGAGGTCATCAAAGGCCTGGATCTAGGCTTTTATCCAGGACACTTGCAAGCCAAGACATTCAGACTCCATGCTCAGTCTCTCGAGAGCCCCGATCAGACCCTCTTTTGATTCCACAAAGATCACAGCATCATCGGCAAAGACAAGATCAGTTAAACTTTCTTCACCAACAGATGCCCATCAGCTGCTGAACCCCATGACCATGCCAAACACCCAGTCCATGCAAGTATTGAACAGAGTAGGATCAAGAATACACCCCTGACGAGCCCCAGAATCAACTGGGAAAAATGTAGAGGTTCTATCTTCACTCTGCACAGCACTTGCAGTACCAGTGTAAAGGTCAGCCATGATATCCAGCAACTTTGAGGTGATCCCACAAAGTCTCAGAATGTCCCACAAGGCAGTTCAATCAACTGAGTTGAACGCTTTCTAAATATTTACAAAGGCTGCAGAAAAACTCTGCAATATTCATGCTTACGCTCCATGAGAACCCTCAGTGCCAGGGTGTGGTCGATAGTGAACTTCTTAGGCATTAA
Source organism: Polypterus bichir lapradei (assembly GCA_026402145.1). NCBI lineage: Eukaryota > Metazoa > Chordata > Cladistia > Polypteriformes > Polypteridae > Polypterus > Polypterus bichir. Next base: position 167,753,330 of record JANRMT010028174.1, read on the forward strand.
ACCAAACTGCACCAGTTGCTGGTAGGTGAGGAAGTGATCACGGATCCTATTGAGGATTACCCTAACAAGGACCTTACCTGGCACCAAGAGCAGTGTTATCCCCCTGTAGTTGCCAGAATCCAGGTGATCATCCTTCCCTTTCCAGATAGTGATGACAAGTCAGTTGGGATGATGCTCATTTCCCAATTGGAAGCAAAGATTGCTTGCAATGCCAGGAGGACAGCCTTTCCACCAGCCTGGAGAAATTGACCCAATACCACAGAACCCTACAACCTTCCATACCCTCAGTTGGTTTACCACCCATGCAATCTCATTAAGACTGGGTGGTTCACAGCTAATTGGAGGATCAGCCTTAAGAACAGTGAACCCAGAGATATACAACATCCTATCTTTAAACAGCTGCTCAAAGTAGCCAGCCCAGTGGGTCACAACTGCACAGTCATCCATAAGGACCGTTCTATCAGCACCCTGACTGCGACTCTCCAAGGAACAGATTTGGATGTGTGTAATGCTTTGATTCTTCTGTAAGCGGGACATGGGTCACTAGACCATAGATGGTGTATCCCTTGCACACAGATTCCTCTAACCAACACCTCCTTATCTGCCCTCAGAGACCTTGCAGCCATCTTTCTCAGTTCCAGGTACAGACTGGAGTTGCCACCAACCTGTATGCTGCAGCTCCTCTTGATGATATCCAGAGTGCCCTGTTAGATGAAACACATCCTTGTAGGTGGTAGCCTACTGGACCTAGGCTGGATCCTCAGAGTAGCAACAAGAACGTCTGTGGTCAGAATTCACAAAATGGGCACTTCTGTAGCCCCTGAAGTTTTGAAAGAGGTTCCAGCATCTGCCCAAAAGGAGGATGTGATCAGTTTCTTTCACCACACCACCAATATTGGAGAACCAAGTTCAACGATGCAGCTCAGGGCGCTGGAACCAGGATCCAGCAATCCACAGCCCCTGACTTTTTGCAAAGTCAAGGAACATAGAGCTACTTTCACCATGGGTGTCATACCCGTGGGAACCAACACATTCCTCATAACCAGCCTTGTCACTGCTAATGGTTGCATTGAACTCACACAATTCCAGAGGAGTGTCACCTCGCACCCAACAACCACAGAGCGAAGTTGAGAATAAAATGTCTCTATCACTAAGACATCACTCACCTTGGTTGGAGTATACACTGAGATAACAGATAAGGCACCCAGAGAGTGTCTTAATCTGAGTCTTACACTTGTTGAAAGGAGTGACATCAGACACCATCAGAAGGAGATGATCCACCAGAGCAACAGCTACTTCTTCAGTATGACAGCCATCAGATCACCCAGACCAATAAAAGGTGTGCCCACCTACAGAGATCTTGCCAGTCCCACATCTGCGCACCTAACAGAGTGCCGCCACTGAAATGTGGAGTTTCCAAAAGCTCCTCTGACAACAGAGAAAGATGATCATCATACCTAAGAGACGAAACATTCCACATGCCTACCCAGATGGGCCGCCTCAAATTGGGACCCAAGTGCTGCCATGCAGCAGGTGATGCCTCAGCACCACACCAGTTCTGATCCCAAACAGACCTGACCCCATTAGCTATCTGATGGTTTTGACTCTTCCGGGGATGAGACTCCTGAGGGTTTTCCCCCATCCCCTTCATAGCATGAGCACAACCTTCCTATGGGCGGGTGCAGCTGAGCTACACCTGCGGAGAGCAGAAAGGAGTCCTGTCTATTGTCTCAGAGCTGCATGGAGGTTTTTTTTTTTTTTTACAGTGGCTGGAGTGCCAGTCCTGCTACTAACCCCCATGATTTCCCTGCAAGTTGGAGGACTGCTTGCAGGGCCGAATGCAGTTTAATGTCAAACCCAGGACTGTCCTGGGTAGAATGACAACAGTGTTAATGAAATGCTATTTTACTTATTACTAATTTGTTCACATTGTGCCAATTTTATAGCATCAGAATTACATTTTAAAAGATGGTCAGTATTATGTTTGTAGTACACTGTCGGTAAGAATGTAGTATTTTAAGTGAGTAATGCTATTTGTAGGTGTGTTTGTCTCAGCTTTCCCAGATCAGCAGAGGGTTTTATAGTGCATAATGAACTGTAATATAGTATCTCTAAGAAGACTCACTTTGAATCCTAGTTGGGATTCAGAGGGTCACACAGTGCGTTACAGGAGCAGGAATTGCAGACAACTGTTGTGCTTCAAAGACCAGTGCCTTAGCCATAACGCCATTGTGCCTGCCTGCTATATAGCACCAGCAGACAATACAGAGAATCTTTTTTAGAAAGCCAGTCAGATCTTTATATTATAAACTAATTTATGTCAGTCCTGCAGTTATACTCTGTTGGCCACATTTAACATTTGCGATGCGCCATTTATTGGAATGTATTTTGTAATTCAGGAAGTAATAAAATGCTTCGCATTTTTTATTCCAACAGATGGCAAATTGCAATCATTAGCACTACTGTTGAGAATCCTATACCAACCGTTGTATAACTGAGGTAATAGAAAAACTGACACTATAACAAAAAAAAAGTAAAAATTAAATTAAAAAAAATATAGGAAATAAAATTAATGATAGATGGAGTACTTACAGTATCTCATTTGAGTCCATTAAACAATCTGATCTGCCCTCATTAATGTAGCAATAAAAGAATAGGAAAAAATTTTGCAAATAAAGGGGCAATTCTAGTAACAACTACAAGGTGGTTACAATGATCTCCCAGAACCTGAGCTTGAGACCCCCACAGTCAGACCTATAGCTGCATCTCTCTTTGTAAAATTCATAGGGCTCAAATCCGATTAGTACTTCCTCTAATAGCTTTTTGTATTTCTCCAGGATTTTTTTATTTAAAAATTTCCCATATTAGGTTATAGTATCAAAGGTGTACGCCATCTGGTGGAATGAAAGATGCAATGCATTTTATCAGTACATGCAACAAACATATTGGAATGATAATATCAAGAATGATGCCCTTGAGTGAGAGTGTCATGAGTGATGTTGTAGGCTTTGTGGATTGCAATTACACTCTGTTGAATTCATTTCAGCAAAATGACAATTCTGCACTTGGATTTAAGTGCTAGACTCAGGACTTTGGAACTGTGAGGAAGCAGCACTAGACATTGTGCTATCCTATTTTAATTTCTGTTTCTCCATTGTGATTATTTAATCCTAACTTAAAAGAGCAAAATATCATCTAATTAATTACATGTGAGAAATCACACTTTATCCATCTATCTATTCACTTTCTTAATTTGCTTATCCAAGGCAGAGTTGTCATCGGGTGTAAAGAAGGAACAATACTTGGTCAGATTTCCAATTGACTATAAACAGAAAAACAGGAGTAGCTGCCTATCAGGTGAACGTAATCCTATCCATGGCTGGCTGTACACTGAAGTGGCACAAACGGTAAAGAATTAATATCTGCTAGCAGTTTTTTTTTAACATTTTATTGAGGTTATTAAAATCAAGTAACATTCCGTACAAGCCAATCAAACAAAACAAAATTAAATTCAAATCAACCCCCACCCATGAAAAAGAGAGGAAGGCCAACAGCCAGAGTAAAGCTAAAATATAAAATAAAAAAGAGGGGGAGAAAATCTTTTTCCCCAATTAATTGCTTATTCTAAAATGTTATTGATTAGATCCTGCCAGGTTTTTAAAAAGTTTTGCACAGATACTCTAAGTGAAAATTAGATTTTTTCCAATTTCAAACAGTATATCAGTTGCCCTGTGACTTAAAAGAGGAGGGTTAGGATTCTTCCAGTTGAGCAAGATAAGCCTACGTGCCAATATGAAGTAAAGGCAATTACAACTTCTTTGTCCTTCCATCTGGGAGCGCACCAAGCAACTGCTGTTAATGGATTAGGAGAGATTGTGACACTGGCTGTCTAAAAGGCATTTAAAGGTTTTGGTCCAGAATTATGTTAATTTAGTGCACGCCCAAAACATATGGCCCAATGAGGCTGGAGCTCAATTGCAATATTCGCAGGCTGGATTTTGCCCTAGAAATATTTAGAAGAATTTTAAACTATATGCGTATATGGAGCTAGAGTGAATTCTGTGCATGGCTGCCTTCCACTCCTTTTCTGAAATGTTGAGTGAGAGATCCTTTTCCCACTTTACTCTGAGATTTTGAAAGGAAGGGACTTTAAAATGTTTTTATATATTACAGAAATGCTGTCAGAGTCCTCAAGACTGATCAATATTTCTTCTGGAGTAGAAGTAGGTGGGAGGTAAGAAAAATTGGGCAGATTTTGTTTAGCAAAGTCTCTAATTTTGAGTTAGTGGTAGAATTGTGTTGATGGAAAGTTTAAATTTGGAGTGTAATTGTTTGTACGATGCAAAGATGTTATCTTTTATCTATAAATCTTTAAGTGATTTAATCCCGTATGTTTTCCAAACATTAAAAACTGTGTACGTTTGAGAGGGTGGAAAAAGGTGCTTATCGTGCAGAGGTGCTACAGACAAAAGCTTCTCTATCTTAGGTACTTCCTACATTGATTCCATATTGTGATTGAATGAAGCACTATTGGGTTGTTAGTATATTGATAACTTGTATTTACTAGGGTACAAAGCAAGAAATATAAAGAAGTGCTGCAGGATTTTGCGGACCAAACCTCTGTGTGTTCATCTATTTGTATCAATGTCCTGATTTTAATAGCTTACTAGCTGAAGTACCCAGCATTGCCCAGGAGGAAAATAAAGTATTTTTTTTTTAATTGTTTGAGAAAAATATAATTAAAAAAAACATAACTTTAAAACTAAAAATAAATTAACGATGATGACTCTCTAATGTGTTTGTCTTGCGGACTTGTATGTATGTTATCATCCAGTTGACGCTCGGAACCAGCCAACTCTATTTAATTTCAAAAGCAACAGGGGCGCGGTGATGCTCAAACATAAAGAATGCTGGCAGTCACTTCTAGTTTGCCCCCTGGTGGTCATTTCGAGTGTCAACTAGATAATAACATGCATACATGACCACAAGATCACCCCCCACCCTACCCAGAAGGGGGTGGGTTAGGGTTGATTTGACCCTACAGTATTTTAAGTCGACCAATGAGAAACATGTGTACCAAGTGTCATTAAAATCGCTCTAGCCGTTTGGAAGTGATACTGGAACATATATACATACACACACACATACATTGACTTAATGAAACAGGACAAACTTGAAAAGCAATAGACGTTGGCACTGTATCTGATTGTGTTCAGCTTCGACGGGAAAGCATTCCCCAAGTGGGGAGAAAAGCACATGCCCGTGATATCTCTGGCAATCAGCAGCTATCCTCTAAAACACACGTAGCTCTAATCTCTCTCTCAAAAACGTTAAACGTTACTCCTTAACAATCTGTAGATAATAATGTGTGTTGAACAAACAGGTATCGCTAGCTAAGTAGAGGCAAGGTGCACACCAACACATGCTGAGACGTAGAGTAACTCGAACAGAGGCTGGGGAGGGAATGAGGAAGGCCCCACCCCCACAGCCACTCTGTGGTATTTGCATAAATACATCGGTACCCCAAGTGAACTATGGTGCTTAGTGCGATGACAGAAGTCACAAAATCAACTGGAAAATTCAAGCAAATTATAGAAAACAACCAGATCTAAATCCGTTAAGTAATTGTCTTGTGAAAAGCGGACAGACATAAAGCAGACAGACAGACAAACAGACGGCGCTCCCTCCACCCTATGAGCGGACTCATTCGGGGAAGAGTCTTCCGGGCAGCTTCCGCCCCACAGCCATTCTGCAGTCGACAGCGGCTCCTCTTCGTCTCCCGTCGCCGTCTCATTGTCACTCCATGGGTCGGCATGCTTCGGCCACAGACGTGGATTCGAGCAGTCCTCTACTAAAAACCAAGACCAGGGGACCGCAGGGTAAGTCCTGCCAAGCGTATCATCATCAGACACGAGACTTACCTCCTGAATCCTGTCTTCTTGAATACGCTGTCGCTGGGCGGCCTCTTCCGCCGCTCCATGCATCCGCAACGACGACGCCGGGTAGAGGCGTCGCTATCTTAAGGCCGTGTTTGCCCTTCTTCTTCCCCATAATATAAGACGTCCGTTAGGCGTGGTCCTCTGCGAGCATTTTCGTGAAGCGTTGGCGCAGGCTTGCGTGCCGCGATGGAAGTGCGCCTTCGTCTGCTGTGCAGGGTTGCCTCCACAAAATATGGACAGACATAAAGCAGACAGACAGACAGACAGACAGACAGACAGACAGACAGAATGCGCTTAGACCACAAAATTTTTAAAACTGTTTCTTAGCGAGCACCTATAGGCCAAGATTCCTACATTCCAAATTTCAAGTCTCAAGTCCTCTTGGTTCGGGAGATTTCGTGATGAGTGACTCAGTGGTATTTGGCTTTTATATATATATATTCTAACTGTGTAAGCCGGATCCTAGAAAGTATTGAAATCGTCAGAACTACTCTGGGCATCTCTCTCCAAGGACGATTCATGTTGCCAACGTGCTCGCATCGTTTGTGCATTAGCAGCTAAGTGACTGTCTTTCTTCGTAAGTTTCCTTTTGCCGGCGTGCTGGCCTCGCTTGTGTATCCATATCCATATATATATATATGGCTGTTCAAGTCACAAAGACAAAATGAGTCCTAAAAAATAGTTGGGATGCCAACTCGGCCAAGTCTATTTAATTTCAAAAGCAACAGGGGCTTATATAATATGTGTGTGTATGTATGTATATATATATATATATATATATATATATATATATGTGTATGTATATATATATGTATATGTATTGCCACACACGTGCACATGGGAGGCAGCTAGAGGGCTTGAGTAAGGGCAATTCCGAGTCAGACCAGGATGTGGCAGAGTGCACTGATTGTTTTTCTCACTTTCCTGCAGACCATCCACGGGAGATTTCACCTGGACCTGTTGACATCACTTGTAGGAAGACCTTGTCGGCTCCGGCCCCTTTGATGTCACGTCCGGGCTTGAGCCTATGACTGAAGACCCTTATGAGCCCGACCCATCTGACTTCACTTCCTGTCTTCTCCTTTAAAACCTATTCCCTCAGTTCTGTTTTGGACTGGGTTTTGTGCACATCAGTGCTGTTATACATTTTGCAACTTTGCAGCCAGGATACCAACATACAGGTGGCTGCCCCAAACCTTTTTATGACTCTTATGTCTGGTTTTGGCGTCAGTATATATATGTAAATGTGTATGTATTGTGACGGACAGCCGGGTCCCATGCCCGGCCGGGACGCCTCTGCTACATACGTCCCGGGGAAGCCACCAAGGACAGTGCAATGCCTCCCCTGGGGCGCCTGGGGGAAGCCTCCCTGGCCGTGGGTTCTTCCTCAGTCTCCCCCGTGGCTCCATGTGACATGGAGTCCACCACAGCCCGACTGGGAGATGGGGTGGCCACTAGGGGGTGCTGCGGAGAGCCAGCCGCCACATTGGACGACTTACCAGCCCCACCCGGAGGTGCAATTAAGACCAGGTGGTCAGGCACCTGGAGCACTTCCGGGTGGGCTATAAAGCGGGCCAGCCTCCCTTCATTCTTGGCCAGAATCGGGAGGAAGAGGACGAGGTTGCCTGGGAAGAGTGGTGGTGCCAGAGAGGGAAGAGTATTGTTTGTGTTTTGTGCTTTGGGACTGTGTATTGCCTGTGGGTCACGGGGAAGACGTGCGCCCACGGGTGAAGAAAAAGAATAAAGCCTGTGTGTTTTGTACACGTGCCTCTGCGTGGTCTGTGCCGGGTCGGGCGCTATATAGCGCCTTTTACAGTATATATATAGATATATATATGTGTATATATAGCCTTGTGGTGGGCTGGCGCCCTGCCCAGTGTTTGTTTCCTGCCCTGCTCCCTGTGTTGGCTGAGACTGGCTCCAGCACACCCCCGTGACCCTGTAGTTAGGATATAGCAGGTTGGATAATAGATGGATGGGTATATATATGTGTATATATGTGTATGTGTTTATGTATATATTGTGGAAAGCGTACCCCCAGACACAGACAGACCAACACCAGGATGTCCAAAACACACTTCTTTTATTTCTTTTTTCACTGCACCACAATGTTCTCACACCAACTCTCTCCACTGTCTTCTTCTTTCTCTTTCTCTCTCTCTTGACCTCCTTCCTCCTCCTCACAAGCTTCGTCTCCTTCCTCCCAACTCTGGCTCGTCTACTGGAAGGAGGTGGCCCTTTTTATTATGACCCGGATGAGCCCCAGGTGCTGTCCCTGACGTCACTTCCTGGTGTGGCGGAAGTGTCAGGAAAGCACCTGGAAGCACTCCGGGTGTCTTCGGAATTACTTCCGGCAGCACTTCCTGGTGTGGCGGAAGTGCTGCCATCCAGGCTTCTCTAACTGTCCGGGTGCCCCCTGGCAGTGGCCACGTCCTTTCATAAAGAGCGTCTCAGCTCCGTCCCTGTGGCCCCCAAATAGCCCCGGGCGGCTGCCCTCTCGTGGTCGAGGAGTAACATTGTCCAAGTCGGGGACTATCCAGGTGTCCCAGCCGGGCATCTGTGACAATATATATATATGTATGTGTATGTATGTATCTATATACAGTGGTACCTTGAGATACGAGTTTAATTCGTTCCATGACCGACCTCGCAAGTCAAAATGCTCGCATCTCAAATCAGTTTTCCCTATTGAAACTAATTGAAATGAGATTAATTCATGCCAGCTCCCAAAAAACCACCCCAATATTTTGTTAAATGTTTTCAACATAAGATAAATGTATTTATAATGAACAAATATTGTATACAAACAAAATAAAACCTAATACATAAAAGAGAATCTAAAGAAATAAACAAATGTTGGCGAAGCCAATTAGCATATTGTAATGTTTTTTTCTTTCACTTCACTTTTGCTTAACTTAATTTTCTTCTTCACTAGTTTTTTTCTTTTTTGCCACGCTTTCGTCACTTTCATTCTCAAGACGTTTTAATAGAAACCTGTCCAAGGAGCTTTGTTTAGTCCTCCCCTTTAGAATGTTTCTGAAATGAGTTAGGCAAGTGTCATTAAATAGTGCCGCTGCATGACCAGTTGCAACTTTTTCAGGGCGTTTCTTTTCAATAAAGTTAAGTGTTAGGCAAGGGACATTAAATAGTGCCACTGCACGATCAGTTGTAACTTTTTCAGGGTTTCTTTTCAATAAAGTCAAGTGTTAGGCAAGTGTCATTAAATAGCACCGCTGCATGATCAGTTGCAATTTTTTCAGGGTGTTTTTTTTCAATAAAGCGTTAGGCAAGTGTCATTAAATAGCGCCGCTGCACAACCAGTTGTAACTTTCTCAGGGTGTTTCTTTTCAATAAAGTCAAGCGTTAAACAAGTGTCATTAAATAGCGCCGCCGCACGATCAGTTGTAACTTTTTCATGGTTTCTTTTCAATAAAGTCAAGTGTTAAGCAAGTGTCATTAAATAGCGTTGCCGCACGATCAGTTGTAACTTTTTCAGGGTGTATCTTTTCTTTAAAGTTCAAAACTTTTTCCCACTTTGCAAACACTTCCTTTATCTCACTTTAAGAGATAACCTCCTCTGCGATACCAATCTCCTGCAGAACCTCCATATGTTGCTGCGTCTGTAGTTCCGTCAACTCCTCCGTCGTCAGTTCCTCAGAAGGTGCGTCGACAAGCTCTTTGATGGCTCATATTTCGAATTTTGGCTTGTAACTCAAGGCAAAAAATCAACCTAGTTACGCCTCATATCTCAAAAAACTTGTACCTTGGGGCACTCGTATCTCAAGGTACCACTGTATGTATATATATATATATATATATATATATATATATATA
>JANRMT010028174.1:167778648-167830510 GCA_026402145.1 Polypterus bichir lapradei
AATCACCATCGATCAAAGAACTGTCACTTACCGAGTGGTTTCCTTGCCCGGAGATGGCACCTACCTTTTCCATTCTCTGTGTTACATATTGCACGGCCATATCAGGCTCACTCTTGATATCCGGAAGAACATTGTGTCTTATGTATTGAATGACTGGGACAGGTTCAAGGTGTGGACTGATGACGGTACAGGAGATAATTATACTACACAGGAGCACTATAAGAGTGAAATGCTTAAGCCCTTCACCTATGGTTCTGCATGTGAGTTGATGGCTGCCGCTGAATTGTTCGGTTGGTGCTTTCAAGTGTACCGAAATGGTCAAATATTTTACACCTTTCGACAACCGCCAATGCCTCTTAAACATCTTACATTCACAGGTGACGATTTCAGTAGTGGACACTTTGATGTTTATGAATGTTTAAACTCTCAAAAGCTGGATGTGAAGTTATCGATGAAACCGGTTGTAAGCTTACAACGCTTGACAGATGCCGAATGTCACTTCAACACAAGTCCTGCAAATACTGTCGTAATTGAAACAAACCATGAACCTCAAACTGATTATGACAGCAGCAATCCAAGCTGTGAGATTTGAGACAAGATTACTGTTCACATGGCCAACTGTAAGTTGCATGCTCAAGAGTAAGCTCAGCGCACAGCTTGGTCATGTTACAACCGGATGGCCGAACTCACAATGTGGTATACAAAGAGATCCTTAACAAATAATTATTGGCATATTTTCCCTCAATTTAAAAAGGTTAAATTTTCTTCTTAATAAAAATTTTAATGCAGTACTTTGCCGCTGCGAAGCGCGGGTATTTTGCTAGTATATATATATATGCCTCGCAGTTAGGAGACCCGCGTTCGCTTCCCGGGTCCTCCCTGCGTGGAGTTTGCATGTTCTCCCCGTGTCTGCGTGGGTTTCCTCCGGGTGCTCCGGTTTCCTCCCACAGTCCAAAGACATGCAGGTTAGGTGGATTGGCGATTCTAAATTGGCTCTAGTGTGTGCTTGGTGTGTGGGTGTGTTTGTGTGTGTCCTGCGGTGGGTTGGCACCCTGCCCAGGATTGGTTCCTGCCTTGTGCCCTGTGTTGGCTGGGATTGGCTCCAGCAGACCCTGTGTTCGGATTCAGCGGGTTGGAAAATGGATGGATGGATGGATATATATATATATATAATATATGAGCCATTTCTTAGTTACATAAGATTCATAAATGTTTTACTAAATGACAATGCATAATCTATGGGAGGTTCCTATAACCCCCATAAGTAATCTTGAATTGGTATATTCTAGCCATTTCTAACAGCTCTGACTAAACATTATTCTCAGTTAATGATCAGCCTTGCCATGTGTAAGGTGTAGAGGGCACATGGTTTTAAACCGTGCCTACGTGCCTTTTGAGGTATGAGGTATGAAGTAACATGTAAGACAATGCGCTTATTTACAGGTAAGTGCTGAGCCATATGCTTAAAGCATACAGAAGAAGAAGTTAAGAACTTTTAATTACAGAAATAACTAAAGTTTCCCAAGAAAAGCTAAGTTTAGAGAAGATACATTTTTTCCTTTTTTTGCCTTTTATTCTACGCATATAACAACTTCTTTATTTATTCTTGTGTGGATTATTTGCATTTAATTTTCACTAAATATTTTTAAAACAAACTTTTGGACTGAGAGATTTCTATCGGCACTCGTTTTACCCGTGCTTAAACTCGCCTTATACTTTGGTGGCTACACTAAAGTTTAAAACCTGCCTAAGATTGAAAGCTTGAAAACTGCCTTGGATTAAAAGAAAGGAACCTGGGTGTTTCTAAGCCTGACGTCAGACTGTGACTGAAGAAAACAACGACAACCTGAAAAGACTCGACAGGTACTTTTAATCTTTGTCTTTGATCGGAGTTGGACATTTGAGAGAATTGCTAGCGCTCCTCGCGAGACTGTATACATTATAAAGGAGCTTAAATACCTTAAAAGGAAACCTGTCCTGATGTAAGATTGTCATGGCATCTGAATCCGGAAGCCAGAGGAAATATCAAACACCAAATGAAAGTCTGAGTGGTGTGAGTGGAAGTCGCAATGAATACGACGTCACAAAGGACCATCTCCAAGATGACAGTTCAGTTCAATGAAAACTAACCTTCAGTTGGAAATAGACTGCAGATGCAATCAATTATTTAGTCTGATTAAGATTGTAAAGGATTTACAACAAAAGGAATATAACTGTAAAAGAATAGAATCAATTATCAATAATGAGTTCTTCAGCTTGAGAATGGAATATAAAAGGTTACGCAATGAACTTTTTTCCATCCAGATCAACGAAGATACACGGAAAATGATACAAAAAAGTATTGATGCTAAAGCGAAATAAACACCTCAACCAACAGCAACCTGACTTTTCTGGTAACCAATTCAGGGATTACAGAACGAAGGATGACATTTCTCCTGAAGACAGTGTCTCTCAGATCTCTGCAAAAACAAAAAGTCGAGCAAGTACAGTAGCTACTTCAGTCAATGTCTCCCAAATATGTGCAAAAATTAAAAGTCGCTTAAGTTCGGTGGCTAGTTCAGTTAGTTCCCTATTCAGAGGCAGCACATGCTGTGCTGTTGATTAAAGCAGAGAACCAAAGAAGGCAACAGGCTCTAGATATGGAAGAGACACAGTTGAAGGCTAAAAGAGATCAATTGGAGCTGGAAGCAGCTATTGCAGAATCAAATGCAAAACTGAGGGATCTTAAAGGACGCAATCACAGTCCAGGTAAACCAAATCCTTATAATGTTCCTCAGATACCACATATATATATATATATATAATTGCAATTAAAATTTAAAAGTAAAAAAAAAAATGGCAGAGAAAGACTGCACAAGTCTCATTGCAAATGGACTGAACAGCAGATAAGATCTTCTTTGCCTTGTCAGGACACGAAGAGACTCATGATCGTATTTCAAAAAGTGTCAGGATCAATTTTCTTAGATCTCTTTCTGAAGAAGTAAAAAATGTAGAACTTGCCTTGAATGTCCACTTTTAATTTAGCAGAATACAAGAGGATGTATCTGATCCTGGCTTTCCGTAAAGCGCTGTTTAATGCTGTAAAATATGGCACATTTAGCAGCTGTTGAAGGTGAGAAATCTGAAAAAATATGAATTTAGTTATTTTCAAATATAATCTTTCTTCTGAATCAAGTTAAAGTTAGAAAATGGGATTTATGAGAAAATGGCACCAGCCTTAACAAAGCTGATAATGTCATTTCTCAATATATAGTATTCTCTATCTTTCTCAATACACTTATGCCACCTCCCTGGAAATGCTGGATTCCAACTGAATAAAAGGTTCTGTCTTGTCCTTGCAATTACTCTTGCTCCCGAGTTATTGTCGAACACTACAGACCGTGGGGTATTACAGTCACTAGTGCAGTTACTGTGACATGCTGGAGACCAATGTGAAGTGCTGTTCGATCCAAGTGGTGGGGACTGCTGTCTCAAGGAGTCCTTTACTGCAGGTCAATCCCCGCCCACACACTACTAAGAAAACCAAGACTTGCCCTGAGAAATTGAAATTTGAGGCATTGCTACATCCTCCTTATTCACCAGATTTGGCACCGTGTGGCTTCCACCTTTTTGGACCACTAAAAAACATCTGGGAGCTTGTCGATTCAAGACACATGACAACATGAAGAAAGCAGTGCACGAGAGGATACGAGGACAAGACAAAACCTTTTATTCTGCTGGAATCCAGGCACTTCCAGGAAGGTGGTGCAAGTGCATTGAGAGTGCTAGTCTTCAAGCACTTTGCATTCAGAATTAGCTGCCATTGCTTTTCCATCAGCGGTAGATGCCAGTTGTTCAACTATTTCAATATGAGTCATGAACATTTGCTTAACGTCTCCAAACTGAGCACCAAGCGCTCTAAATTTATTCTCAAACTTAGACACATTTCCTGTATTTTTCCTCTATTTTATCCTCAATTTTTTCTATCCATCCATCTTCTTCCGCTTATCTGAGGTCGGGTTGCAGGGGCAGCAGCTTGAGCAGAGAGGCCCAGATTTCCTTCTCCCTTCTTCTCGCTCTTCCGGAAGAATCCCAAGGCGTTCCCAGGCCAGCCGAGAAACATAGTCCCTCCAGAGTGTCCTGGGTCTTCCCCGGGGCCTCCTCCCAGTTGGAAGTGCCCGGAACACCTCACCAGGGAGGCGTCCAGGAGGCATCCTGATCAGATGCCCGAGCCACCTCATCTGACTCCTCTCGATGCGGAGGAGCAGTGGTTCTACTCTGAGCCCCTCCCGGATGACTGAGCTTCTTACCCTATCTTTAAGTGAAAGCCCAGACACCCTGCGGAGGAAACTCATTCAAGAACAAGTTGTTTTGAACTCCTCCACTTGGTGCAGGATCTTGCTCCGACCCTGAGAGGGCACTCCACCCTTTACCGGTTGAGGACCATGGTCTCAGATTTGGAGGTGCTGATTCCCATCCCTGCCGCTTCACATTCAGCTGCAAACTGATTCAGAGAGAGCTGAAGATCATGGCCTGATGAAGCAAACAGGACAACATCATCTGCAAAAAGCAGTGACCCAATCCTGAGTCCACCAAACTGGACTCCTTCAACACCATGGCTGCGCCTAGAAATTCTGTCCATAAAAGTTATGAACAGAATCAGTGACAAAGGGCAGCCCTGGCAGAGTCCAACTCTCACCGGAAACGGGTTTGACTTACTGCCGGCAATGCGGACCAAGCTCTGACACCGGTTGTACAGGGGCCGAACAGCCTTTATCAGGGGTCTGGTACCCCATACTCCCGGAGCACCCCCCACAGTATTCCCCGAGGGACACGGTCGAACGCCTTTTCCAAGTCCACAAAACACATGTAGACTGGTTGGGAAAACTCCCATGCACCCTCCAGGACTCTGTTAAGGGTGTAGAGCTGGTCCACTTTTCTGCAACCAGGACGAAAACTACACTGTTCCTCCTGAATCCGAGGTTCGACTATCTGATGGACCCTCCTCTCCAGAACCCCCGAATAGACTTTGCCAGGGAGGCTGAGGAGTGTGATCCTTTTTTTTCTAGCATAGCTTTAAAGGTTGCCTCAAAGCTATAACTTTCTCATGGTCTTTAACACCCTGAAGCAGCTTCTTGTTTGTCTTGTGCATGAACTTTATATCTTTCCTTATATCATTTATATCCTTCTTTACATTATTCTTTAGCTCCTTTACGTCCTGCCCGAGAGCTGTGATAATTGCGGTGATCATTACCTTCAGCTCAGACAGTTCTTTACCATCTTCTCCATGCTCCACAGGTGGAGTAGCAAACCCAGTTGGAGTCAGTGTTGCTGGCTCGGGTGGAGTAGTTGTCAAGACGAAAGGTAAGGCCATTTTCAGTTTCAATGAACCTTCTGGAATCAGCGAGTGCTCCTGACCCAACTCAGTTGCACATTCTCTCACACTTTCGCTTTCAGCTGGAGATGATGCAACAGCGTCAGGTCTTGGGAGATCTGTGCTTTCGCCTATCCATTCCAGTTCAGACTCTGGCAGGCTGTACCTTGAACTTGAGGCCTGTTTAAGCTTGGATGAAGCTTTAGCTGTCTTTTCTGCTTCTTTCTGAGACTTTTTGCTGCCACTCATGCTTATATATACTTGTATATACTGTAACGGAAGCCCCTTTGGTTGAGTAAATACAGGATACCTCAGGATGATAAAAAAAAGGAATAACGACACCACTGCTAATGGGAGTTCTGTTTCAGATATCCATCTCCTGAAACAGATGAGAAATCACTTTGTATACTGTTTAAGACACTACATGTCAAATCACTGAACAATGCTACCCTTTTTTGATTTAATTTGAGTTATTATTATAAACAGACATATTCAGATTGCAATAGCAGTTTCAACTTTCATATATGGCACTGTTCCTCTTTTTACATTCAGAAATTATTTTAAATCTGGTTTCAGTAGATTAAGACAGATAGTTTTCCTCAGTGCCTAAATATGACATAGGAGTGCAGTGTCACACTCAGTCTCACAGGAATGTCTCCATCCAAACAGGCAATGGTACCTTTATAAAATTTCTATGTGAAAATCTGAAAAGTGGGAAAAAAAGTTTTGCAGGAACCTGTCAAGTTCAGTAAAATGACTTCTCCAGATTTTCCTGTTTCTTGCTTCTGATCCAAACACTTCCTCTTTTCTTCTAGTGAAGTCATTCCATCCATCCATTTTCCAACCCGCTGAATCCAAACACAGGGTCACAGGGGTCTGCTGGAGCCAATCCCAGCCAACACAGGACACAAGGCAGGAATCCAATCCCGGGCAGGGTGCCAACCCACCGCAGGACACACACAAACACAGCAAGCACACACTAGGGCCAATTTAGAATTGCCAATCCACCTAACCTGCATGTCTTTGGACTGTGGGAGGAAACCTGAGTGCCCGGTGGAAACCCACACAGACACGGGGAGAACATGCAAACTCCATGCAGGGAGGACCCGGGAAGCAAACCCGGGTCTCCTAAATGCGAGGCCACAGCACTACCACTGCGCCATCGTGCCGGCCCAAGTCATTCTACTTTCCATTTTAATTATTTGTTTGGTTTGGCATCTTTGTTGTTTGTATTTTGCCCTTAATTGTCATAAACTATGTTCCTTAGAACAAAATTCCAAAAACTGTAGCAAAAAGCTCCAGAAGGTCTGGCAACCTTTGGCTTGAAAACCAAAAAAGAGAAATAAAAGATTTATTCATCCAAAATGCTCTGCACTACAACAATGCTTCAAGGAGCATGAAAGAATTTCCTTAATATATATTAAGTTATCCACTAGTGAATAAGTCCCAAGAAAACACATCTCCAAAAAGAAGTCGAGAAGCAAATCAAGAGGTAAAAAATACAGAGGATCAACAATAATAATATATAATTATATTATATTATATTATATTATATTATATTATAATAATTAAACAAAACATATATTAACAAATCTAATAAAGCAAACAAAAGATATGTTATTGTACAACATAAATTTATGTAATATATGGGTTTTGTTGAAAATGTAATCCATTTTGCAATCAATGCAATAGTATCAGGCCAATCAAGACATAAAAAGACAATGTTATACTAGAGGCTATGAAACATGTGCAAGGGATGCCTAAATATCTTTTTGGAGGGAGAATGTGGCAATGTGGAATGTGGAAGAGCAAAGAAATGATTCACAATCTTGTCGCCATTAAGTGGCAGCAAGGCATTTCTATTTATGAAGGGAAGGACCAAGATGCCTCTTTGAAGAAGAGTCTAAAACCAAGGAGGTTTGCTTGGAGACCAGGGGCCTCATGTATAAACGGTGCATACGCACAAAAATGTTGCATACTCCCGTTTCCACGCTCAAATCGCGATGTATAAAACCTAAATTTGGTGTAAAGCCACGCACATTTTCACACTAGCTCAAACCCTGGGGTACGCAAGTTCTCTGCTCGGTTTTGCAAACTGGCGGCACCCAGCGTCAAAGCAGTGCTTTTGTTCCAGTGTGGTTTCCCTTTCTTTTTTAGATCCACATCCCTGACACGGCTTTATCATATTGTCATGCTTGGGTCACAGATTTGCACAGAAACACAGGAGGTTGTAGAGACAGGAAGAATTTTATTCAAACACTCATGAATCAAGCGACTCTACATACCAGGTTCATACAGCCATGATAATACGTCTGCGTTAATGTGCTCAGAGCCTGGTCGATGCTTTATCGTAAAACTGTAAGGTTGTAAGCCCAAAAACCATCTCATGAGACGAGAGTTAGTATCTTTCTGACGGTATAACCATTGAAGTGGAACATGATCAGTTACCAAAGTGAAATTTCGACCCCATGAGTAATAACAAAGCTCTTCGACGGCCCATCTAATCACCAAGCATTCCTTCTCAACTGTCGAATAATTGCGTTCCCTAGGAAGTAATTTCCTACTCAAATATGTGATAGGGTGCTCTTCTCCATCAAAAATCTGTGACAGGACTGCGCCTACACCAAACGCACTTGCGTCCGTTTGTAAGACAAAATCCTTTGAGAAATCGAGATTCCACAAAACATAAGAAGACAATGCAGTTTTCAAATCACAAACGGAAAGTTCCAAATTTCTGTCCATAAAATAGGGTGGTTTCTCCTGCCTCTAGTAAGTTCTGAAAGAGGAGCAGTCCTATGTGCAAAGTTAGGGATGAACCTTCTGTAGTAACCAGCAAGCCCCAGAAAAGCACGTACCTGTTTCTGTATTTTTGGCCGCGGGTAAGCAAGCATCTCTTCTGCTTTCCTTAACTGTGACCAAAGTAAACCCCTGCCCATAGAATAACCTAAGTAATGAGCCTCAGACATACCCAGTTTACATTTCTTAGGGTTAAAAGTCAAGCCAGCCTTTCTCAAGCTTTCAAGAACAGCTTGAAGACGTTCTAAATGCGTATGCCAATCATTGCTAAAAATCACAACATCATCAAGATACACCCTGGAATATTCAGAATGAGGATGCAGGATCTGATCCATCATACGCTGGAAAGTTAGAGGTGCCCGCTTTGAAGACCAAATGGGAGTCTTGTAAATTCATAAAGTCCATCAGGAGTCGCGAATGCTGTTTTCTCACAACTGCCAGCCTCTAGAGGCACCTGCCAATAACCTTTCGTGAGATCTAGCGTGGAGATATAGCTCGCCTGACTCAATTTTTCCAACAGCTCGTCAACACTGCATCGGATAAGCATCAAATTTAGAGACCTTATTCAAGCGCCTGAAATCGATACAGAAGCGAACGAACCATCTTGCTTTGGGACTAATTCCACTGGGCTGCACCAGTCACTTTTACTTTCACGAATTACACCTAATGCCAGCATCTTCTTAAATTCTTCGCGCACAATATTTCGTCGCGCTTCCAGAATCCGAAACAGCCGCATCTGTACTCGAACATCGGGTTTAGTAGTGATTTTATGTTCTGCAAGGTTAGTCTTGCTTGGCAAGTCTGAAAAGACATCCGTGTTCCGTTCAATCAAAGATAACAATTCTGTCTTCTGTGAGTCAGTCAAATCATTACCAATGGCAACATCAATCTGAAAAACAGCAGCCAAGGAAGTGTAAACTACCTGTCAGTCATGCTATTCCTTCAAGAGATTAATGTGTAAAATCTGGTATGGTTTGTGCTGGCCTGGTATTTTAACCTTGTAATTTACCAAACCCAAATATCGGGGCCCTGCCATTTAGCTAGGAATTTGTGCGGGTCAGACAGAACCAGTACCAAAACACGATCACCAGGTTTGAATTCACGAAGCTTACTGCGCCTATTGTAAAGACATTTCTGAGTTTCCTGTTCTCATTGTTGATGCTCCACAGCAATAGAAGAAAGCATAGAAATTCTGTCTTGCAACGAAATTACCCGATCTGCAAAGCTCGGTCCTTGAGCTGTTCTCTTGTTTCCTATCCTTTCCTCCCGTACAACATCCAGGATGCCTTGCGGGCGCCTGCCGAATAACAATTCAAATGGACTCAAGCCAGTGGACGCCTGTGGTGGTTCTTGCACCGCATACATAACAAAAGGCAGGACAGAGTCCCAGGTTGTGGGATCATTATGAGCGACTCGCCTGATCATCTGTTTTAAAGTTTTGTTAAATCTGTCAGTCAAACCATTAGTCTCTGAATGGTACTCAGTTTCTTAATAGCAAAGCTGTCACACAATTGTTTCGTCATGCGAGAAGTAAAAGGTGTGCCCTGATCAGTTAAAAATTTCTCTAGGGATGCCAATACGAGTAAAAATATCACACAGAGCTTTGGCTACAACAGAGGAGTTGGCCTTTTTCAAGGCAATCACCTCTGGATATCGTGTTACAACCAACACCAGCAAATATTTGTACCCATTTTTAGTCTTAGGTAAAGGGCCTACAATATCTAATTCCACCCACTGAAAATGAACTTCTAAAATAGGCATAGGACAAAGGGGAACCCAAGGAGGTTTATAAGCGGAGACGATCTGGCAGTCAGGACATGAAGTACAGAACCGTTCAACATCTTTTCCCATATTCAGCCAATAAAATCGTTTTGATAACCGCTGTCTGGTCTTATCAGCCCCTAGGTGCCCTCCCAAGATGTGAGAGTGGGCCTGATGCAAAAGAGTTTCCCTATGTACTTCAGGTACAACTAATTGTTCAATAAATTCCCCCATTAAATGATCTGAAATCACTCTGAAAAGGCAACTGTCCTTTTCTAGAAAGTGTAGGGTTTTCAAGCCCCCGGAATCACGCTCTTGTGGTAATGTGCCTTACTGGCATTACCATTAAGTAAATAAAATTAGTTAAGCGTCCTCTGCTGGGTAAAGAGGGAGGCTTTTGTTTGGAGAAAAAAAAGTATAAAGAAAGGAAACTTACCTTTTTTCATTTATATAGTGCAGAAAGACGTCTTCGCTGACGATATTAGCGTCTTTTGGGGAGTGTCACGGCGGGTCTCATGTAGACTGGAGAGACAGCCTTGCCATTGACCGGCCGGGATGGCGTTGTCGGTCCTCCACTCACTGCGTGTGCCTCCCGCGACATCATAACTCTAAAGTAGCAAGAGAAAGTGTGAAGCGCCTTAATATTATTTAACCTGGGTTAGCATGGGGATCCGTATTCGTAGTTGTCTGAGCTGTAGCTCAGGGGAAGGAGAAAAAAAATAGAAAAATGCTTACGTTCACTTAAGGCAGGAAGTGCAGTCCGCGTCTGAAAAGCCAGCACAGCTATACGCGTGCGCGCGCCGGCTGCTCGATTTTTATAGTAATTATGTGGGAAAGTAGACGCCGCTTTTCGCAAATGCGTTCACGTCATCGCGTACCCCGGGAGGGATGACGTACGGCGGTTTAATTGGTCAGCGTAGGGGCGCCGAATACAAAAGGGAATCGTGGCCTCTAGAAGGGGTTCTTTTCTGAATAGATCTTCTTAGAGAAAGGTACCTGGCAGAACAGCATTACGGCTTGTGCTTTGTTTTTGTAAATATTTTTTTTCATATAAATATCTCTGGATTAACTTTGGTGGAGGTATTTATTGGGTTGAGGTTAGTGGTGCACTGTTTATTTTTGTATATACACTTTTTCTGTATTTTTGAATGTTTTTGGGTGAATCCTGTATTATACACTGTTTGGAGGAGCACCTTCCTGACTTGGATCACTGTGGAGGAAGACAGCTTCACATTTTGTTTTTGTGTATATATTTGGATTTCACTAGTTTGTGTGTATTTTACTTTTTCTTTTGGGACTTTCAAGAAGCACTGTAAATACTGTATATAGTCATTTCTGGGCTCCCTTTAATTACTGATTTTGAGTGTCCTTTGCGGTATTGGACTGTGTATTAATATATATAAATTCTGCAGGACATTATTTTTTGATTTTTTCTTTAAGTGCACCTGTAAATAAAACCTCACTTTATAACTCAAAAACCCCAACCCTTTTTGTGTCTGTGTCTCTCTGTCTTACACCATCATCCTGGTCACGCTCGGTCCCACATACCAGACACCTAGAGTGTAGGCTGGTGATTCCAATTCCCACTACACGGGGTGTCACAGCTCTTGGTAATAAGAGTCATTGGCAGAGCGAGCCTGTTTAAATGCATATTATGATGAGCTATCAGTATGCTGCATGCATACAAAATCTGACTGTTCGCTAATGCTTGGTTTGTGATCGGAGGCATTTGCAATCTGAAAAGATGTAGATGGGCTTGCCCGCCACTCTGGGAAATTGGAACGGGCGCCCTCAGTATCACTGGAGAGGTCGGGTTCAATATCTAATTGGGGCTCTAGATTTTCCCTGACCGCCACCAGTTCTTTGTCTTCATCTTCTTCCCCCCCACTGAGCTTAATAGGCGACTCGGCAAACCGTGCCTGATATTTAGTAATTAGTCTATGAAAAAGGGCATTCTTCCTTCCTATGAGTAATGGCCAGGGGCAGGAGTCTGAAATGTCAGACCAAACTTTAAAGTGGCGACCCTTACAAGTCAAAGGAAGAAGCAATGTCTGATAGTCTTTAACATCACCATGTACACAAGGCATCTGTCGTCAAGACAGTCCCGTCTGACAACACAAAGGTCACTGCCCAAGTCCAATAATGCTGAGATCTCTCGGCCCCCCAACTTCACCGAGATCAACAAGCTATCTTTTTTACCCGAAGAATAGGGAATATCCAATTTCCATTGATTGAGCTGGAGACAAGCGTCATTCTCTCGCCAAGTGACCAGGTTGATCACACCGGAAACATCTTCGGTCAGCTCCACTGCTGAAATATCCTCTGTGACGTCCATGGCCTCCATGTCCTCCACCTGCCTCCCCAGATATGGGCACCTCATCAACAACTGGATTCCCTGAAGGCCTTCCTGACCCCATTCGATTGTCAGGTCCTGAAGCTTGTCTTTGCTCTAGCTGTCGATCAAAGCAACAAGAATGCCCTGGACGCTTTTTCGTAGGTTGTGAAACAGCACCAAATCCACCACTCTTTCTCCAAGCGGTCTGAGAACCTTCCAAGCGTCTGGACATAATCGATAATGATTCAACATCATGACGCAGAAACTCATCTCGAAGAACTGCAGGTATCCTGGCCAGTAATATATTCATGACAACTTTCTCCACAATCCGCTCCATCACGTCTCCTTCAAACCAACATTGCACTTTATGAATCGAATCTTGAATTTGTGCACAGATGGGACCGTCCATGTTTAGTTTCTAGTCGTTAAGTGCAAAACATTTAGCCAAAAAAGTCACAGTCTTACGTAAAACAACTTGCTGCTTCAGGAAATCATAATCGCCGAGCTTATCGCGAGGCACATTCCGTAAGGAAAGTAAAGCATCCCCAGACAAAAAAGGGGTGATGATAACAGCCCAGTGTCTATGTCCCATCCCAATAAAGGCGCCACTTGCTCAAAGGCTAAGAGGAACATCTCTGGGTCATTGCAAGGACCCATCTTTGTCAGCATGTTCTTAGAATTTTCAGGAAGCAGAGGCAAAGGGATATACTGTCGACGGTCATGAACCGGGACATTCAGATCAGAAACAGGAGACGGGCCATCCTCTGGATCATAAGGAAGCAGAACATTCTGAGTGATTTGAAATAACTCCTTGGCATCCATTTATGCAACCACTCCTGGTACCACTTGTCACGCTTGGGCCACAGATTTGCACAGAAACACAAGAGGTCGTAGAGACAGGAAGAATTTTATTCAAACACTGCAAACAAACATTTGTCTCTTTTAAACATTTTAAACGTGCTCCTTGACAGAGATGATAGTTCCGTCTCTCAATAAGAGGTATACAAACGTATCTTCTTCTTTAAAGGAGTACACGTCAGGAGCAGGAAATGTCTGAGAGAGAGAGAGAAAGCAAAACAATCAATTCCAAAGCTGACAGGCGCTGTACAAGGCTTTTAAGTAAGCAGAGTACCACGCGAGAGGTTTATCACACGTTACAGTGCAAGTAAGGTAAGGAAGGTAAGGAGCAATATGAAGGTAGAATGTCAGCTGTTTTCCCAGGGGCGTCTGTGTCCTCTGAGGGTGCGATCAGCCCTCCAGCTTACAATATATACTGAAATTAACCGCATATGGTTTATTAGTTTAAGGCATCTGATTGTTATTAACCTGTAACAATATAATGGTCCACGGAATGGCCAAACTATTCCAAACACCATAGCTGCTTTAGTGTTGTTACTCTCACTGCACCTTCTTCTTTCAGCTGCTCCCGTTAGGGGTTGCCACAGTGGATCATCTTTTTCCATATTACTCTCACTGCACCACTCGGAGTATTTATATCACTGTATCTGAGTGTGGAATCACAGCTCTACAGCAGCTGATCAGAAAGAGAATTATCGGTATACAGCATCAAGCACACACTGCCTCAGCCATGAAGTCTATTAAACTGCTCCAATACGGCAAACACTTTAGAGCCTTTCCTGTACTGACCTCGCGGTTCAGAAACAGTTTCATTCTAAGAACTATAAACACAATCAATCAGTCCATCAAGTGCTCCTTGTAGAACTGTTTGTACTTATTAGTTCACTGTAAACTTGTAAAACTTAAAGGTTTGACAGAATTTGTCTTGATTTCATTCTTTACATCAACAAAGGCCAAAATTTTAGTAGGACATTTTTGTTACGTTACAGCCAGGGTTTCTTCCCCAGCTTATGTTTATTTTCTGTTTTATTGTTATTTTTGTTGTTTCTGAATTCATATTTTTCATGCGTTTTTATGTATTTTTTTAATATCATTAGGTTTATTATTTAGTATTTATATATTTAAGTTTCAGTCTATTTTTTGTGTTTTGTGGTCAGTATCCCAAGAGCTAGAGCCACCATGGCATCAGTACTTTAGGATTACCCTCAGCCTTTATATTGATTCTGAGGAGATGGTCACAGTAGTGTGCCATACAAGTTTTTTGGAGTAGAGATCTTCCTATTGTATCACTGGATTTTCTAGGGTTTTTTTTGTGAACCTTTTCTACTGGCTATTGGATTGTGAATATAGGCTTTGATTGCTTTTTAGGTGCATCCATTTACCTCATTTTTGCTTCATTTTGCCATATTTCATTTTTCTTTAATTATTTAAAAAATCTTTGAATTTAAAAAACAGTTTTTTGCTTTTGTCCTTTTTTTTGGTCTTTCTCTCCTTAAAGGGCATTTATGTTTATATGGGCATTTAGAAGTAGTTTTTGCTATTGAAAGCCTAGGCACCATTTTTTGACCTGAGTAGACGTTGAAGCCTGCCTTTTGAGTTTAGGGACAGGCTGCCAAGGGTGAAGTCTTTTATTGAGACTGAACAGTAAAGGATCCTTTCTGGCTCTTATGTTAATTTTGAGGCCTGTGCACAGTAGCTCTTACAGCCTGTTAAGAGCTACTGTGCACATATAAATAAACATACATATGCATTCACATACTTTAAAATAACACATGTGCCAGAGTATAAAGTGTATAGAATATATGGCTTCTACTTGTCTAGTGCTGTTTAAAAGAATAACAGATTACAGCTGGCAAAATAAAATAAACTACAAATTTCCAGTCTGCATAGCCTGCAGATAAAATAAATCTATGTGGTCCATGTTAGTAAAAGAGAAATGCAGGTCAAATTTCTCTGACTTTAGTAAACTGATAATCCAGCCACTTCCATTGCATTCTGCAACATACAGGAAAATTTTGATGAATATTGACAAAGGCATGCCTCTGCTGTCCTCTTCAATCTTTCCTGACAGTAACATCAATGTTAATATTGAAGGTCTGTTGAATTACCTACATTTTTTAAATTACTCTTCCAAATCACTTATGGTGTAGTTCTTGTTCTAAAATGTAACATTCTCAAGCCCACCTAATTCAATCCAGAGTAACATGGGGTTGAAACCCCGGCAGCACTAGGCATAAGGCAAGAAACAGCACTAGACAGGATGCCAGTCCATCACAGGGTTCCACTCGCACCCAGTCTGAGTCAAAGAAAAAAAAACATCTTACAAAAATGCCATCAAAGAAAGCCTATAAGGAACAACATCATAACTTCTAGAGAGAGAAGATAACTCAGTCATATTTTGACATCTAGAACTGTCCAGCCACTCACAATCATCACACCAAGCTTAAGAAGAAAAAGCCTGCAACAAATAAAGCTATAACCACCTTATACAAAGCTTGTTCTGTGACCCTGATTTAAATGATTTAAGTTGTATATTTTCACATCAAAATATGATTTTGCTAATGAATGAAGTTATGATTGGGATAAACTTTGGGTATTACCTCTCTAATGTTGTCTTGTTTTTTCTGACATTTAGCAATGATTGAAGATAAATTAACATAAAATTATGCTCGTTCAAGTTAAGTTCTTTAAGAGGTAACAATCTGAGTACAGCCTGCCATGACTCAGCAAGAGAAGAATTTCAAGCAAGACTTTGGCCTCTGTTAGATTAAGCAGCCCTTTCAAAAGTACTATAGCTATCCAGGTGTAAAAAATCCAACAGGAGTAGCCATTGCAATGGCTCTTGGCATTTGCTAAGGTACAGTATTCTAAAGTGTAGCCCTTTCAGGTCAAGCAATCCGAAGGCAGATCGACATGCCCACAAAACCTGGCATGGACGGCTAATGCAATGGAGCAGCTTCTAGGCCCTAGTAAGGTAACAAGGTTAAGGTAGCCAGTGTTGAGGTGTTCTTGTTTGTATTTGATGTATTCTGTGTTTGAGTGAATGTTGATTAGGTTAAGTGTTGTGGGATACATAACAATCAAGGTCAGCAGTTTTAAATATTTTCGGTATTAATTTACCGACTAATATAAAAGAACCTTGGAGGTACCATATATGCTTGTGGATAAGTTCACCCGCGGATAAGTCTAGACTTGATTTTACAGTATAATTTCTGGTATTTTATAATGTCGGTCGTATAAGTCAAATGTGGGAAACTTGCACTATTGGTACAAGGGATTATGATATGCTAATGCCCACCTGAGATGGTAACCATGGAGCACATTGCCTTTTTTCTATGTGGGTACGGCAATGTGCTGTATCAGTGCATGCTCCTAATCTCTCTCTCAGTCTCTCAGAGCCTGCTCTGCCTCAGGGGACCACTTCCTGAATGAACATGTGGTTATAGGTAGCTCCCTCATTCTTAGTTTGTAGTGAGTCTGAAGCAGAACCAGGTTATGATCTGCTTTCCCAAGTGCAGGCAGCGGGGTGATGCTGTATGCGTCCTTAACGTTTGCATACAGTAGGTCAATAGTCCTATTTTTCCATGGTGTTACAATCCACATACTGAGAGAAGGCAGGTAATGTTTTGTCCAGCATCACATGGTTACAGTCTCCAGGGATTAGCACAAATGCCTCAGGGTGCTGCGTTTGTAGTTTAGCAACAGCGGAATGGATGATGGCACCCGCTATCTCCACATCCGCCCAACAATAACAACAATGATGTGTCCAAACTCTCTGGGCAAGTAATAGGGACACAGACTTACGGCCAACAGTTCGATGTCCCTGCAGCAAGTGGAGATTTTGATGTTTACATGTCCAGAGTTGCACCACCTTGTATTCACATAGAGAGCGAGTCCTCCTCCTTTCCGCTTCCTGCAGGTATTTGCGTCTCTGTCTGCTCTAACTGCACTAAACCAGGGTAGCTCCACGTTAGCATCTGGGATGTTAGTTGTTAGTTTCACAAAAACACAACAAACTGCATTCTCTGTAGGTCCTGACATTTTTCACCAGTGCAGCCAGTTCGTTGATCTTGTTTGGTTGTGAGTTCACATTTCCCAGGATCACAGAAGGCACCGAAGGCTTGTATCGCCACTTTCTTGTTAGCCGCTTAGCTTTTAGCTTAGCGCCGGCTTTACTGCCATGATACGACTTTCTTACCTCGTCGGGTAAATAGGGAACCACACCGGCACGGGCCTTTGTTCTCAGCGCTTGAAGTTGACTACCAGAATAGACGAGTCTCGGCGTTGTGTAAAAATCCATGTCCAAGTAGTAAAAAGTATTATAAAGTAGTACATTAAATGCTTCATATTGAATGTGTTCTTCTATGTGCTCTGTGTGTGAATCAATACATGCTTCTTAAACGGGCTTTCTCAAACACCAACAGGACACAGAATACATTACATTCATGATATTACAGCTCATTTAAATACTAAGATGTATACTTGATATCATTTTCATGATAAAATGAATCAAAGCATGCATTAAACCTGGGGGCATGGTGGCACAGTGGTAGAAATTTGCTGATGTTCCTGCCTTCCTCAAGATGCTTGCTGGGATGTGCGTGACCCTCGATGAAGTAATTTAATGCAGCAGTACTGCCTCTTTCAAATGTATCAACTCCCAATTCCTGTCCTTCCTTTTCTTTCTCCATGTAACCAACCACCACATGATAAGCCCTGTAATAAATGTCAAGCCATCTTTTCGGCTTAGAAAGCTGATTCTTCAAAACCTTCTTCAGCACACCTTAAATCCATTCGCACCTTTCCATCAGTGTCTTATGTGTCAATAATAACAAGCAGCCTACTATCCCATCCCGCCACCAACACAGAAAGGGCAGAAAGGTCTCTCAGCTCAAGTCTGTTTACCTGCGTGTGAGTTGCTGGGAGTTGTATAGGGTAAATAATATATCGTTACAGTGGAACCTCGGTTCGCCAAACTTTTGCCTTGGTTCACGACCACACACTCGGTATACGAACAAGCCAGTTTCCCTTTCAGTTTGTGTGCGCCGATGATTTCCGCACTTGTTGCATTGTTCTCGGTCAGACTGCCTGCCTGCTAGAGAGAGAGCGAGAGCCACGTGCCTGCTGGGGAGGGGGAGATTGCTACACGTGTTTGCCTGCCTGTGCCGGGGGTTGGGGGATGGTTCGCGTAAAGGTACTGCCTGCCTTCTGCTGAAGGGGAGGGGGGGGGGGTAGAGCTGAGAGAGAGCGTGCCTGCCTGGCTGGTTCATTTAAGCAGAGCCACTCCCTGTTCATTGTTCTCAGTCAGACGTGCGTGCTTTTGCAGTTAACTATGGCTTCTAAGCAAGTGTAGAGTGGTGAGAAGAAAGTTTTGAAGAAAATTGAAATCAAAGTAAAGAAAGAAATTATTAAAAAGTATGAGCGTGGCGTTCGTGTTACTGATCTTGCCACCGAGTACAAGAAGTCAAAACCTACAATTTTGACTATTCTAAAGCAGAAAGAATCTATTAAAGCAGCTGATGCTGCAAAATGAGTTACAGCGTTAACCAGGCAGAGGCCTCAAGTGCTGGAAGAGGTGGAAAAACTGTTTACCAGTTTACTCATTTACTAATTTGAGAATCCTCGTGCTTTCAAGCAGCACAATGTAAGCAAAGCCAGACTGCCAGTGATGTGGAGGGCAAACACGAAGGGTTGGGTCACAAGGAATTTGTTTTTGGAATGGCTGCATGAGGCTTTCGCTCCCACCAGCTAAACAGCTAAAAACACCAGAAACCCAAGAAATCACATGAGAGAAAACACCTGAAGGAAAACATCCCTCCATTGTGGAGCCAGGCTGTTCCTCCTCACTTCACGCCAGAACTCGACTCATGCAAGGTTAGTTTTCTTGGTGGTTTTTGTATTACGGATTTTTCAAAAGTTAATTTTTCAGTTCGTAGCGTGAATTGTTGCAATGTTACTTTTCTATTTTTTCAAATGTTCACTTTTTTCCCTGTGCTTAAAACTCATTAAAGTGTTTACAGATGGAGTTGTTCATAGCGTGATTAGTTGCAATGTTACTTTTCTCTTTTTTTCAAATGTTCCTTTTTTTCCGCTGTGCTTAAAACTCATTTTAAAAAAAGTGTTTACAGCGATCGGGCTGTAAGGCTAAAATAGCGTGGTCTTGTTACTTTTTTGGTTGCTTGTGGTTGGTTTTTAAATAAATTTCGGATTTGTTCTAATGTTCCTTTTTTTTCCGCTGTGCTTAAAACTCATTTTAAAAAAAGTGTTTACAGCGATCGGGCTGTAAGGCTAAAACAGTGTGATCTTGTTACTTTTTTGGTTGCTTGTGGTTGGTTTTTAAATTAAAGTTCGGATTAGTTAAAATGTTCCCCTCTGTTCAGAGAGAGAGAGAGAGAGAGAGAGCGGGAGCGAGCAAGCTCACTAAGAGAGCTTGTGCTGCTGACTTTGGGGGATGGGGTCGTGGGGTGTGTGTGCTACAGAGAGAGAGAGTGCGAGCGAGTGCAGAGAGAAAGCAAGTGCGTGCTGCTGACAGGGGAGGGGAATGTGTGTGTGCTTCAGAGAGAGAGAGAGTGCGAGCGAGCCTACTCGTGTAGCTGAGCAGGGTGCCTGGGTGTTTTGTGTCAGTGTTATTCAATGTTTTTACATTAGTTTACTATTACACTGTGCATTCTATGGTGTAATTAACTATATTTGTGCATATTTACATACAGTTCGTACGGTCTGGAACGGATTAATTGTATTTACATACAATCCTATAGGGGAAATTGCTTCGGTTCACGGCCAACTCGGTTTACGACCAGAGTTTTGGAACGAATTATGGTCGTGAACCGAGGTTCCATTGTATTTGTAATAAATTAATTTCATGTGTGTTCCTGTGTCTACAACAATCTATGTAAACACATCGTTAACACAGAAACATTTTTCGTGTTTTAGTAATAACTAGCAAAATACCCGCGCTTCGCAGCGGCGAAGTACTGCATTAAAATTTTTATTAAGAAGAAAATTAAACCTTTTTAAACTGAGGGAAAATATGCCAATAATTCTTTGTTAAGGATCTCTTTGTATACCATGTTGTCAGTTCGTCCCTCCGGTTGTAACATGACCAAGCTGTGCACTGAGCTTACTCTTGAGCATGTAACTTACAGTTGGCCATGTGAACAGTAATCTTGTCTCAAATCTCACTGCTTGGATTGCTGCTGTCATAATCGGTTTGAGTTTCATGGTTTGTTTCAATTACGACAGTATTTACAGGATTTGTTGTGTTGAAGTGACATTTGGCATCTGTCAAGCGTTGTAAGCACACAAACGGTTTCATCGATAAAATCACATCCAGCTTTTGAGAGTTTAAACATTCATAAACATCAAACTGTCTACTACTGAAATCGTCTCTTGTGAATCTAAGATGTTTAAGAGGCGTTGGCGGTTGTCGAAAGGTGTAAAATATTTGGCCATTTCGGTACACTTGAAAGCGACAACCGAACAATTCAGCGGCAGCCATCAACTCACATGCAGAACCATAGGTGAAGGGCTTAAGCATTTCACTCTTATAGTGCTCCTGTGTAGTATAATTATCTCCTGTACCGTCATCAGTCCACACCTTGAACCTGTCCCAGTCATTCAATACATAAGACAGAATGTTCCTCCGGATATCAAGAGTGAGCCTGATATGGCCGTGCAATATGCAACAAAGAGAATGGAAAAGGTAGGTGCTATCTCCGGGCATGGAAACCACTCGGTAAGTGACAGTTCTTTGATCAATAATGATCATCTTGATAGACATGGTAATGGGGGTTGGAATGATGAAGGAAATGGGTACCTGAGCAATGTAAAGTAAGTGTAAAATACCTATACAATAACTATAATTGTAATAAACAAACAATAAAACAGCGGAGAAGCCGTGGAATAAACAAAAAGGCTGTAGTTATCAGTAGGGAGACGTGAATCCCGTGGCGAAGCAAGGAAGGGAATGTAGAGACCGGAGTGATGGACGGTCTTATATAGGCAGGCAGCCAACAACATGGGAGGCGTTGGGATGGGGGACCCAACGCCACCTCACACGGTGACCGAGGTGCAGGCTATGGACGTATATATGTACGTAAGTACTATTCAGTTAGCGTTGGGAACCTGTGTATCATATTTCTTGAAGATGGGCCCATAAGTAACAAAGACTGTTGAAAAGTTCAATATGGCGGCTGACAGTGGCATCATACCACCGAAATAAGTACGTACATTGGTTTCGGTTAGTGCAGGGAAGCCGCCTACGAAATTTCGAGAAGATGGGGCCATAAATAAGAAAGTTCAACATGGCGGACGTTGTTGACCGTTATGACCATTACGCGTAGAAATTCGAAATGAAACCTGCTTAACTTTTAAGTAAGCTGTAAGGAATGATCCTGCCAAATTTCAGCCTTCTACCTACACGTGAAGTTGGAGAATTAGTAACGTTGGAAAGTTCAATATGGCGGCTGACAGTGGCGTCATACCACCGAAATAAGTACGTACATTGGTTTCGGTTAGCTCAGGGAAGCCACCTACCAAATTTTATGAGGATGTGGCCGTAAATAAGAAAGTTCAACATGGCGGACGTTGTTGACCGTTATGACCGTTACGCGTAGAATTTCGAAATGAAACCTGCTTAACTGTTGTAAGTAAGCTGTAAGGAATGAGCCTGCCAAATTTCAGCCTTCTACCTACACGGGAAGTTGGAGAATTAGTGACGTTGGAAAGTTCAATATGGTGGCCGACAGTGGTGTCATACCAACGAAATAAGTACGTACATCGGTTTCTGTTAAAAGTTCAATATGGCGGCCGACAGTGGCATCATACCACCGAAATAAGTACCAAATTTCAGCCTTCTACCTACACGGGAAGTTGGAGAATTAGTGACGTTGGAAAGTTCAATATGGCGGCTGACAGTGGTGTCATACCACCGAAATAAGTAAGTACATTGGTTTTGGTTAGTGCAGGGAAGCCGCCTACCAAATTTCGTGAAGATGGGGCCATGAATAAGAAAGTTCAATATGGCGGACGTTGTTGACCGTTATGACCGTTACGCGTAGAATTTCGAAATGAAACCTGCTTAACTTTTGTAAGTAAGCTGTAAGGAATGGGCCCGCCAAATTTCAGCCTTCTACCTACACGGGATGTTGGAGAATTAGTGACGTTTGGAAAATTCAATATGGCGGCCGACAGTGGCATCATACCATTGAAATAAGTACGTACATCGGTTTTGGTTAGCGCAGGGAAGCCTCCTACCAAATTTCGTGAAGATGGGGTCAGCCTTCTACCTACACGGGAAGTTTGAAAATTGGTGACGTTGGAAAGTTCAATATGGCGGCCGACAGTGGCGTCATACCATCGAAACAAGTAAGTACATCGGTTTCGTTTAGCGCAGGGAAGCCGCCTACCAAATTTCGTGAAGATGGGGCCATAAATAAGAAAGTTCAACATGGCGGACGTTGTCGACCGTTATTGACTGTTATGACCGTTACGTGTAGAATTTCGAAATGAAACCTGCTTAACTTTTCTAAGTAAGCTGTAAGGAATGAGCCTGCCAAATTTCAGCTTTCTACCTACATGGGAAGTTGGAGAATTAGTGATGAGTGAGTCAGTGAGTCAGTGAGTGAGTGAGTCAGTCAGTGAGGGCTTTGCCTTTTATTAGTATAGATTGACAAAATGTAGACATGAAATGTATAATGTGTAAAGCCTGAAGTCCAAATTATCAGATAAACACTATCAAGTATAACAAAACAAGTGCACTCTTATTCAAGAATATAACTGCAGAAAAAACTTGCGTTAGGGTGCGACTTTGACATGTCCTTAATATGACTGCTTTGGTGGCGCAGCGGTAAGAACTGCTGACTGGTAATCAAAAGGTGGCCAGTTCAATCCTGGATGCCTAAGTTTTGAGAAGTGAACTGCTCTTATTCTTACTATTATAGAATAAAAACATACATTTGATTTGAGTCTGTAATTGCCAATGTATATTTATGGTACTTGTAAAGGTTAGTTTTTTTTTTTGTCTTCAGTTTTATTCTCCTAGTCATGGTCACGCTCCCCCCAATCTGACACTGCTGTTTTCAGATAAAGACGTGCTATAACGGAGGTGAACTCAGATAATGATGATGAGGATTCTACATCGGAGAAAGAGAACACATAAGAACAACAGCAGCTGCAGCAGGAGTAAAGGCGATGAGATGGCACGGTTTAGATGCAGCAACAGGTCGGCACGCTCACAAAGTACATTTGTAATGCCATGAAAAGTGAATGCTAATACTGCAGTATGCGAGCAATGGTACGTGAATGCAAGTCACACTTTTGCTGTTGCTGTACTTTGTATATAAAAGCCAGATCGAATGTTATTTACCTATTTACCTTGATTTATTTACTTATCTTCCTAAAGTGTAAAGTCACAATTGGATTGCAGAGCTTCCTGTGTTAGATCGACACGGGCATGCTCACAAAATACACGAAAAGTGCATGCTGACACTTCAGTATGTGAGCAATGGTACAAGAATGTAGTTAGACTTCTTTTTTTGGGCACATATACTGTCCAGATCTAAACAGTAGCATGGAGAATCATTCGCATACTGAAGAGTCTATAGCTGCAGGTGGAAGCTTCCGTCATACATTTGCAGTCGTGAGCATGCCCTTAATTTTTGCTTTGAATTTTTTGACAGTGACTTCTGATCAATGTCTCTCGTTTTGGATTGATTTAACTATTATTTGCTTTCCTAATTTCTGACTGATCCTGAATTTGATTTTTGTTTCCACCATTTACTTACTGTCCATTTCTTGGTTGCAATCCTTTCGATTGCCTCTTAATTATCTAATTTGTTTCTAAACAGTGTTTTAGTTTAGCCAGAGTTTTATCCCTGGCTCATGTTCATTTCCGTTGTTATGTTAGTAGTCATGTATTTTGTATTATATTTTTGTCATGTATTTTTACAATATTGTTTTGTTTTTGTTTGTTTTATGTATGTTAATTATGTGCCCTGCCTGTAATGATAGAGTTTCATCATGAAATAAAGCTGTAGGACTGCCATTTGTCTATTGACAGGCACGAGAACTTCGGAGTCATGTTGAGGACTCTGGAAAGATAAGCAATTCCAGCCCAAGCCAAAAGGGAGCACCAGCGTTAATATATTTTTCCTCTCTATCCACAGTCCAGAAGCTTCTAGAACTGAAGAGCACTGAGGTCACTTCCACATCTGCCACCAAGTCCTGCCCCTATAGGAACTATCAGATAAAACAACCACGACAACCAGAAGTGGACATTCATTCAGGACCAGGAGACTCTCTTAATTTACTTAACCTCAACATTGGCTGTAATTGATTGCACCCTTGTGTACCTGTTTATTTCAATCGATCGATTTAAGTTCCAGCATTATTAAACAGGATTGTTGGCTAATTCCCCAACATTTCTTTGTTTCTCTTTTTTCACAATATATAAATCTATGCATTTCATTTGTAAGTGCTACTGTGGATTCCTAGTCTTTGATTCTTTACTTTATTCATTGTTTTTTGAATTTGGATTGCTGACTGGATTAATCTTTTTCTTATTTATAGATCCTTTTCATAACAAATATTTTCAAATAGTCACACGGTTTTAACATTTTTATCCCTCTTTGTTATATTTTGGCAGAGAAGATTGTTTTGATTATTTTGCTGTTGTGTTTTTTGATTATTCTTTTCTTTTTTTTATATCGTTTTGTTCTTGGGCTTTCTTTTTAGCAGTGTCTTTATTGGCTAAAAGTTTGGGGAATCCCATTCTGAATACTAGTCCTCAGACAGCATGGATGTGGATTTCGGAAGCTAGGGCCTCATTTTGATATTTTGGGGCTCCAATTCACACAAACTCTTTCTGTTATCTAAAAACAAGTAAAGATTCAGGCCCATCAAGACAAACACTATCATCATGTGAAAATCAAAAACCCAAACTCAATACATAGATCAGAAGTCGATTTCCAGGAGCACTAACTAAATAAACACACACTATTCTTATTTTTCTGCAAACTGTGGAAAGAATTTAATACCTTTTACCTCAGAAGTGAAATCCAAACACTTACGGCTCAACCCCCTAGCAACACTATAACAAAACTCCACAAAATGGCAGCAGAACAGAATTGAAAATGGCATCCAAAGAAACGACTCAAAATAGTTGCAGATATTCAAAAGTAATCTTCTAGAATGGTAGTAACCATATAACTGACTTATGCTAAGTTCAAAACCTTTATTTACATAAAAAGGAAAGCAATGATAGGACTCAAACATAAAACTGTCTGTTACTAAACTATTAAAACCTTTTGAAGAAATACTGCTGCCTTGAATGTACATTAGAAAGAATTCCTACCATCAAGTTACCACCAACTGCTTAGCTAAATTAAAAACTTACTTAAATTATTTTTTATACTCAAATTTGTATTTGACAAAAAAGACAATGTTGTAACAATAGAATTTGACAGTCCCACCACCACCACTCTCATCCTCCCAAAATTACTTTAATGATAACATTAACCTCTGACAGCAGCGCAGCATGTGAAACAGAAAGAATAGTGATTACAGGGTTACATCATTGGAAATGTTCTAACATCATTGTAAAAATGTGCAGGATTTCCATATATGGTGCGTGCCAAGGAAAAAAAAACAATCCTGTTGTTGAGTTGCAAATTCTGTTTAAAAATAATATGTGTTTGAAACTGACAAATAAAAAAGGGTACAGTGTGATTATATACCATCCACTCAAGGTCATTCTATAACATGCAAATTAAATCTTTAAATGCTGCAGCTCAGACCTAATTAGAAATGATATTGTATATTATATGCATTTATAGATGACTGTTGTAGGCAACAAAAGACATTTTGTTTCTCCTAAGATCATTTTTTGAAGACATTAACCTTGCCTTTGAAAACTGTACAGTATTCTGCCTTGTGGTTTCTTTCAGCTTGCATGACAACCACAGTGATTATTCTTGGCTTAGTAAATGATTTATGTGCTCAATTAGTTTGAAGTACTTCCCACTGGCTGCCTGTCTCCTCTTTAAATTGACTGTTTGCCTTTCTTGTCAAATATATGTATGAATCTCAGTGATTTTGGAACCACTTTTTTACTTATTTATTTTCATTTGTAATGTTGATAATGAGATTATTGAAGATTCATCCTTTTAACAAATGCCTTTTGTGAAAACAGTATTACTTGAATATTTGTTATTACAGTTCTTACAGTTTGTCATCAAAATACTTTTGGGGGAAAAACCAAGAGAAGGCAATTTAATAAATGGGGGAAGCAGTTGGGATGACTATGTGAGAAACAAAAAAATGAGCAAGGCACACACATTGTAAGATGTTTAAGAAGATGTAAAGGGAGAAAATAGAAAAAAAAAAATTAGCCTTGAATGGCTATTATGGAATACAGCAGATAACAATTTTTCTTTTCAGACACTTTCTGTGATCAAAATTCAGTAACCACCAAGCTGAAAGAAGAAGATGATTGTGCATGGTACCCAAAGAGCTGGGACCATTCTGATGTCCCCGTTCTTGAAACCTCCTTCTGGCTATTTAAGGCCAAAGAAGAGCAGCATAGGTTGTATTGCATTGAAGTTGTTGGGGTCTGTAAGTATTGTTTTTTTTTTTTTGCTTGTTTGGATTTCCTAGTTTCTCAATTTATTTCTACTCTGGTCTGTGGTTTGTTCAGAATTGTGTATTGGATACTTATTACCTTGTAGGTAAATACTTTTTTGCTGTTTTTGAATCCTACTTTATTTGTGTTTTTTAAATTAATATTTTTATTTATAAAGTATCCTCTTTACCTTTTGGTTACAGTGTGAAATTTTTATAGTTTTCTTCCTCTTGTCAAGCATTTATTTTTTTGCGACTGTTAATTTTCAATTTAAAAATCATTTCACCCATTTTGGGCCTGGTCAAGCTGAAGCCTGTCAGTATTGGTTGGAAGCAAGCAGGTCAAGGTTAAGCCAATTTTGGGCTGGACACTAAACATTCTGGCCTTTTTTTGTGTCATGTTTGGAGGCCTCACACCCAGTTTTTCATGTTTGTGACTCCAGCATAAAACACATATAACATGAATTTAATGCCAGCAAACAAAAATATTGCATTGGAAAAATGGCAGGATCTTAAATTATAATTAAAGCGTTACTTTTATATAAAAATTAAGATGCTGCTCCTAGAATAGCTCACAGTTCAGTATAGTTTATGCCTTACTACAGAATAACTTTTACTCCTACAAATACTTAGTGTCGCAGTAGGGGGCGCTAGCGCTCCCTTGAACCCTCATGTACCATGCCAAACACCAGGTAAAAGTGCAATAATCCTTTGTTTTATTATAATAATTATGTGCACTAAGCACCCTCCACTCCACACTACTCATAAACAATCACAATACTCTAATAATAAATCAATAAACCAATCCTCCACTCCCAGACGCGTTGCCCTCCTACCACCCAGCTCAGCTCGCCATCTGGGAGCTCCCACAGTCCTTTTTTACTCCCTGACCCGTAAGTGTTCCTGCCCAACAGTCCACAAGTCCTTATTCCTTCCGGGTCAGGGTAAATAGTACTTTTCTTCACCCCGGAAGCCCGTCGCTCTCCCTGTGACGAACTTCCAGGTCATAGTGCACAAATGAGTCCACTGGCCTCCCGACAGCGACTCCCAGTGGTCCCCAAGGTATCCAGCAGGGCTGTGCATAAAAAGTACATAGTCCATGAGGCCCTGCTGGAATTCGGGGCCCGTCCATGCTCTCGGGAGAGCTCCTCCTGGCGGCCTGGGGGTGAGGGCCGGAATATGAAGCCGGCCATCCACTACATTAGATATTTCTCATGATTTCTTCACTGCTCTGCTCCAGTAGCTGAAAGACAGTTCTTTCCAGTGCTATCTGCAGCCTTTTTTCCTTTTCTCTCTTTAATCCAGTGGTAGCTCTGCTGCCTTGTAACAGGCAGATTTGGATTCACGGTCTGAGTTCTCCCTGCATGGAGTTTGCAAATTCTCCCTCTGTCTTTGTGGGTTTTCAAAGACATGCAGCTTTGGTGGACATGTTTTGCCATATTGACACTATTGTGTGTGTGTGAGTGTCCACCTAGTGATGGACTGGCACTATGTCTAGATATTGTTCCTCCCTTGTTCCTTATACTTGTTGGGCTCTAGCTTCCCAGTTATCCTGTTCAGGATAAAGTGGTTTAAAAAATGGATAGATGTATAGATGGACATCCTCCTCATAGATCTCCTTCTTTATTCTTGTACTCACAAAATAAATGTGGAAAACACAGATGCTTCAAACTACATTTTCAAATATTTGAACAGAAATAACACGGTATGTAGCTGATTCCAGACTAATAGCTATTTGTGTATTATATTAACATTTTTATGTTATATATATATATATATATATATATAGTGGCGTATGGCCGGTCGTTTATCCCAGCCAATACCCCCAGGCCACCAGATGGAGCCCTCCCTGCAGCATGGAGGTGCCCTGAAGACCAGCAGGGAATCCTGGATAATGGAGTTTTTATCCACAGCCCTGCTGGATACCATGGGGGCCGCTAGAGGATGCTGCAGGGAGGAACAAAGAGTATTTGCCCTACACCCCGTAAGTACGTACGAGTCACACGAGGTTGAAGAAAAAGGACTTTTTATCTGACCTGGAAATGTTCCTAGTCACATGGACAGAGGCAGCAAAACACTTCCGGGTCAAGGACTATAAAGGTTTGTGGGAAATCCTCAGACGACGAACTGAGCTGGGTGGAAGGGTGGCAACGCGTCTGGGAGAGTTGGAGGATTGTATTATTGTGGTGATTTATATGAGTATTGTGTAGAGGAGGGTGCTTTGTGCACTTTGTATTAATAAAAAGTCATTATTATGGACGATAGCGCCCTCTATCTGTCACAGTGGCGTAGTCGGCAGGATTCTCTGGCTGTCGATTTGGCAGAGGACCTGTTACAAAATTTTCTGTGGGCAGAGAACCCTAAGAAGGCAGCATCAGGACACGCAGCAACATCGCCTGAACCCAGGTTCTTCAAGTCCGTCATGGGAAAAAAGAAGCTGAAGCCAAGCAGCAGCACCAGCGGAGGAGATCCACTCACCATGGCCGACACCCGGGAGGGATTACAGAGTGGCTGCGCAGCACGGGAGAAGCCTCCGGAGGAAGATAATTACACCAAGGTATTTGCCGGCGTATTTGACGAACATATATTTAAAACATCTCATTTAATACCATGCACATACCTCGGAGAATGTAATCCGGAGGTTCTGCGGGAGGCAGACAAATCTTCCGAAGACGGCGGTGCGCTCTTGGTCAAGCTTGTGGGGAAAATAATGGACTTCCGCATGTCGGGTGGTGGCGAGGGACATGTGATTCAACCCGGTGCATTGTGGGAAGGAGAAGGTCCGCGTCCCGTTGCTTCCAACTTTGCCCACAAGGAGACGGACTTGGATGTTTCGAAGGGGAAGGGGCAGACGAGCGAAGCACCGCTCACCCCGCAAGAAGGTAAGGAGGGCCGGGAAATGGCTGATCGGTCTGCAGACGAATTTATAAAGACAGACCGCAGTCCGCCGAAATGGCGACCCGGTCCTCTGATACAAAGAACACCAATTCTGAGAAGCTTCTGTGAGACCCATCAGAACATGTGCCAGCAGCAGGCGTGTTCATTGGCTCCCAGCCGGTAGGTAAGCAAAATAAGGAAGTAAGCCTGCCTTCGGCCGAATTAAATAACTGTTTAGATGTGCAGGAACTCGAGAAACTGATCGAGCCTATGTGAAGTATTTTTCAGATGCTGGAAGCAATTAAGAAAATAATCGGCGATTTGGGAGCGACGGCCGAAGTGCCTTTAAGACGGGTGGAGGAGTACCTGCAGCGATTTGGTCAAGAGCCTCCCGTATTGATTAATTCAATGGTGCAGGTAAGCGAGACCCGTACCATACATAATGGAGGGACGCAGAGTGAACTGGGCCCGCAATTGATTAGTAGCGGGTGCCAATTCTCTGTGAGCCCTACAAGGAAGATTAGTACATTGACCGAGTGGGTGGGGAAAGCATCAATCGAGCAGCTGAATAGTGCTGTCTCTCAGAACGATGCGGAGCTGAAGATGCTGCCCCAGGATATATACAAGTCAAAAGGGATTCAGACAGTAAAAGGGCTCTCTTTAACTAATAGAGAGACCCAAACTGTGAACAAGTCCCAGATTAAGAAGGAGATCCCAAAAGAAAAACGGGGGTCTCCTAACAAAATAGTAAAATGAGCTGAAAGCTCAAGGGCGGCGGTGGAACCTTCCTCAGGGGAAAAAGGGGCGGAGCCAGCATTTTCTAACTGTTTTCAGTTCCGCAGATGGAGAGTAGCAGGAGGAAGCAGGCAGTGCTATGGATGCCAAAGGTCGGGCCACATTTGGCGATATTGTCCTGGGAGAACAGGGGACCAGATGTTGAATTGGATTAATATTCCCCCTAGACTCTCCAGGGAACGTGTAGCAAGGATCAGCCAAGGTTCGACCAGAAACTCCTCTTGGAGGAAGACTTCCCGCGCGGGGCTGGATATTCCGAATCATAATTCTTCTCTGGTTGGTACTGTGGCATATGGCCGGTCGTTTATCCCAGCCAATACCCCCAGGCCACCAGATGGAGCCCTCCTTGCAGCATGGAGGTGCCCCGAAGACCAGCAGGGAATCCTGAACAATAGAGTTTTTATCCACAGCCATGCTGGATACCATGGGGGCCGCTAGAGGACATTGCAGGTAGGAACAAAGAGTATTTGCCCTACACCCCGGAAGTACGTCCGAGTCACATGGACAAAAGGAATGACATGCTTCCGGGTTGAAGAAAAAGGACTTTTTCTCTGACCCGGAAGTGTTCCTAGTCACATGGACAGAGAGAGTAAAACACTTCTGGGTCAAGGACTATAAAGGATTGTGGGAAATCCTCAGACAACGATCTAAGCTGGGTGGAAGGGTGGCAACGCATCTGGGAGAGTTGGAGGATTGTATTATTGATTATTGTGGTGATTTATATGAGTATTGTGGAGAGGAGGGTGCTTTGTGCAATTTGTATTAATAAAAAATTATTATTTTGGACTTTTATCTGGTGTCTGATGTACTGTCCGAGGGTTCAAGAGGACGGTAGCGCCCTCTATCTGTCACAATATATATATATATAAATATAAAGAATGGACACTGTATAGCGCCTGACCCGACACAGATTGGACATGGGAGGCACGTGTAAAATAAACAAAAACTATTTTATTTTCTTCCCCTGTGGGGCAATACACAGGCAATGCACAGTCCCAAATTAAGCACACCAGTACAGCAAGCACTCTTCTTCTCCTTGGCACCACCACTCCTCCCAAGCAACCCTGTCCTCCTCCACCCGACTCTGGCTGCTTAGTGTTCCGGGTGTGATGCATATGAGTTGAGATGGCGCCAACTCGTGAAAATACACGATCACTGCGCCGCGCCTGTCAAACTGCTGAACGATGTTGGAAAAAAGATGGATTGATTATCTCCAAACATATCTTCAGGACTTCTCTTTTCAATTTCCAGGCTGAAGTTAAGAAAACAAAGCAAGATTTCTTTGCCGATTCAGTATCCCGTCATTCAAAGAATCTCTAATTAATTAAATTAACGCGGCCATTCACCCTCATGCTGTAATGGGATTAAATAGCACTGTTCATTCATGTGAGCAGTTTCTATCATTCTTTATCAGCAAAATTGATACTATCCGTGGCATTGTTCAAACTGAATATAAACTTCCTACTGTTAATCATGACATTGTCCTACAATCTTTTGATGAAGTCCCACTTTCACAGCTAAAAAGTACTGTTGACACCCTTAAACCAGCTTCCATCCCCCTCGATATTGTTCCAACACGTCTCTTAGTGGAAGCCTTTGATGTGTTGGGCCCATCCTTACTAGCGATTATAAATGATTCTATTTGTTCGGGGGTTGTGTCCTCATTTTTTAAACATGCTGCAGTCCATCCCCGTCTAAAAAAGGCAGAATTAGATCCTGGAATATTAGCCAATTTTCGTCCAATTTCACAGCTGACATTTCTGGTTAAAATTCTAAAAAGAATTATTTATAATCAATAGTCAATCACCTTAACTCCAATAATTTATTTGAAATCTACCAATCTGGCTTTATGCGTTATCATGGTGTTGAAACGGCACTCCTGAAGTGTTCAACGACATCTCTCTTATTACTGACTCAGGTGATGGGGCAGTCCTTCTCCTCCTTGACCTGTCCGCTGCCTTTGACACTATTTATCATGAAATATTGCTGATGCGGCTTGAACATCTTGTTGGGCTTAAAGGGGCTGCTCTTAACTGGTTCAGGTCATATTTAACTGGTAGACACTTTTCAGTGACTTTTAATTCCTCTTTTTCATCATCTGCTCCTCTCAAATATGGTGTTCCTCAGGGATCCATTTTGGGTCCTATTTTATTCTCTATATACCTTCACCCTATTGAAGCGATTTTTAAGAAATTTTCACTGCTATGCTGATGATACTCAGGCTTATATTCTTGTCTGCAACTCTTCAACAAATCAACTCCACAACTGTCTGTCTGAACTAAGATCTTGGATGGCTAATAATTTTCTTGATCTAAATCAAAATAAAACGGAGGTGCTTATAGTGGGTTCATCAACTAAAGCCCAAATTTGTCTTGGACTTTTCGACTCTTTCTCTGTCTTTTTCTAACCTCAAGTCAGCAATCTTGGTGTTACCTT
The DNA here is from genome assembly GCA_026402145.1 of Polypterus bichir lapradei. Taxonomy (NCBI): domain Eukaryota; kingdom Metazoa; phylum Chordata; class Cladistia; order Polypteriformes; family Polypteridae; genus Polypterus; species Polypterus bichir. The sequence goes on from JANRMT010028174.1 coordinate 167,811,477, forward strand.
TTGATAGTAACCTCTCTTTTGAGAAACAAGTAAATTCTGTAGTCAAGAGTTGCCTTTTCCAACTTCGTCTTTTAGGTAAGATAAAGCCTTTTTAATCTTCTAGGGATCTTGAGAAAGCTACTCATGCTTTTATTTTTTTCTCACCTCGATTACTGCAACTCGCTGTATTCTGGGATTAACAAATCTTTGATACACAGGTTACAACTGGTCCAAAATGCTGCTGCTCGCTTTCTGGTTGGGGTAAGAAAGTATGACTCTGTTTCTCCTATTTTAGCTTCTTTACACTGGCTGCCTCTCAGTTTTCGAATTGATTTTAAAATCTTCTTGCTAGTTTTTAAATCTTTACATGGGCTTGCTCCTGCCTATTTATCTGAATTGTGTATTTTACATCAGCCATCCAGAGTGCTTAGATCTTCTGGTCAGTTGTCTCTTGTTGTCCCTCGTATCAAGTATAAAACCAAGGGGGACAGGGCCTTTGCAGCTGCTGCACCTCGTCTGTGGAACTTTTTACCTCATCATATAAACGAGTCGTCTACAATTGAACTGTTCAAAACAAGATTAAAAACTCATTTCTATTCACTTGCATTCCGTGACCTTCAGTAATACTGATGGTTTCCTCTTTGTGATTATATAACATTATTTCTATTTATTATGTATCTTATTTTATGTTCATATATTTTATTTCTATTTATGTTTTTATGTTAATTGTTTTGTTTTTCTTTTATTCTATTATTGTAAAGCACTTTGGCCACAGCATTACCATGTTGTTTTAAATGTGCTATATAAATAAATTGACATTGACATTGACATATGCTGCCTACACGGGCTCAGGAGTCCCAAATACAGCACCCCCTAGCGGTGCTTGCGGGACCCAACAGGGCTGCACCCAACTCCAATTCCCAGGGAGCCCTGTGGGAAAGCGAGGCACTGCTCCACTCCAGGGAGGCAGCCATCTATTGTCCAGGGGGAGGTATTGCAGGGTCCAGGGCTGCTCCCCCTGAATATAGTGTGCAGGGGCATCCCGGCTGGGCATGGACCCCAGCCACCTGCCACTATATATATATATATATATATATATACAGTATATATATATAGCACTATATGTGTATTTGATCTATCCCGTTATCAAATACAATTAATTCAAATAAGGGTTTGAGCGCCTAGAACTGTCCTGACAGCACCAGACATAAGAAACATAGCAACCCAAGAAGGTAAATCATTACAGGGCATAGTTTAAATAAATAACACATCCATTTCATATACTTTGAAATAATTAGGCATAGGATTTTGTATATACTGTAAGGGTTTGATAAATAATAAGAAAAATAACTTATTTTATACTTAGACAGATTTCCTTATATAAAAAGGATAATTTGATGTATTGCTAAACAGTTGAATTGTTTGAGTATATTTGAATTCAATATGTTGTCTAGAAAAAATGATTGCATTAATTATTTAAATTATTGTAAATTTCCATGAGAGCTATATAATTGAAAACATGTCCAGACTTTATTACAAGTACTATATATATAAGAAATCAAAATTGCTACTGTATAAGAATCCATGGATTGTTAAATTGACTACTGGGAGCTGTGTCTATTGAGGATTGGCCTAGATATGGTTAAGTGACTTTCTTTATTAATTTAGCTGTGGGCTAACATTTCTTTCTGAACTAATTTCACTGTATCTGTTTATGTTTAAAAAATTATTGTTTTTGCTCCACAGGTGGGCAGATGTCAAGATATTGTGTTTTTTAGAATTTAAAATGCATAGTATAGATGAAAATAATTAAATATATCCACTTCTATTCATATTTTCATCATTTGTTTAGTCAAAAAATAAAAAAGTGCAGAGCATGATTTTTATTAGGAGTGTAAATAATAGGGGTGCTTCTGACAATCATATGTATACTTGAATGATTAAATAAAGGAAAACATAGGAGAGCAACAGAGACTAGAAAAAAAAAAAAAAAAAAAAAAAAACTGAAAAACAAAATGAACCTCGAGCCTCTGCTGCCTTGCCTATACATGTCTTAAAGAATATTACCAAAGGGAACCATCTTGGTATACTCTAAGTTTTTCTGAATTCCCGAGGTTCACCTGCAAAGCTCCAGATAATCCCCTTGTACCTTGTCATTTAGCTCTGTGGCTATTTAATAACTCATTTTGAAAAACTCCCTTATTTAAAATAGAACAGCATCCCTGGTGGTGCCCTTCATTCAACACTGGCATTATGTGCAGTATCGCTGCTACTGGATTTTATTTACATATCCAAGGATGCAACTTATCTCTGAAAAGGGAAAAATACCCTGAAGCCCCTGTAGTTTGCCTGTTGGACAAAGATTGTAGTGGAGGATGTAATTATCTTTCTACTCGGCATTGGTTTATTCTTACCTGGACAAAGCTGGTAGCACTGTGAAGATTATATTTTTGATTACTCCAATACATGTAATAATATCCAGCCATCCTCTTAAGGGGTAAACTAAGGGATGAGACTAAGTATAAGAGTCTGTGAAGAACTTTGTTTATTGGTACAGAAATAATTAGGTGCAACTTAATACCAGCAAAATATGGAACTGGCTTTTGACTTTCAACACAACAAAGCCACGTTTCACTTAGTGCAATAAAATCTATTTTTTTTATCACTAATAAGATCGTTGATAAAAAAGGTCTTATTAGTTAGAGCTCTAACATTTAATAGTGCCATATTTAATGTTTCAGAGGGGCAGAGATGAATACTATATGCGTTATTGATATTTGGAACAGGAACTAAGTTATTTTTATTAGCGCCGCTCTGTGTGTATTTTTTGTTTAATCTGTAATCTGTTTTTATAGTTTTAATACATTGTTCCTCTAAAATAGTAATTTTAATTAGATTATTGGTGTTTATGCCGTATTGCCTAGATTTTCTATGTGCATTGGTTATTACAGTATTAATGTTGTGCACTTTAACGGAAGTTTCTATTAAACACTTATCTTGTCCTAGCACAACAGTATCATTTCGGAAGGGGTTAAGAGCAGAGATAGATAGTCAAGATAATCGAATTACCTTAGATATGTTTTCGGAGAGGACCCGGGCACCGAAGCTGTTCGGATGCAGGCCATCTTGCTTGAAGAAACGCGGCCTTTCCCAAAAGAGGTTCCAATTGTTGATAAACCCGATGTCTTGCTTCTTGCAGAAACCCTGAAGCCAGTTGTTTAATCCTAGCAGACGACTGTAGTACTCGTTGGATCGTCTGACGAGAGGTAGTGGACCCGAAATGAAGATCTTTGCTGATGGGGTCCTCTCCTTCGTGTCTTTAATCAAAGCTGCGAAGTCAGCCTTGAGGATTTCTGATTGTAGGTGCCTTATATCGTTTACGCCGGCATGCAAAACGATTGCTCCAACTGCCCTCTCCTTGTGCTTCTCGTAGATTGCCGGCGCACGTCTCATCACATCTCAGACACGAGCACCGGGAAAACAAGAAACAAACGATTTTCCATTAGGGCATGCGATATTAAGGTTTCTAACAATAGAATCACCTACCACTATTACATCACCAGGGGCTGAGGGCGAACTGGGGACGCAGAGAGGGTCGAACTGGTTCTGAGTTAGGATGCTCGCCTGTGCCGATGGAGGTGCTCTGGCGTTGAACCCCCGCCTGCATAGCTGAAACCCGCCGAGGTCATCAGCGGTGTCGCTCCTATGAGACGCGGGAGTGAGGTCGGCACAATGCAGGGTTGATGTTACGTCGATTACAGATGGCGAGGACGGTTTATCTAATAACTGGCTTTCAGATGCTCATAGAAGCTGGAGTCTTATTCTGGACCGACATTTAAGAGAAATTAAAACTAAAAAAATCTATCTATCTCTATGGAGGACAGTGTTACCATGTCTGTAATGTCCCTGTTTACCTATGTAAAATTCACAGGAGATGTAATGACATTAAAAACTATACTTGTTTTGATTTTTTAGATGATTTTGCATTATATATACAGTATGTTGACATATAAAGCTGAACAGTTAAAATACTTAATATTGAATGGTTTAATCTGATTTTAGATAAATGTTATAGATTATGACTGATTGCCAAATTGCAAATGAGGTGAAGGGAATGTAAAGGGCTCAGGGAAAATGTGAGAAAGGGGATGTACCTGGTAAAGTGCAAACTAGAAAAGAACACCACAGTATTAGACCTCATGGATCTAATTGTATATACATTATATCTGCTTCTCTTAAGCAGTATATAGCACCATCGATGTGTTCAATATTTTATAAATAGAAAAGGTAGAACTGGTTGTTTGGCAATGTTTCTTTGAAATACAAGAGAAGTGGAGGGCGAGTGCCTTTACTTCTCCCTACATAACCTTGCAATAGTAGTAGAAATCAAAACAGTCAAGAGGATAACAGCATACCGTTCAGTATATTCTATGCACAGAAAGAAAACTGCACAGATAAAGCAATGCTAATTGGGAACACTGAGCCAGATAATGTACAAAAACCAGCAACACAAAGAGATGGAGAGAGAAATGTTAACAATAAGGAGTAGAAAAGTAATAATAAATAATTGAGAACATTGTGAAAATGAGACAAAGCAGGTTTCAGTGTATGCATTGGTGAGAGAGGAAATACCTTGCTGTTATTGTGCACGTTTTGCACAAGTTAAATAATAAAGAATACAAATAGTGGGAAAGCAATGCAATACTCGGACCACAAGGATGTCTGTATGTATGCAGCAACACTGATGGATGCAGACAAACAATGTATTATTTATTGTTGATTTGTTTATACTGTATATGCAACATTAGCACATGTTGGAGTAAAAAAGATTATACATTGTACAATGACTTTCATAAAAAAAATATATAAAAACAGCACAATTAATCCAAATCTTAAAAGGAGGAATTACTTGATTATTAAATTGTATACCTAATATATTATATAGGACAGCAGGGTGGCACAGCAGTTAGTGTTCCTACTTCACAAATCTAGCATTCTGGACTTAAATCCTACTCCTGGTCTTTGTCTGGGTACTGTATGCAATTTTTCCCAGCAGTATGGGTGGGTTTTAGCCTATTAGGTTAATTAAAGACTTTAAATTGGCCCTATGTGTGCGTAAGGGGGACCTGCATTTGGCTGTCCACGGCTGATCCTGATGCTGCCAATAACACTGAATTGAATCAAGTAAGTCTGAGAATGTTATGTTACATTATTTTTGTACTATATTTATTACATAATTAACTATGTTACAAAAATATTTTATACATTACAAATTTCTTCCATGCCCATGATTTTATCTGAGTTTTGAATTGAGAGTTGCTTTTTGTTTTTTTAAGTGTTGTTTAGCTACAAATTCATGTATTGAGTGTCTATGTCAGTTACATTTGAAGTTTGTTAAGCCTCTCATTTTTGTTTGCATTTCTTAGCTGTTACTATAACTTGGACTGTCTCATCTAACTTGTTTTGTCATGTCCATCAACATCTGTTACATTTACTCTGTGGTCTGGTTGTTGAGCTAAAGCTGCTCTTTACTGTTCAAAACTAAGTATTTACTATTTCAATTATTTTACTGTCACAATGCCATATTCTTGTCTGTAAGATTCCTAGGGGTGAACTGGAAGAAGGGATAATACAGTACTTCTCTTTAGGTTTATTTTATGGTATCCTGCTGTAAACAAATTTTCTTGGATGATAAAATCTACCTAAGCCTAATGTACAGTAGTTCTTTTTCTTTTCATATCATTGCCTCATAATCTTTTTCCCACTGTTCTGCTATTTTTCATCCTCATTTAAAAATTCCTGAAGCAGCACAGTTGTTCCTTAATTAATCTAACCTCCTCTGTTCATTATTCTCCACTTTACTTTTTTCTGTTTTCATTTCTAGTTCTTCTGTGGTGGCATTTTGCAACACCACCACCTTATCATGTGCAGCCACCTCTGATGTTTGAAAGCAGATACCCCAATGTTTCACAATCCTCTAAGACAAAGCCTTAAAAAAAATAAAGAATTACTTAAGAACATTTATGTTAGGCAGAATTGGCCTGGAACCCCTACAAAGTTTGATTTTTTTTCTCCAGCTTAACTGGATTTTGTTTTTTTTTCTGTCCACAAAGGCCAACTGACCTTATCATCAGACCATTATTTAGAGACCTAAAAAATTAATTCTATATTTAAGGACTCTGTTTCTCATAATAATATATCTTATGTAAATATGCATTATTTTTTGCATAATATTTATGCATTATTATTCTCGCCTAATTTTAATTTTTTTTGCACATACAGTAACTACTTCTTTGACGTCTTGTAAAGCACTTTGAGTTACATCATTTGTATAAAAATGTGCTATACAAATAAATGTTTTAAAAAAAGTTTTTTATGGTACTTTAACAATCTTATTGACCATTATTGTATTTCATCTGACTTCCTTTTTCTTCTCATTCACATTCTCACACCTGTTCTCTTACTCAGCAAGCTACTTACTGCATTTCAACTCACTTTTACGTACAATCTAGTCTTTCCTCCCCTCTCCATTCCCTTCATTTCAGCATATTCACTTTCCCATTTTCTTGATTTGTCAACACTCCATGTTATTAGTCCCTACACTCCTGCCTTTTATACTTCACTTTTTTTACAAGAACCTTTTTTTAAATCTTAATATATTATAAATCCTCACTTCCAGGTACAGTGCAAGCAGAGGCATTTTACAGAAGCTCTAGATTTCTCAATGTTTTTCTTTTAAGACACTGAGAAAATAAAAGCAGGATGTATTAAATTCTCCCGTAATCAGCTACTTGTGCTGCAATCTGAAGCACTAAAACAGCTCAGTTTCATGCAATCCGGATAGGCTGTCCATAACTGAACACCAAGGAAGGAGACAACTAAGGGTGCTACACAAAGGAAAAGCTGCAGGACCAGATGGAGTCAGTCCTTAGGTTCCTAAGCATTGTGCTGACCAACTTTTTAGTTTACTCTGTCACCTGTTCAGTCTGTCCCTAAGCCACACCAATGTCATCGCTTCTCCAAAAATTCTGAATGATGTGCCAAAGAATGAGGACACGTGAGGCAGAAGTGTCTTTAAATCGTAAAAGGAAACAAAAGGCAAGAAAACTGCTGACATATCAACAGTGCTTTTTTATTTTTAAGGTATTTTTTTAGTTTTAGTTTTCAATTAGTTTTAGATTTTATTTTTTTTTGTTTTATTCTCACTATTTTCTAATTTTAGTTTTTAATTATAGTTTTTCAGCAATTAACTTTTTTTTGCCACATTTTAGTGCTTTTGTTTTACTTATTAAAAATATCAACATGGACACAATTTTGCAAGTGTAAAAAATGAAGTTTACTTTTTACTGTATATCATTCATACTGTACCTTAATAATACAATTTTAGTGTATTTGACAGAACTCCATTTTTTCATGATAATATGGCAGTTCAAGGCTTTCAGTACAGTAAAAAAAAAAAAAGAATCAAATAACATCAGTGCTCTGATGTCATTTGTTACTTTAACCTGTAATAAGTTTAAGTGGTTATTTTGTTTCAAAAACATTTTTTTATTTTTGAGATTCATTTTCCAAGCTGTAAGATCAGCGCAAACATATACTGTTATCTTTAAATTTTCTTCATTTTGACTTTCCCTCATCTACCCATTTCCAAAGTATGAAATAATTTTTTAGGTAACTCTTACTTTTCTTCTTTTTTTAAAATACTTAGGATTTTACTATTTAAACTGTGTTAATAACAATAATACCATAAATAGAGATGAAAATTTTTCAATGTATATATAAAATTTCTACAAGCATACCATTTACGTTAAATGTTGAACATCTGTTAGAGCATCATCTCAAATCATTCAATTAATGAGCTCCTCTGATGTATTGGGCAGATGTAATTTAACGACATATGTCAGAATAAACAGATTTTGTTTAACTGAGACTGGTTAGTAACACACTTCTAAAAACCAGCTATAAAACAATATCTAAAGTTATGCAGAGTCAGTCCATGAACAAATGGGGAGAATATGTAAACTCCATATAAATCAATCAAACCTGAACTCATAGCACTGAATAATAATAATAATAATAATAATAATAATAATAATAATGCATTTTATTTATATAGCACCTGTCCCATGCTCAAAGCATTTCACAAATAGTCAAAGCAATATGATAGGAATAAAAGCAAAGATGACATAAATAACATGGGATGCAATCTAATATCAAACATTAAGTACAGATAACACAGATTTGGTATGCTGCTTTTATTAAAATAAACCCTGAACAGGATGGCGTACTTTAGAGTTAAAAGTGCTGAGGAGCTCCCAAGCAAAAAACATCACAATCTCTATTTAAAAACTTTGTAATACTACAGCATTTCAAGTATATTAAAATTATTGCAGTCCATTTTCTATTGATGGACAGTTTAACATTCAGACATCATTCATAATAGTGTGACAGGAATATTCTCTGTGACATTACACTGCCCACATTAAAACATCACTACTGAAATCCTGATTAACACTAAATGTACACATGTAACGTTGACTTGGTTGATAGTATTGCTTGCTTGTTATACATCTAAACAACCAGGATGTCTTTTCAAACTTCACACATGGCTCTTATTTTCAAACTACTTGTGTGTGTTCTTCAAATTATTGTGACATGTTTTAAACTTTTTTCCCTTGAATTTTAGTGAAATTGGGAAAGTCCTTGCTGTGGCCCAAGGTTAGTTTGAAAAATTGACATTCAAGGGGTGTGGCCTGACATAGGTGGGGGTTAGGATTTTAGATCCCACCCATGTAATTATACTTATTTGTATGTATTCTTCCCAGAGGGCAAGTGAAAATGATAACAATTAGAAGAAAAGATGTGGAGTAAAAAATATATAAAGCAAGGATCTAAACTACAACCCCAATTCCAATGAAGTTGGGACGTTGTGTAAAACGTAAATAAAAACAGAATACAATGATTTGCAAATCCTTTTCATCCTATATTCAATTGAATACACTCCAAAACAAGCTATCGAATGTTCAAACTGATAAACTTTATTGTTGTTTTGCAAATCTTCACTCATTTTGAATTTGATGCCTGCAACACGTTCTAAAAAAGCTGGGACGGGGCATGTTTATCATTGTGTTATATCACCTTTCCTTTTAACAACACTCAATAAACATTTGGGAACTGAGGACACTAATTGTTGAAGCTGTGTAGATGGAATTCTTTCCCATTCTTGCTTGATGTACAACTTCAATTGCTCAACAGTCCGGGGTCTCCGTTGTCGTATTTTACGCATCATAATGTGCCACACATTTTCAATGGGAGACAGGTCTGGACTGCAGGCAGGCCAGTCTAGTACCCGCACTCTTTTACTACGAAGCCATGCTGTTGTAACACATGCAGAATGTGGCTTCGCATTGTGCTGCTGAAATAAGCAGGGACGTTCCTGAAAAAGACGTCGCTTGAATAGCAGCATATGTTGCTCCAAAACCTGTATGTACCTTTCAGCATTAATGGTGCCTTCACAGATGTGCAAGTTACCCATGCCATGGGCACTAACACACCCCCATACCATCACAGATGCTGGCTTTTGAACTTTGAGCTGAGAACTATCTGGATGGTCCTTTTCCTCTTTGGCCCGGAGGACACGACGTCCATGATTTCCATAAACAATTTAAAATGTGGACTTGTCAGACCACAGCACATTTTTCCACTTTGCATCAGTCCATTTCAGATGAGCTCGGGCCCAGAGAAGCCGGTGGCGTTTCTGGGTGTTGTTGATATATGGCTTTCGCTTTGCATGGTAGAGTTATAACTTGCACTTGTAGATGTAGCAACGAACTGTGTTAACTGACAATGGTTTTCTGAAGTATTCCTGAGCCCATGTGGTAATATCCTTTACAGAATGATGTCGGTTTTTAATGCAGTGCCGCCTGAGGGATCGAAGGTCACAGGCATCCAGTGTTGGTATTCGGCCTTGCCGCTTATGTGCAGAGATTTCTCCAGATTCTCTGAATCTTTTGATGATATTATGGACAGTAGATGATGAAATCCCTAGATTCCTTGCAATTGTATGTTGAGAAACGTTGTTCTTAAACTGCTGGACTATTTGCCCACGCAGTTGTTCACAAAGTGGTGAACCTCACAACATCCTTACTTGTGAACGACTGAGTCTTTTGGGGATGCTCCTTTTATACCCAATCATGACAAACACCAGTTTCCAATTAACCTGTTCACCTGTGGAATGTTCAAAACAGGTGTTTTTTTGCCCCGTCTCAGCTTTTTTGGAATGTGTTGCAGGCATCAAATTCAAAATGAGATTTGCAAAACAGCAATAAAGTTTATCAGTTTGAACATTAGATATCTTGCCTTCGTAGTGTTCAATTGAATATAGGTTGAAAAGGATTTGCAAATCATTGTATTCTGTTTTTATTTACATTTTACACAATGTCCCAACTTCACTGGAATTGGGGTCGTAGGAGAACAAAAGACACAAAACAAGAACAAGGATGAAAAGGATTGCAGAGTTCAAAATCAGCATGCAATCGAACACTAATTAACAAAATTAAAGTACAAGAAAGGTTTTGGAATCCAAGTAGTCCAATAAGGAAGTGAACTTAGAATGACCCTTTTATCCTGATGGGTAATTATTGACAGGATCACACCTTTGAAGCCATGCCCTTTACTGGACCAAAACCTGGCAATTCGGTTCAGTTGAACAAAAAACAAAATGGCCCACATCAAAAATATATATATATATAATCGACCAAGTCGCCCAACCATGGGAAGCATGACGGAGCTCCGTCCTCCAACTCTAACCCTCCTCCTGCGCCCACCCTCGCTCTCGAGGCATGCGCACTGCCTGCTCATGTGCCCGCCCCCAACACCTCACCAAACACATGTTTACACGCTGCATACAGCAATTCCCATCCACAACAAACATGCTTCTTCTTAGATGGTCGTGCAGGAACAGGGAAAACCTTTGTCTACAAAACCCTGATTCATACCATCAGAGCTAGGGGAGACATTCCTACAACTGTAGCATCTACAGGAATAGCTGCAACATTGTTAAAGGGTGGACGTACTGCACATTCCATTTTTAAAATACTGTTGAAGCTGACTACTACTTCCACACGCAACTTCAAACCTACCTCGCCACATGCTCAACATCTTCTTCAATCCAAATTGATAATATGGGATGAGGCGCCAATGACACATGCATACGCATTCCAGGCAGTTGACAGGTTATTATGTGACCTCACGGGTGACACACAGCAATTTGGAATGAAAACAATACTATTGGGTGGAGATTTCTGACAAATACTCCCCGTCATTAGAGATGGGAAAAACGGAACAGCTGTAACATTACCTTCACATTCTTTTCCTTTTAATTCTGATCCCGTTCAACAACTATATGGCGACATCGACTTTTCAACTGTCACTCCGGAACAACTCAGTACGCGAGCTATATTAAGCGTCACCAATGAAGACTCGCTACACCTTAATGAAAAAGTACTGAAACTTATCCCTACCGATGAAGTAACTTTCACCAGCGTTAACTCCATCGTCACAGATGATCCCGCAGATCAACTTTCATTCCTCAAAGAATTTCTTAACAGTCTTACTCCCACTGGCATGCCTCCGCATAAACTCAAAATTAAAATTGGTTCAGTCGTCATGCTTCAGAAACCTCATGCCAGCAAGAGGTCTCTGCAATGGCACTAGACTGACTGTTACCAGCATTCACCACAATGTACTGGAGTGTAAAACTATCGCAGCTCCTACCTCACAAACTGTCCTTATTCCCCGGATTTCCCTGACCCCATCAGATTCAAATTTGCCTTTTACTTTTATACACAGACAATTTCCTGTTAGATTAGCCTTTGCAATGACAATTAATAATGCATAGGGCCAAACTTTCAAAAAGATATGCCTGTATCTGCCAAAACCAGTTTTCAGTCACGGACAATTGTATGTTGCTCTCTCCAGAGTTCCATCTTTTCATTCACTCACAATCGTATCCTCAAACCCACCCCATTTGGGCAACTGTGTCTTTCAGCCATCAATTAATAATTATGCGGCGTATGCTACGCCGCGGGTCGGCTAGTGAACTTTAAAATGAATCAAAGGTCCAGATGACATGGTTAGATATGGGTGAGCTGGAGATAGAAGACATAGATGTATAATTACCAAGGTAAGCTTGTTAACTCTCTTAAGCCATTATGCTAACACTGTCAACTAATCTTTTTTTAAATATATTTAATTATAGCTGACACTATTTTGACAGATGTCAGTATATTGTAATACTGAAATAACAAGGTAAGTTATCTGTAATCTTATAAAATAACCTTATTTGGTCTCTTTGTATTTATTAGTGACCATTTATCTTTGCATCCTTTGCAAATATTTTATTATTGCTCCATGTGAGTTATTTGCATGAAAAAAAAAAGTTTTTACTTTAAAAATTTCACTTTTTCTTTGTTAATTGTGACGTTTACTTAAAGTGCGGCAAAAAAGTATTTGGCGTCCAGGGATGCATTAACCACCAAGTATGTGGCAGTTTAACGGTTAAAGCCCCAAGATGCCACTGAAATGAGCTGCACTGTCTAAGGCTTCTGGCAATGAAAATGTTCTTGTATGAATTACAGTACATGTAGCGGTAACATCGGTATTTTACATTCTAGCACTGCAGGAGACATACCAGTACAGTATACAGGTTTACCTTTACACTCTTTATTTTTAGGTAATGTATTAAGCTGAAAGTTAATGTGTTTTGGGGGCATATTTAGGGTTTAAACTATGAAAATAGGCATTTTTTAACCACATCCAAAATTCGTGTTTTTTCACAATTTGCGGGGGCTGTAGGAACATAACCCTTGCGAATTTTGGGGGTGTACTGTACTGACCAATTGCTGGTGCAGTTGCATAGTCATTTTCTATTGAGAAAGGACTGTTTTCCTTTAGACTCTTACACATTAACTCACTTTCAAAAATCAATTCCCAGGTCAGTATGACACTAAAATTGTTTCAGCTAAAAAGGCACAACATCAGTCTTAAGGCAGTGCAAAAAACTTAACATAGTCATCAGATTTAAAGTGCTGGCTACAAACATAAAGTCTGCTATGCAGTATTAAAAAAGTGGTAATTTATCTACCATATTTTGATTGCTTCGATCCATTTTGATTATTGTGCTTCATCAGTTGGGAAGCTGTTGTAACTCTGGCTAGAATGTTTGCATTTAGAATATGAACACAGAGGAATACTACACAAGCTCTTCCTTCTCAATACGGAGCTTGTTTAGGTAAGAGAGTTTACTCATCGATGATGCCTCCTGGAAGGAAAAATATGAAAGTGTGAAAAGGGCTAATCTATACTAACATATAAAATCTAACAATATTAGCCAAAAAAACTTTACGTTTCCACAAATTATTCACAATAAAGGTCTAAAAGAAAAGAAACACAGATCCATAATTTTAGTAAATCCATTTACTAATTTGACTAATTTACATATATTAAAATAAGTATATTTTACTTAATTTAATACTATGGCAAAAGCAGTTTATTTACTATGTTTATAGTAAATGTTGAATTGTGATAAAGTTAACTTGCTACTAATGTTCCCACTGCCTCCGGTTGTCTGTTTGAAGGAATGCACAAAGAGTTCCAAAAACATCTTCACAATCACAATTCAAGCCTAATACCATGTTAGCAGCTTAGAAAATGTGATTTTTTTAATGTATTTTATTTTAAAAAAGATTACAATAACATGCTTATCAAACAAACTATAACTTAGCTGATATAATCATTTACCTTCAAAGCAATACAGAGAAAACAGGAAAAATAGAAATACAAAGAAAAACAAAGCAAATTAAAACAATTTAAGCCCAGGTTAAAAATGTAAGTTATAATGTAATTAGTTAGATCATATGATGTCATGAAACACAATATCTCTCTATTATAAAAAAAAATCCTGTGGAACGAATGACTAGGAGACGATACGTGATCTTCACGTTAAGATCACGAAAGAAATAAAAGAACCGTGAGATGAAAGAGAATGGGAAAAAAAAAAATCAGTAATGTAAAGGGAAGCAGCACACACAGATACAGGTGTCTCAGTGCATATAAAGTGTATAAAGGAGAATATGTTATAAATGAAATGTCGACGAATAAAAGATTGCATTAGCGGACCAGGTGTAATTGAAAAATCATCAGGACCAGGTGTAATTGAAAAAATAGCAGGACAAAGCTAGGTCAGAAATAAAAGGAAAAGAGCAGAAAAAGTATTTTTGCAATGGCAACATTTAATGCCCAAAACGTAGATTTACACAATAATGGAACATACGCTATGGGAATCTGTGGACTCGCAAAAGTTAAAGCAACGACAAGTTTAATTTCAAAGAAAACACAATTCGGTCAGGTGTATGATCACGGAGAAGCGATCACAACGCAAGCAGCAGAGACACAAAGTAGCAAAAAGGAGAGCGGCTGTACAGGCTTTAAAAAGATCGAAGGGCAGCACAACAGCAGCTCCCTCCCCCCACAACGCGAGCAGCGTTATATGTCCTGCAAGAAAGAATTTAACCACGCCCGGGGCCAGAAATAAAGGACAAGTATTGTTTTTAGAACGTCACACGAGACCAGGCACTGTGCTATCATTTTAAACAAGACCACAGACATCTAACCTAGCAGCTGTTGGATTGCATGTGGCAGACAAGCATCATGTTCTCCCAGCTCTTAAAACAACGGCATGTAACAAGCAGAAAAGGCAGCTCGCAGGCAGCAAAAAGACAGCAAATGATCCAAAGACATATACTTAGTGTGCGTTCAGCCGCCCCGCCTCCCCCCCTTCACAACACGAGCAGAATTATACATCTGGCAAGAAAGAGATGTAACCACGCACGGGGTCGGAAATAAAGGACAAGTATTGTTTTTACAAAAAGTTTTAAGGTAAAAGTGAAAATAATGCATATGTAACAATTCCCAAGAAAATAACAATCTCTTTAAATTGTATATTGCCTGCCTAAGGTAAAGTCATCCCTGATGGAGGATCACAGGAATCATGGGAAAGAGGGGTCCTTTCATCAGATTAGCGCTATTTCAGATGTGGAATGGCAAAATGGGGAGGCAGCTTGATGAATGAGGTCTCCAGGACTTAAAACAAATCCAAATCATATTATGTGATATCATCTAATGTGAAATTCTACTCCATACTTCTAGAATTTTTATTTTTATACTGTATTGAGGATTTATTCTGTTCTATGTATTGTACTGTATTGTATTGACCCCCTTCTTTTTGACACCCACTGCACTCCCAACCTACCTGGAAATGGGTCTCTCTTTGAACTGCCTTTCCCAAGGTTTCTTCGATTTTTTCCCTACAAGGGTTTTTTTTGTGGGAGTTTTTTCTGGTCTTCTTAGAGGGTCAAGGCTGGGGGGCTGTCAGGAGGCAGGGCCTGTTAAAGCTATTGCGGCACTTCTTGTGTGATTTTGGGCTATACAAAAAATAAATGGTATTGTATTATATATCTGGTAAACCAAACATGGAGGATACCCGGAGAGCTGCCGGGAGAACAGCCGACACTTCCGCCACGCTGGGGCATGGCCAACAGGGGAGTGTCGGAAGCACCTGGAGCTCATCCGGGTCATGTATAAAAGGGGCCATCTCCCTTCATTCGAGGCTAGAGTCGGGTGGAAGGAGGACGAGGCAAGAGAGGAGAGTGGAGGCGGCCCGAACAGAAGACCCAATCCTGCCTACAGTATATCTCCATAGTGTAAAAGATGCAATGACCTTTAGCAAGAATACTGTATTTGGTAAAGTAGTTTAATATTGTTTATTGAACACTGAGCAGATGTTATACTTGGGAGTTACCTTTTACTTTCCTGTATGCATTCATTTACTGTAATTATGAAACTGAGATGCTGGGTCAAAGAGCTCATTCAACTTTATAAAGAGGGTTTAAATGGCTCAGACTGAGTGCATCAGATGTGTGTGCATGTACAATAATACAGCATATTCAGTGGTATCAGGTGGCATAGCTGCTTCTGCCCCATATCTCATGAATAAGGTCAAGATGCCAATAAAAACCGTATCAGTATCATTATCCACTGCTTCAAGGCTCCATCAGACAATTTATTTACAATGTGATAAAAAGCAAATGACATTATACCTTTTGTTTAAGTGCTAACAAAAAAGCCTAGTGCCTTACTATTTTCTAATGTGCCTAAAAAAGAAGGAATTTCACTGTGCAATTCTTAGGTAAACCTAAAACATAAGAACAGATCAATCTACTGATTAATAATATTAAAAAAGTGAATTTTATCACCAGAAAAGTGCATCTCTACCTCGAACACTGACTCATGAAATAAATGATATACAGCCACAATGAAGGAGACCTGGAACCAAGCATCTAGTATTTAACAATAACATCTTTTAGTCTACCATCACAGAGTGCCTAAACTATGATCAAAACATGCTACAGATATTTTGGCATTTAATTAGTTTTCCCATCACATCTGTATTGCTATATTTACATATTGTCAGGGATGCCAGGGGCCATGACCCGGCCGGGACGCCATGAGGGACCGGATGTGGGTCTGCGCCCACCCTGGATCACGTGGGGGTCGCCTTCCTGGTTTCTTTGGGGGCCACGGGTTGAGGGCATGGAAGCCCTACCCTGTAGGGGCCCGTGGTCACCGCTAGGAGGCGCCCCAATGCCTTGGGGACCTGTTGCCCCAGCACTTCCGCCACACCAGGAAGTGCTGGGGGGAAGACGTTGGACGATACCCGGAGAGCTGCTGGGAGAACAGCCGACACTTCCGCCACGCTGGGGCGTGGCCAACAGGGGAGTGTTGGAAGCACCTGGAGCTCATCCGGGTCATGTATAAAAGGATCCGTCTCCCTTCATTCGAGGCTAGAGTCGGGTGGAAGGAGGACGAGGCAAGAGAGGAGAGTGGAGGCGGCCCGAAGAAAGGCATTGTGGCCAGGACTGTGACTTTGGGGTTTGTGCACTTGTGAACTGAGTCTGAGTGACTTTAACAATTTGTAAATATTGTAAATAAACTTGTTTGTGGGTGACATGAACGTGTCTGCCTGTCTGTCTGGGTCAACTTCCACAATATACAGATAAAATATAAAACATAATTACAACACCTCTCTGATCCTACTCTGGGTGAATGCCTACTTTTTTTTTTTCACCTACTATTTCTATTATTTACTTATTCTTTTTGCTATAAACATTAGTAGACTATTTCACTTTACATCATTGACAGGGTGATTGTTTACAAGTCCTTCATAATCGGCTATGCTTCTTCTTATAAATGTTTCTTATTTATCTCAAGGTATAAAAGCCAACTTCTCAACATTTTCCCCAATGAATTTTTACCTAAAAGGCCTTTCCAGGCTATGAAATGAAACAATTACTTCTGGAAGCAAGGTGTGGCTACAAACATGCAAGATATGAGTGAGAGGCATGTCTCAGCAGCAGTGGGATGCCAGGGACTATGCAGAAGTACGTCTCAGACAACTGCTGTCATTGTGTATTCCTAGCAAATTTACAGCTGGAATTAGAGGTAGAAGCAATATGAGATCATGCTGTGGCTGAGTGTGCTATATAACAGCTAGAGTTTATTCCCTGGCTTATGTTTATTTTATTTTTTATTGTCATTTTTATTTTTGAATTATTTTTCAGATTATGTGAATCAGCTGAGGGTACGGAAGGTTGCAGGGATCAGTGGTATCCGGGGGGAACTTCGCCAGGCTGGTGGTAAGGCTGTCCTCCCAGCATTGCAAGCAATCTTTGCTTCCATTTGGGAGACGGCCATCAGCCATCATCCTAAATGACTGGAAAATGGGACTTGTTGTCCATATCTTGAAAGGAAAAGGTGATCGCATTAATTGAGGCAACTATAGGGAATAACACTGCTCTCAGTGCTGGGTAAGGTCCTTGCCTGGGTCACCCTTAATAAGATCCAATATCACATGCTCACCTATTAGCAACCGGAGCAGTCTGGTTTTAGGCCTAAGATGTCTACCATTGAACCCATCCTGGCATTAAAGGTTCTCATTGAGCATAAATGTGAATATCGGCAGAGTTTCTTTGCAGCCTTTGTAGATTTTTGTAAACCATTCCACTCAGTTGATCTAGTTGCCCTATCGGACATCCTGAGACTTCACACAATCCTTTCAAAGTTTCTGGATGTCATGGCCAGCCTATACATTGGTACTGTGAGTGCTGTGCAAAATGGAGACAGAATCTCTGCATTCTTCCCAGTTGATTCTGGGGTTTGTCAGGGGTGTATTCTTGCTCCTACTCTGTTCAGTGCTTGCATGGACTGTGTGTTGGGCAGGGTTGTAAGGGTCCAGCAGCTGTGGGGCATCTGTTGGTGAAGAAAGATTCACTAATCTTTACTGTGCAGATGATGCTGCGTTCTTTGCTGAGTCAATGACGTTTCTGATTAGGGCTCTTGAGAGACTGAGCAAGTATGGTGCTCTCAATATCTCTGCATGAGGATGCAGGTCCAAGTTTTTGGAGTCCTGTTGCTTCCTGTTTTGCTATATGGTTGCAAGACATGGACGGTATCCAGTGACCTGAGATGAAGACTGGACTCCTTCAGTACTGTGTCTCTTCAGAGAATCCTTGGGTATGACTGGTTTGACTTTGTGTTGAATGAGCGATTGCTCATGGAGTGCTGAATGAGACATGTGACCTGCATTGTGAGGAAGCATCACTTATGGCTCTATGGCCATGAAGCATGATTCCCAAGGATAATTGCTGAGGACCCGAGTGGCTGGACCAGGCCAAGGGGATGCCCACATAACACTTGGCTGCAGCAGGTAAACGGCCATTTCTGGAGGGTGGGACCGCGGGGTAAACAATATTATACAAAATTATTGTCTGTCTGTTATACCATCATTGTTATCACTCTTTAATTTAATATTATTCTTTATCAGTATGCTGCTGCTGGAGTATGTGAATTTCCCCTTGGGATTAATAAAATATCTATCTATCTATCTATCTATCTATCTATCTATCTATCTATCTATCTATCTATCTATCTATCTATCT
>JANRMT010028174.1:167830520-167894712 GCA_026402145.1 Polypterus bichir lapradei
GTGGGTCCAGCAATGCACTGTACCAGTGCATGTTCCCCAGACTGACTTGACCTGATCCTGTCACATTAAATTTGCATCCTTTTCTTGTGTTCTGTGGGTGGTTCCCAGGAGGTGGGCAAGTCTGACATCTTTGCTGCTGAGATCTCCCTCTGGCTATACAGCATATTTTATATGGGCTTAAAATTGCTTTGGATGTTATTACTGAGGCCTCACACCCTTTACACCAGGTCCATGATTTGGCATCATAACAATTTTCCAGACAACAGCAATGACAGTTGCCAGACCAGACATCATTTTCTCTATGTCTGGTTTGGTCATTCTTGATCCTGCTACACTGTTGAATTGTGAGCGAAGCTCAGTCTTGGTTGGACTAGATTAAAAATGAACTGGATCTTGGTTACAATATACTATGGTAAAGCTAGAGTAAGGGATACTCCACCTAAAAATCAAGTCAAGTCAAGTTGGGGAGCATGCACTGGTACAGTGCGTTGCCACATCCACTACACGACGAAACAACTCGGGATCCCGGCTTGCAACACCTAAAAATCCATCCATCCATTGATTATCCAATTCTCTATATCCTAACTACAGGGTCATGGGGGTCTGCTGGAGCCAATCCCAGCTAACACAGGGTGCAAGGCAGGAAACAAACCCCGGGCAGGGCGCCAGCACACCACAGATAATATCTTCAGTAAACTAAAAAATATGAAACAAATATCAGGCTACTGATTAACCACTTTTAATTATTCTTTACAAATAAGTCACTTATGGATGATGGTTACATAGCAGTGTGAAATGTGCTTCTATACCAAATTCCAACTACTAAACACTTGTTTTGAAGTCCAGAGTGGTCATATATACATATTGTACAGATTTTAGCCCACTGTGCAGTCTGCACAGATCCTAGAGAGACATACTGCTGTGAGTCACAGTCACCACCAACAGCCAAATCAAAGTCCATTCCGACAATGGATAACAGGCTGTTCAACACCCCTCCTTTATAATTCTTTGAGGTACTGTAATGCCGTCAAGTTGCAGGCAGACTGATAATGGGTCTGTCACTGGTGATAACATTGTCTGTTATCCACCCTGAAGTCTTATTCAAGACTATGAGGAGTAAAATAATCAAATTGGGGTAACAATTGTATCAGCACAAATGAAAAAAAAAGAAAATAGAAAAGAATTATTAACAGTGTGATAACAGGGTAAAACCTATGTCAGCTGCACAAGGCAAAGAGGTAAAGAGTAACATCAAATGGTGGAGTTAACATACTGTAAATATATACATAAATGGGCAGATCCAATTCCAAGATCAATTAAATTCAAAATATGAAAAAAAAAACATGTAAGACAATAAACCTGCATTCTCTCCTGGCCTGCCAATTTGATTCTTGAACCTTAGATAATACTGGTTCCAGTTCAGCTGCATGGTGTTTTTTCCCATCCAACTTCTCAATTTAATATTATACTCCTTATTGATTGAACTCCTATTTAGTCTGACAGTTACCTTGATTAGCTTCAGTAGCCTCATTTTGCTGTATCAAAAATAAATAATGTGACTTTTGCTTTAGAAAGATACTTAATGTAGCCAAAACATACTACACAGGCGTATTTTAATTTTCGGACTCTTTTTTTCCTTTATTTTAATTCACTTACCTGCCAAGAACTTTAATTTGTTTCTTTCCGTCTGTCTTATTAACCAGTTGAGACACTAGCTAACAAACTACAGCAAGCCACTACCTTAAAACAACCTGCCGAATACTGTATAGGTCTCCTTTGTACTGCCAAAACAGCTCTATTCCGTCTAGGCAAGGACTCCATCAAACCACTAAAGGCGTCTTGTGGTATCTGGTGCCAAGACGTTAGGAGCAGATTCTTTAAATCTTATAAGTTGCGAGGTGGGGTCTCCATGGATCACTTGTGTTTTTCACATTCCCCACAGATGAAATCGATTGGATTGTGGTTTGAAAAATTTGGAGGCAAAGTCAACACTTTGAACTATTTTTCTTGTTCCTCGAACCATTCTGGAACACTCTTTGCAGTGTGGCAGGGACCATTATCCTTCTAAATGAGGCCACTGTCATCAGGGAATACCACTGCCATAAAGGGGTGTAAGTAGTCTGCAACAATCTTTAAGTAGATGGTACATGTCAAAGTAACTTTCACATGAATGCCAGGACTCAATGTTTTCCAGCAGAAAATTACTCAGAGCATCTATAATGCATCCTGCTGCCATCTCTTCCAAGGTAAACAATACACACAGAACTGGCTGTTCACATGATGTAAAAGATGTAAAATGTGTTTCATCAGACCAAGTCACCTTCTTCCATTGTTCCATGGTCCAGTTCTGACATTCACATGCCAAATGCATGTGCTTTCGGTGGTGGACAGGGGTCGGCATGGGCACTCTGGCCAGACTGCGGTTATGCAGCCCTATACACAGCAAGCTGCAATGTGCTTTGTGTTCTGACACCTTTTTACTGTGCTACAGTAGCTCTCCTGTGGGATCAGACCACATGCATCAATGATCCTTGAGTACCTATGACCCTGTCACTACTTTTTGACCACTTTTTGAACTCCCCCATAAAACCTGTCATTTTGGAGATCTCTGATCCAGTTGTCTAACCATCACAATTTTTGTTCTTTGTCAGAGTCACTCAGATCTTTACACTTGCCCACTTTTCCTGCTTCCAACACATCACCTTCATGAACAGATTGTTCATTTGCTGCCTAATGTATCCCATCCCTTGACAGGTGACATTGTAAGGAGATAATATTATTAACTTCACCTGTCAGTGATTTTAATATTGTGCCTGATTGGTGTAAACTGGCATTTTCAATATTAAATATTTTATAATCCTCAAAACAGTAAAATATAGACTAGAGGTACTGCCCCAATCAGCATAAGTATTACTGATTCAACAAGCAGAATATGAAATATCTAATGAGAGTTAGGAGAAGAGCATATTTTGTTCCAGGACTCTGTGACGATGCGGGTTCTGGCTCCATACTCCCATTGCTATTCGGGAGCCCTTCAACCCAAACACCGTCGGTAATGTTACCGATGAGCTAGTCAGTGAAGGCAATAAACAATTGAGCAAGGGGATGGTATAAAGTGCAAAAGTGCTTTTATTAAAAAAAAACAATCAAAACAAAAACAGGTGTTCAAATAAAGTGCAGTGCAGCTCCAAAGTTCTTCAATAAATAATCCATAAAATGTGGAGGTTAAAATCAACAAATAGAAAAACCAATCCATTAAAATTCAGAGGTTAAAACGTTTCACGTGGAAGCAACCTTTTAAAACAACAACAATCCCGGTGCCTTCTTTTATGCTGGCGCCTCACCTGCTTCTCCCATACGGGCCCACGCAACAGGCGAGACGCTCCCTGCAGCTGCCCTTTTCTCACTCAAACACGAGACTGGAGACCTCCCGATCCCTGGCTTCGGTCTGGCACTCATCCCAGCCTCAAGACTTGGACTCCTTGGTCTCCAGGACGCCCACACCAAGGACTGCCACTCCAAGTCTCCCGACTTCCGCTGCCTTTCCGGCCTTCCGCGGCCAGTCGCCTTCCCCTGGTCACTCCCGCTACCTGATCGCTCAGCGGGAGCGGCATCCAACATCAACACCTGGGTGTAGGCCTAACACCCAGGCTTCTCGCAGCTGCCCACGAGCGCTCGATCGCTCGTCCACGTACACGCACTGCGTGCCTCTCTCTCTCGCACCAACCGGCTTCCTCTCTCGCTCCCATGTAACCTCCGTCCTCTCTTTTTCTCTCTTTTCCTCTTTTCGTTCGAACGACCTTCCCGACTGACTCGCGCTTCTTTTAAATGACGAGGGGCCATGACAGCTGCAGCATTAGCCACGGGAGCAATCACGGATGTGGGCAGTTCCTCACCTGTGCACTCGGTGAAAAACGCCCACACCCCCGAGTGTCCCGCGGCTCGCCATGGCCCAACGCCCCCTAACTAAGTCGCCACGAAAGCGGGGATTATTTATTTAAAAATGAATGGCCTTTGCTCAGTGAGCTGTGGACCCGCTATACCACAGACTCCCTTAGATACTACTGGTATCAAAGCACTCCACTCCTAAACCTGTAGCTGCCCTTTGGGCTGGGCTGGTTTTGCTGATTACTCTTTCCCTGCCTTGGAAATGTACTATTGCCTTTCCTACCTATTGCTTTTTTGGAGTATCATCATGTCAAGTGGCAACAAGCATAGAATCCTGTGTGCTACCACACTGCCATGTACAGGACCTTCATCTCTGCTTGTAAAACTAAGTAAAGTAATAATACCACAAATGTAATCAATGTAGTTCCACTCACTATGCCTACAAAAATGACAATTGTGTCATCTTGCTAGCAATCTCAACAAATTTTAAGCATGCCTCTCCATCCATTACAATACTCTTTACAATCAGGGCTGCCTAGGGTATCTATTAGATATTGTCACTATGTAACAAGACCTTTTCCTGTACTGTATTTTTGTTAGCTGTCTAAAGAGACAAGCAAGTATGAATTCCATTGTACTATGTGCACATGACAATAAACTTGTTTCGATTGGTCTTAATGATACTTAAAATGTATCAATGGCATTTTACAATGTGGACAACTATAGTAATACTATATTACAACTACTGCAGTACTATAGTTATTTCACTATAATTGTGCATATTATGCACTTACTGGCACTCTATATAAGGACCTTTTAATAACAGATTTAATAGTTTTACATAGGATTAAACATGACTAACAGGCAAACAATAGGAAACACATGAAAAAAAAGTACTTGTATATTCCTACAAGAAATGTTCCTTAAGTGAGGGCATTCAGCACTGGTGGCAATGTTCTCATATGCCATCATCTTCTTGGATAAGAATGTGTTAATTATTTATCTATGGTGCCTATTTTGGCTATTAATTCTGCCTGCTGCAGTAGTCTCAGTAAACCATGACATGTGACTTTGAGCCCAAGCATTCTAGCCTATTTATTTCTAGTAAAATAAATACCACAGTAAGCCCTTTTTCTGTTCCATTACAGTAATATTTTCTTTTACAATTTAATAATTGTGAGGTTTGTTTTCAAGATTTTCTCATTTTGACTTACCTGAGGTGTGTTTCCTGAAAACTATCAATCGTAGTGAATAATGAACAAGTTAACAAATGACAAAGGTAAAGAACAAGTGAATTTTGTGAGTTTTTCCCTAAACCAATTGTTATTCAACTTTTAACAAACAAGTTTACAAAACTTCTTTGTTGGGCTATTTACCAGTGTCCAAGTCAGAAAAGCATAGTGCGGATCCTGTGCATTTCAATTGCCAAATTTAACCTTTTAGTTGAAAATCTGTAAGTTGGTTAAAAAAAACCCCAAAACCTCTAAAAATAGGAGATTAAATAACTTGTATAGGAGATAACAAAAAATTAAGTGCATGGTCTTTTGTCAGGTGTGTGGCCTTATACGATATATGATATACAATAATTAAATTAGTCCTTCCCTAAACTCTATCTTGCCTTTTGCCTACACTTGAAACAGATCAGTTGTTCTGGTTGTGTCTCAAGGGGCAGTGCTTACTCTATCAAACCCTATCAAACTGTAGGCCTGTCCATTAATAATTTTATTTAAACATTTTATTGATTTTATTAAAATCAAATAAAATTCCATACAAGCAAGTCAAGTTTAACAAAACTAATTCCGAAACAAAACAACCCCCACCCATGAGAAAGAAAGCTAGGCCAACAGAGTAAAACTTTAAACTAGTAAAAATAAGTAAATAGATAAATTAATAAATGGATAAAAATAAATAGAATAAAAAAGAGGGGAGAGAATCCTCAGTTTAAATGCTTATTCTAAAATGTTATTGATTAAATCCTGCCAGGTTTTGAAAGTGATAATTAGATTTTTTCCAATTTCAGATAATATATAACATCAGTTACCCACTGACTTATAATAGGTGAGTTAGAATTCTTCTAGTTGAGCAAGATAAGTCTACATGCCAATAGTGAATTAAAGGTAATCACAGTTTGTTTGTCCTTCTCCACTTTAAGCCAATCTGGAAGTACACTAAAGACAGCAGTTAATGGATTAGGAGGAATTGTGACACCAAGGCTGTCTGAAAGGCCTTTAAAGATTTTGGTCCAAAATTATGTTAATTTGGTGCATACCCAAAACATATGGCCCAATGAGGCTGGAACTTGATTGCAGTGTTTGCAGGTTGGATTTTGCCCTGGAAACATTTTGGACAATTTTAAGTGAGACAAATGTGCTTGATAGATGATTTTAAGTTGAATAATTGTATGCTTTAGGCAAATGGTGCTCGAGTGAATTCTGTGTATTGCTACCTTCCACTTCTTTTATGAGATGTTGAGTGGAAGATCCTTTTCGCACTGTACTTTAGGATCTTTGAAAGGGAGGGACTTTAAAATGTTTTTATATATTACAGAAATACTGTCTGAGTTCTCAAGACAGATTAGTATTTTTTCTGGAATAGAGGTAAGGTGGGAGTTGAGTTAAATTGGTCAGTTTTATTTAACAAAGTTTCTAATTTGAAGGTAGTGAAAGAAATGTGTTGCTGGAAAGTTAAATTTGGAGTGTAATTGTTTGTAGGTCTCTAAGTGATTTAATCTCAAATGTTTTCCAGATATTAAGAACTGTGTACGTTTGAGAGGGTGGAAAAAGGTGGTTCTTGTTTAGAGGTGCCACAGATAAAAACTTGTCTGTCTTAAAATACTTTCTACATTGGTTCCATATTTTGTGTGAGTGAAGCACAATTGGGTTGTTAGTATATTGGTGATGACTTGTACCTATTGGGCTACAAAGCAAGGAATATAAAGAAGCATTGCAGGATTTTATTTCTATTGTGGACCAAACCTATGTATGTTCATCTATTTATGTCCATGTCCAGGTTTTCATAGCTTGTATATTTGCCACCCAGTAATAAAATTGAAAGTTAGGTAGAGCCAGGCCACCTTCTGCCTTAGGTCTTTGTAGGGTTTCCCTTTGGGTACGTGAATGTTTTGAATTCCAAATAAATGAGGTTATGATTGAATGTAGTTTCTTAAACAATAATTTATTGATGTATATTGGAATGTTTTGAAACAGAAAAAAGAAGCTTAGAAAGGATATTTATCATGACAATGTTAATTCTTCCAGCTAAAGTGAGGTGAAAGGTAGAACATCTATGCAAGTCTTGCTTAATTTTTTCATGCAGATGGCAACATTTTGTTGATAAAGAGCTTTATGTTTATTTGTGATATTTACCCCAAGGTATTTAAACTGATCTGTGATGATAAACAGGAAGGTGTACAATCTAATATTGTGTGCTTCAGAATTCACTGGAAAGAGCACACTTTTTTATTCAAATTAATTCTGAGACCAGAAATCTTTTGAAATTCTGTTATTGCTGTTAGGACTGCAGGCACAGTATTTTGTGGATCTGATATATACAGTACCATATCATCTGCATATAGAGAAATTTTCTGTTAAAGTCTTTCTCTGATAATCCCCTTTTTCTCATAAGCATTTCAATAGTGAACTGCCAGTAACTCAATGACAATTGCCAAAAGCAGTGGTGACAAGGGGCATCCTTGTCTAGTACCACGTTCTAGTTTGAAGTAGTCTGAATTACTGTTGTTAATACAAACTGAAGCTTCTGGACTGGTATACATTAGTTTGATCAATGCACAAATGTTCAAGCCAAACCCAAATTTATCCAATATAGTGTGGAGGTAGTTCCATTCAACCATATCAAATTTTCTGCATTCAGCGATAATAATATCCCCAAGGTGTTAGACTTTTTGGGTGAATATATTACATTAAACAGGTGTCGAAGATTGGAAGCAAAGTGTCTGCCTTTAATAAATCCAGCTTGGTCTTGTGATATTACCGAAGGGAGCACTTTTTCATTCCTTCTAGCTAGGACTTTGGAGAGTATCTTAACCTCATTATTCAGAAGTGAAATTGGTCTGTATGATGCACACTGTAATAAGTCCTTATTTAGCTTAGGAAAGGTGGTAATTAATTCTTGGAGAAAAGTTTGAGGTAGAATTTAATTTTCTCTAGCTTCTGTAAATGTTGCTAATAAAAGGGAAGCTGGATTAATTGAGAATTATTATGATCTATTAATAATTTTTAATGAGAAAAAATATATACTTTTGTATTTAGAAATAACATTTGTGTATATACACACACACACTCACACATATATATGTATATATACAGTATATGTGCGTGTGTGTGTGTATATATACAGTCATGGCCGAAATTATTGACACCCCTGGAATTTTCCCAGAAAATGCACCATATCTCCCAGAAAATTGTTGCAATTACAAATGTTTTGGTATACATATATTTATTTCCTTTATGTGCATTGGAACAACACAAAAAACAGAGAAAAAAAGCCAAATCTGACATTATGTCACACAGAACTCAAAAACTGGGCCGGACAAAATTATTGGTGCCCTTTCAAAATTTGTGGGTAAATCATTTTATTTCAAACATATGATGCTCGTTTGAACTCACCTGTGGCAAGAAACAGGTGCTGGCAATATAGCAATCACACCTAAAGCCAGTTAAAATGGAGAAAAGTTGACTCAACCTTTCTGTTGCGTGTCTGAGTGTGCCACACTAAGCATGGAGAACAGAAAGAAGAGCAGAGAATTGTCTGAGGACTTGAGAATGAAAATTGTGGAAAAATATCAACAATCTCAAGGCCACAAGTCCATCTCCAGAGATCTTCATGTTCCTTTGTCCACTGTGAGCAACATAATCAAGAAGTTCACAACACATGGCACTGTAGCTAATCTCCCTGGACGTGGACGGAAGAGAAAAATTGATAAAAGACTGCAACGAAGGATAGTCCGAATGGTGGATAAACAGCCCCTATCATCTTCAAATCATATTCAAGTTGTTCTGCAGACTCAGGGTGCAACAGTGTCAGCTTGAACTATCCGTCGACATCTGAGCGAAATGAAACGCTATGGCAGGAGAGCCAGGAGGACCCCACTGCTGACACAGAAACATAAAAAAGCCAGATTGGAGTTTGCCAAAATGTACTTGAGGAAGCCAAAATCCTTCTGGGCGAACGTCTTGTGGACAGATGAGACCAAGGTAGAGCTTTTTGGTAAAGCTCATCATTCTACTGTTTACAGAAAACGGAATGAGGCCTATGAAGAAAAGAACACAGTACCTACAGTCAAACATGGTGGAGGTTCTAAGATGTTTTGGGGATGTTTTGCTGCCTCTGGCACTGGATGCCTTGACTGTGTGCAAGGCATCAAGAAATCTGAAGACTACCAAAAGATATTGGGGCGCAATATAGGGCCCAGTGTCAGAAAGCTGGGTCTGCGTCAGAGGTCATGGGTGTTCCAGCAGGACAATGACCCCAAACATACCTCTAAAAGCACCCAGAAATGGTTGAAGACAAAGCTCTGGAGAGTTCTGAAGTGGCCAGCAAAGAGTCCAGATCTAAATCCGATTGAACACTTATGGAGAGATCTCAAAATTGCTGTTGGGAGAAGGCGCCCTTCAAATCTGAGAGACCTTGAGCAGTTTGCAAAAGAAGAGTGGTCGGAAATTCCAGTTGAGAGGTGTAACAAGCTTGTTGATGGTTATAGGAAGCGCTTGATCTCAGTTATTTTTTCCAAAGGGTGTGCAACCAAATATTAAGTTGAGGGTGCCAATAATTTTGTCCGGCCTATTTTTGGAGTTCTGTGTGACATGATGTCAGATTTGGCTTTTTTTCTCTGTTTTTTGTGTTGTTCCAAAGCACATAAAGGAAATAAACATGTGTATACCAAAACATTTGTAATTGTAACAATTTTCTGAGAGAAATGGTGCATTTTCTGGGAAAATTCCAGGGGTGCCGATAATTTCGGCCATGACTGTATATATATATATAATGTGTGTGTGTGAATCCGGCTGGGACTCCTCTTCATTGTATGAACTGGGGGAGCAAGCCTGGTCAGGACAGTACCTCCCCCGGAACACTAGATGGCAGCTCCCCTGGGTTGCAGTGGTGCCTGGGACTTCCACAGGGCTTTATGGTAGTTGGAGTTGGGTGTAGCCCTGTTGGGATCCGGGATTGCTGCAACAGCTGCTGAGCCCTCTTCAGCTGGTTTTCTGCCACACCCGGAAGTGCTGCCAGAAGTAGGTAAACAAGCACCTGGAGAACTTCTGGGTGGGCTATAAAAGGAGCCAGCAGCCACCACTCAGACAGCCAGAGTCGGAAGGAGAGGGACTAAGCTGGGAGTGCAGGTTTATGATAAATTGGATAGGACTGCCAACACTGATGCTCTGTACAAGAGGGAACAGAGCCGACTATACTTCCTTAGAAGGCTGGCGTCCTTCAACATCTGCAATAAGATGCTGCAGATGTTCTATCAGACGGATGTGGCGAGCGCACTCTTCTATGCAGTGGTGTGCTGGGGAGGCAGCATACAGAAGAGGGAAGCCTCACACCTGGACAAACTGGTGTGGAAGGCAGGCTTTATTGTAGGCATGGAGCTGGACAGTTTGACATCTGTGGCAGAGCAACGGGCGCTGAGCAGGCTCCTGTCAATCATGGAGAATCCACTGCATCCACTGAACAATATCATTTCCAGACAGAGGAGCAGCTTCAGCAACAAACTGCTATCACTGTCCTGCTCCACTGACAGAATGAGGTCGTTCCTCCCTCACACTATGTGACTCTTCAATTCCACCTGGTGGGGTAAACGTTAACACTATACAAGATTATAGACTGTTATACCTGCCTCATACTGTCCACCTTGCATGTTTTAACTTGTGCTGCTTTTTTTTTTATTGCTCTTTAATTAAAATTGTTTTTATCAGTATGCTGCTGCTGGAGTATGTGAATTTCCCCTTGGGGATTAATAAAGTATCTATCTATCTATCTATCTATCTATCTATCTATCTATCTATCTATCTATTTATCTAAGCTTGCTAGAGTGGAGTGGTGAAGAAAGGAAAGTATTGTGTGTAGAGAAGGCGTTGCCCACAGGCAGAAGAAAAAATAAAAGCACTTTATTTTAGTAGTGTGCCTGTCTGTGTCGGGTTAAGCGCTGGTATAGTGCCATCTACAGTCACAGTATATATATATATATATATATATATATACACACTGTATACATATAGTCACACACGTGTGAATAGGAGAGAGCTGTATGGAGGGTAATTACACAGCAGGCCAGGGGGAGAAGGGGGGCACTAACCTTTCCTCTGTTGTCTCTGCAGACAAAAAAACTCCGAAGACATCACTTCCAGTTCCAGCGCCCATAAGCACATCACTTCCAAGTTCACTATACCACTTTTTGTCTGGACATTTAAAACCGCCGTCCTTTCTAATCATTTCACTATATATATATTTAAAGCCACCATTTTATCGCCATGGAATCAGTTCTGTTTTGGACTCAGTGTTGTGAACATCTTTGTTCAATTCCACAAACCTTTTGCAGCTAGGGATATTATGCGGGTGGCTGCCCCAAACATTTTTATGATGTCTGGTCTGTTTTTATATCACAGTGGCGTAGTCGGCAGGATGTCGTCCCAGAAGAAACCGGGTCAGGACCTAAACTTCAGCCAGGTAGGAAAGTATCGGGGCCGAGTTTCTGGGTGGGGAGTTCGTCAGGTGGTCAGGAAAGACCCGGTGCAGGCTCTGCTCCTTAAGTGCAACCCCAGGCTAGTATCTTACCAGAAGGAGAGTGTAGGGGAGACATAGAGATGTGAGCTGGTTTCTGGGGATGAAACAAAAAGGGCTTATTATGCTCTCTCGGACGAGAGAGCTGAGGTGCCCAGTGGGATCAAGGACCCAGATAAAAATGGGTTAACCCCAGACCAGCAGGCAAGGAGAATAAAAACGTGGAAATTCGATCCTAAGGGATCAGTTCAGGGGCAAGCTATGGCCCTCTGGGAACAGGTGTCATTTTGGCTAAGGCCATTTGATTTAACCCCATTCCAAATAGTGCAGCAAATAGCCTGCTTTATATTTTTATAAGGACTTCCTCAGCACTTTGCCCAGCCAGTCTGGGAAGAATTCCATTCAATGGAGGAGCTGATACAGCTCATAAAAAAACATAATCCAGCCTGGAAATCTGGGAGAGCAGAACAGTCCTCTAATGGATTGCCTAGAGATTACGTCCTACACCATAGGTCTCTTCCACATACACCAGAGCCTGTTCCAGAGTCCCAGGATCGCTTGGCGGACAACCTATCTGGGATCGAGACAGAATGTAGAAGAAGGGTGGAGGACAGTTTGTGTGCCCTTGTTAATCCCCTGATATTTTCACATGCGGGACAAGTAGTCGTAAATGGTTACAAACTCAACATATTGTTCGACTCCGGCAGCCACATTTCCATTGTTGATCGCCGATATGTCTTACCGCGACAATGGATTAAAGTAAAAACCAGTATTAATTGTATTTACGGAGAAGTCCGCACCTATAAATCCACCCAAGTTTTTATTTCTCAAGGAGGATCAATAAAAAAATTCCCTGTAGCGGTCCTTCCCAATCTACCTTTTCCAGTTATTCTAGGGTGGGACTGGTCTAATAATAAGTGTGGTGAGCTACAGACTACTCCCAATCCACACTTGGGCCTAGTTATAGATGAGGATGATTCATCTAAAGCTGTCTCCACGCCGTGTACTCAGCCGGCCGAGAGATGTACAGAAGCCTGTGAGGAGGACGGAGAGACACTGGGACCATCGTAGGTGGAAACATCATCCACACACGCCTCAATGGTTCGGGATGAATCTCCGCCCCTTTTCGGTCAACCTGGATCCTCTCTCCCAAGTTCATTTTCAATTTAGAGAAACACCGGCTTCTTTTAAAAGGGAGCAATTGAATGATGACTCCCTTAAATTTGCAAAAAACGCAGTTGTTCTCGTTAATGGCCAACGCACGCATTAGTCCATGCCACAAGGACCTCACTTCGTAATAGAGAATGACTTATTATATGGGGTCACCGAGCATGAGTGGGAGGTCCGGAAGTTGTTGTTAATCCCACGAACCTTTCGGCGGCAGGTTTGTGAGTTGGCACATTCTCACCTCCTTGGAGGCCATTTACAGTGCATCCAGAAACTATTCACAGCGCATCACTTTTTCCACATTTTCTTATGTTACAGCCTTATTCCAAAATGGATTAAATTCATTTTTTTCCTCAGAATTCTACACACAACACCCCATAATGACAACGTGAAAAAAGTTTACTTGAGGTTTTTGCAAATTTATTAAAAATAAAAAAATTGAGAAAGCACATGTATGTAAGTATTCACAGCATTTGCCATGAAGCTCAAAATTGAGCTCAGGTGCATCCTGTTTCCCCTGATCATCCTTGAGACGTTTCTGCAGCTTAATTGGAGTCCACCTGTGGTAAATTCAGTTGATTGGACATGATTTGGAAAGGCACACACCTGTCTATATAAGGTCCCACAGTTGACAGTTGATGTC
The DNA here is from genome assembly GCA_026402145.1 of Polypterus bichir lapradei. Taxonomy (NCBI): domain Eukaryota; kingdom Metazoa; phylum Chordata; class Cladistia; order Polypteriformes; family Polypteridae; genus Polypterus; species Polypterus bichir. The sequence goes on from JANRMT010028174.1 coordinate 167,843,959, forward strand.
AGAGCACAAACCAAGCATGAAGTCAAAGGAATTGTCTGTAGACCTCTGAGACAGGATTGTTTCGAGGCACAAATCTGGGGAAGGTTACAGAAAAATTTCTGCTGCTTTGAAGGTCCCAGTGAGCACAGTGGCCTCCATCATCCGTAAGTGGAAGAAGTTCGAAACCACCAGGACTCTTCCTAGAGCTGGCCGGCTATCTAAACTGAGTGATCGGGGGAGAAGGGCCTTAGTCAGGGAGTTGACCAAGAACCCGATGGTCACTTTGTCAGAGTTCCAGAGGTCCTCTGTGGAGAGAGGAGAACCTTCCAGAAGGACAACCATCTCTGCAGCAATCCACCAATCAGGCCTGTACGGTAGAGTGGCCTAACGGAAGCCACTCTTTAGTAAAAGGTACATGGCAGTCCACCTGGAGTTTGCCAAAAGGCACCTGAAGGACTGTCAGACCATGAGAAACAAAATTCTCTGGTCTGATGAAAGAAAGATTGAACTCTTTCGTGTGAATGCCAGGCGTCACATTTGGAGGAAACCAGGCACCACTCATCACCAGGCCAATACCATCCCTACAGTGAAGCATGGTGGTGGCAGCATCATGCTATGGGGATGTTTTTCAGTGGCAGGAAGTGGGAGACTAATCAGGATAAAGGGAAAGATGACTGCAACAATGTACAGAGACATCCTGGATGAAAATCTGCTCCAGAGCGCTCTTGACCTCAGACTGGGGCGATGGTTCATCTTTCAGCAGGACAACGATCCTAAGTACATAGCCAAGATATCAATAGAGTGGCTTCAGGACAACTCTTTGAATGTCCTTGAGTAGCCCAGCTACAGCCCAGACTTGAATCCGATTGAACATCTCTGGAGAGATCTTAAAATGGCTGTGCACCGACGCTTCCCATCAAACCTGATGGAGCTTGAGAGGTGCTGCAAAGAGGAATGGGTGAAACTGGCCAAGGATAGGTGTGCCAAGCTTGTTGCATCATATTCAAAAAGACTTGAGGCTGTAATTGCTGCCAAAGGTGCATCGACAAAGTATTGAGCAAAGGCTGTGAATACTTATATACATGTGATTTCTCAGTTTTTTTATTTTTAATAAATTTGCAAAAACCTCAAGTAAACTTTTTTCACTTGGTCATTATGGGGTGTTGTGTGTAGAATTCTGAGGAAAAAATGAATTTAATCCATTTTGGAATAAGGCTGTAACATAACAAAATGTGGAAAAAGTGATGCACTGTGAATACTTTCTGGATGCACTGTAGGCACCGAAAAAACCTTAGAGCGGATCAAGCTCAGATTTTATTGGCCAGGAATTAATGAGGAGGTTTGCCATTTTTGTACTTCTTGTATGGAGTGTCAATTAAGGCAAATTCCTAGGAAGGGCCGTGCTCCTCTCGTTCCCCTTACCCTAATTGATGTTCCCTTTAAAAGAATAGGGGTCGATATAGTGAGACCCATAGAACCCTCAGCCCGAGGACACAAATATATATTAGTCCTTGTGGATTATGCAACCCGATACCCGGAAGCTGTTCCTTTGCGCTCAGCTACATCTAAAGCAATTGCACAGGAACTAGTTGGGGTCTTTGCGCGAGACAGTATCCTTAAAGAAGTCCTAATGGACCAAGGGATGCCTTTTACTTTGGAAACGTTCAGGGAAACGGCCAAATTACTGAAAATAAAGCACTTAAAGGCCGCGGTGTATCATCCTCAAACCGACGGTCTAGTAGAGAGGTTTAACCAGACTCTCAAGCAGATGCTTCGCAAGGTGGTCAGCGGGGATGGGAGGAATTTGGATCAACTCCTCTCACTCGTTCTATTTGCATACCGGGAAGTCCCATAAGCCTCTACGGGGTTTTCACCTTTTGAATTATTATATGGTCGACAACCCTGGGGTATATTAGATATTTTGAAAGAAGGTTGGGAAGGAGAGGCTCTTCCCTCTACAAATATATTGGAATATATCGCACAATTACGTGACAGATTTGGAAAAATTCTGCCCATTCTAAAAAATCATATGGAAGAGGCACAAGCAGCACAGGCCCATTATTATGATCGTGGCATGACACTCCCAGAATTTCATCCAGGGGATCGTGTCATGGTGTTGGTTTTCACCTCCCATTCCAAATTACTCGCCCATTGGCAAGGCCCTTATGAAATTAAGGAGAGGAAAGGACTTGTCGACTATTTGGTGAAACAGCTTAATTGTCAACCGAGTGAACGGATTTATCATGTAAACCTTCTGAAGCCGTGGAAGGACAGGGATCTCAATCCCTCATCCGTTCAGCCACGCTCATTCTTTGCTCTAATAGACAACCTTAATTTCAGCAAGGAATTAACTTTCAGACAGAGATGGGAGCTGGAGTAAGCTATCCTGTTCATTCCAGAGGTGGTAAGTGAGAAACCCAGAAGGACCTCTCTGATTGCGCATGACATAGTGACTGAGCCTGGAGTTATCGTCTGAGAGCGCCCCTATAGACTCCCGGAGGCAAAAAAAGTAGAAATGGAGCTGGAAATCAAGCGAATGCTGGAACTAGGAGTGATAGAGGAAAGTTTTAGTCCCTGGTCCAGTCCAATCGTTTTGGTTAGTCTGCCAGACAGCAGTTGGAGGTTTTGCAATGACTTCCATCAGCTTAACCAAGTCTCCCAATTTGATGCTTATCCAATGCCTCGCGTGGACGACCTCCTCGAAAGACTGGGCCAAGCAAGATTCTTGACCACACTTGACATGACAAAAGGGTACTGGCAGATTCCTTTAACAGATTCTACAAAGGTGAAGACGGCGTTTAGCACCCCTAGCGGACACTGGCAGTATCGCGTCTTTCCATTCGGGTTACACGGGGCTCCTGCGACTTTCCAACCTCTGGTGGACAAAGTGCTCCATCCCCATAATGCATATAGTGCTGCCTATCTGGATGACGTCATCATCTATTCCAGCACATGGAAGGAACACGTACAGCAGGTCAGAGCGGTGTTGCGGATACTTGTAGAAGCTGGGCTCAGAATCAATCCAAAGAAATATTTCTTTGGACTGAAAGAAGCTAAATATTTAGGCTACCTGGTGGGTTAGGACACCGTGATGCCACAGTGTTCAAAAGTTGATGCCATTTTAAAATGGTCCCGTCCGCGAACCAAGCGGCAAGTCCAAGCATTTCTCAGATTAGTCGGGTACTACCGCCGGTTTGTACCTCGGTTTTCTGAGAGCAGTGCCCTTGACTGATTTGATGAAGAAAAGAGCTCCTAACAACGTGGTATGGACTGATAAGACGGAAGCTGCGTTCTGTGACTTAAAACAGGCTCTTACTTCAGCACCAGTGTTGATCGCTCCTAATTTTTCTCTCCCATTCATTCTCCAGACAGACGCTTCAGACACAGGCCCCGGTGCCGTGTTGAGCCAAAGTGTCAAAGGTGTTAAACACCCCATAATGTACCTGAGCCAGAAACTGCTGGATCGAGAGACCAGGTATGTGGCAGTGGAAAGGGAAGCCCTGGCAATTAAATGGGCGATTACGCAGTTGAGGTACTACCTCTTGGGCCGGCAATTCACTCTAGTGTCGGATCATGCTCCTTTACAGTGGATGGCCCTTCACAAACAGTCGAATCCACAGTTTTCGCTCATTCATCATAAGGGCTCTCTCCATACTAACGCTGATGCCCTCTCTCATGCTCATGACCTCTCGGTGCAGGTCGCCCAACCCGATGGGTCTGGGCTGATGGGGGGGGCCTTGTCACACACGTGTGAGTAGGAGACAGCTGAAGGGCTTAAGTAATGTTAATACCACATCCGACTAGGGGAGGGTGGGGGGCACTGACTGTCTTTCTCAGTTCCCTGCAGACCTTTCCCGAGAAATCCTACAAGGTTCCGGTACCTTAGAAGATGTCACTTCCGGGTCCCAACTTCTCAATGACGCCACTTCTGATTCAGACGACGTCATTTCCGGCCACTTCGCTGGCATCACTTCTGGCCCACCCCTTCAATGACGTCACTTCCGGTCCAGACGACATTTCTGGGACACGCCCCTTTGATGATGTCACTTCCTGTATGGGCCTTTAAAGCCGCCATTTTACCACCATGGAATCAGTTCTGCTTTGGACCCAGCGTTGTGAACAATTCTGTTCAATTCTACAAACATTTTGCAGCTAGGGATATTATACGGGTGGCTGTCCCAAACCTTTTTATGATGTCTGGTCTGTGTTTATATCACAATATATATATAAATATTGTCACGCTTGTGTCACAGAATTGCACAGAAACACAGGAGACTGTAGAGACAGGAACTTTATTCAAACATTTCAAACAAACATGTCTCTTTCAGAGGTAAAACAAGCTCAGTGTGCAGTTAGTTCTCAATTAAAAGAATAGACAAACATCATAGGGGTGCAAAATGGGAGCGAGACCCCCAACAGGAGCAGAGGATGTCTGGGGGAGGACAAAGCAATCAGCCAAAAAGGACAGGTGCTGTTCAGGCTTTTAAGAATAAGAAGCACCGCGCTAGAAGTATATCACACGACAGAGCAGCCACAAGTAAGCCCAGCAAGTAAAGAGCAATGTGAAGGAAGTCTATCAGCATTTTTAAGAGGGGTTTTTTGAGGAGCGTCCATGTGTTCTGGGGTGTGTTCAGCCCTCCTGCTCACAATAAATATATATATATATATATATATATTTTTTATTTAAATATAGCTGTGTAAGCCTGTGCTATAAAAAGCCCAGGGTCCTAGAAAATATTAAATTTATCAGAAAAAAAATTGAAATGTACAGTTGTCAGGTAATTGAAAGCAACTACTCTGGGTGTCTCTCTCCTAGGTTTCATTGTGCTGACGTGCTCGCCTCGGTTGTGCATTAGTGGCGGGAGGAAAAGTAAAAGGGATACCATTTTGCCAATGTGCTCGTCTCGTGTAAGAGATTCTCTCTTTTCTCAGAGATTTTACTTTGGCAACAGAGTCGCTTTCTTCTTCTGACTTGTTAACTTGGGGCTGCCTTCTTGGCTCTCTGAACTTCATGCTGTAGTAGCCTTGCACTTCCGGGCCTGGAAGACAGACACATGCATTTCCACGTGTAGATGTTTAGTTTTCTGTTTCCTCTGAGGCAAAGCCCTTATCTTAAATCCACCTCTCACTTTTGGGCCAGACAGACACACACACTTCCACACGTAGATGTTATAAATAAATATATATATATATATATATATATAGATATATAGATAGATAGATTTATGGATATAGATATATATAGATATATATATATATATAATTAATCAGACATGGAATCACACCCAGGTGTGGTGAAAGCCCCATGTAGGTCTATGCAGCTCCCCCTGCAGCCCCCATGGAACCCAAAAGTGCCATGCCACACTCCAGCTCCCAGCATGCCGTGCAGGAATCCATGGTGCCACAACCACCCAGAAGGTCTTTCCACCAGCATCCTAGGGGAGTTAGTGTCTTGTAGATGCTCTCTCCCCTCGTGCTTCCATCCAGCTGGCGTCCAGGCCTTGTAGGGTGAAGTATCCTGTCCTGCGAGGGTTGTTGTCCTCCAGAATGGAGTGGAATTGAAGAGTCACATAGTGTGGGGGTGAAACAATCTCCTCTGTCTGTCAGTGGAGCAGGACAGTGACAGCAATCTGTTGCTGAAGCTGCTCCGCTGTCAGGAGATGATACTGTTCAGTGGATGCAGCAGATTCTCCATGATTGACAGGAGCCTACTCAGCGCCCATCGCTCCACCACAGATGTTAAACTGTCCAGCTCCGTGCCTACAATAGAGCTTGCCTTCCTCACCAGTTTGTCCAGGCGTGAGGATTCCCTTTTCTTTATGCTGCCTCCCCAGCACACCACCACGTAGAAGAGTGTGCTCGACACAACTGTCTGATAGAACATCTTCAGCATCTTATTGCAGATGTTGAAGGATGCCAGCCTTCTAAGGAAGTATAGTACTGTATATTGTACTTTGTATTCAAACAAACAAGCCACCCCAACTTGTGGACAGGCAGATTAAAACCTGTTGGAAATAAAATTTTAGAAAGTAAAAAACACAATATGTATCTTTAGCTTTGATCTAAGTCAAGGTGTGACATATAAGGGATTACACTCTAGTTAACCTTCTGAATTGCCCTGAAAGAATGAATATTCAAATTGTTAGTTCCTGAAATTTTTTAACATGTTATGGTGTAATAAATCAGTCAATGCTTGTTACCAAGTTTGCACAAAAATATTGTAGCAGTCAGCAGAGAGCTCTTCACAGACTGGATGGTGCTAGATACTTGACTGGCAAAAGCCAGTCTGATATACCATTCTAAACTTCACCTAACAGGCTTCTCTTTGAAATATGGAAGGAAAACCAGGGTACCGAAAGTCAGGACTCTTAAACTGTGAGGGAACAGCACTAACGTTTGAATCACCTTGCTGTAATTTAATATTGTATATTTAATATATCATTAAATCTAACATATAATTTTACGAAAATGTAAAATATATTTAAATTTAAGATTTAGAAGGTTGTCCATCAGTAGGGCAGGTTTGGTTTCTGCCTCATATTGCTGGCAATATGTACTGGTGAAGGAAGTTCAGAAAATGGACAAATTTAAGTCTACATGATGTCTGAAAAAAGGTTTAGGTTCTTAACTTAAAAGGTTCCTAGATTAAACATATATTTAACAATTTATTAATTTTTTTAATCTAGCCTTTGGATTGGAATAATTTTAAACACTTTGTTTGGCCACCATTTAATGGAGACTGAATTGAAAACAGATTAAACTGCATTTAGCCTGTATGCCAGCTGAAGGTTTTGAGCTTTTACACTGCAAGCCTAAGTAGCCATGAATCTTAGAATGAAAATGGATGTTTAGGAAGGTAATATTTTAGGCTTCTTCTTTAGAAAATGTATTACTTGTCAGGCAGTAAAAACTATGTTGAGGTGCTAGTGGTCTAGTAAAGAATGGCAGCTAACATCCAGGTTGTCTTTTTTTTTTTAATTTTTATTAATATTGCCTGAAATGCCATTCATCAAATTTTCTCCATGACACAGTTATTTTTTTCTACCCTGATGATAGAAGGCAAATATGTTCTTCTGATATATTTAGAGGGCCAATTGATACATCAGGTTGGAGGATCCTCAGTAGTAATATGCATGCGGCAACTGTCAAAATGTCAATCAAATTTGATGGATGACCGGAAGTCCCGCCCCTTTCCTTTGACGTCATTAATGTGACCTTTCTTTGAACTCGCCCCCACACCCCTTCCTGTTTTTTTCCTCAGGAAACGGCAAAGATCCAATTGCCGGATGTCTGGTCCTTCCTTGAACCCGCTCCCACCCATCCTGTTTTTTCCGCAGGAAACGGTTAAGATCCCTTTGAAGGATGTCTGTCCCTTCTTTGAACCTGCCCCCACCCACCTGTTTGCCCCAGGCCCAGGAAACTGTCAAGATCAGATTTGATGGATGGGTGCCCCCCTCTTTGACCCGGCCCCCCTCTTCTGAAGACAAGTTGAGACATGTCCGGGCAAGTTTCTATCCAGACCCTGCCATCCCTGCCACGGCCTCCGGTCAGGCAGCCCAGACCCTGCCGGACCAAGCTACATGTTCCCCGGCATCAAGGCCCTGCCTAGGACCCCTCTGTCAGGCAGCCCCTGAGGGCGGGGACACCACATGTTGGGTGGCCCTTCATTTCCAGGCACACTTTTCCCGAGGACATACACAGACACACATGCTCCTGCCTATATCGCTTTGGGTAAGTCCACATGTTTTAATTTTTAATTTTTAATCTATAATTTAAAATAGCTATCTAACCTTTGATTTATCTAAGTCAAAACACCCTTTTTTCAATATCCCTGACAATCCTTTCACAGAAACGTCCAGTTGTTGAATTTTCCAACTCACAGAAAGCAATGTGCCGCTTCTCTCTATACAGCAGAATACATGGGCTCTAAAAAGCTGACCTGCTGTTAGTAACTCTGTGCTGAAAAAGCAGGCAGGCACGCGGCTGCAAGATGCCCCAGCGGCTGAAGCTCTAAGCGTACTCGCCGGCAAGGTCGTGTAGTTCGAAATACACGCTGAAATCTCAGAGGAGGCCCCTCCTGCCTGCCTGCCTCGCTCACTCGCCCCCAAAAAGCCCTGCATGGCCCATCGATCAGGCACGAGTGTATAACAGGAACTTGCATAATGTATGAACCGGAGCTCCGCTTACAGATAGTGTCAGACACATGCCAGAAAACGGCCAGACCCTTAACCTGATGTGTTCTGCAAGCTCATGCTATTCAACAGATGGTCATAAACCCCGAGAGGTAAAAGCTTTTAATGACCCTAAAGAAATCAAAGGTTACAAAGGTGATTTTCGGAGACTGGGCTATGCACAATACTCGGATGTCCAGTGAAAATGATGGTCACGGATCTGCGACCACAATTAACCGAAATTCCCTTCCACTTTTCGGCGCTCGGGCGATGATCCGGATATAAACTGTCAATACAAGGATATGTAGTTAAAATGTTTGTCACGCACAGGATCGAATACCCTTATAAAAATACAGCTCTTTTCTCTATTAATTGAGTTGCGTCGGGAACACAAGACCTTTCCCCTGATCGTCAATCGGAACGTCAAGATGAATACAAGCCGTGACGGTGCGTTTTCACGAATTTCTTAATGATTTTTGCTAATTATGGCTAAGACTAAATGAAATTTAATTATCGTTGATACAGCGTACTATTCAGGACGTGCTCTCGCCCAGAATCACAGTAAGAATACTCTTATTGACTCTTCAACAAATATTAGACAGTTTTACGAGCACTTTGAATCCTAACGATCTAGTACAATTAGAATTACGTGCCGATTCTCTCAACCCCAGTGTTTTTTCCCTGAACCCCGCGGGTATGCTTTCTGTGGAGGATTTTTTTTAATCAAATTGAAGCACTTCTCTAGAGCCACGCTACTATTTTAGCCGATTCCAGTCTGATGCTAATCGTTCAGGTTGTGAGGGTTCCATCTGGTGGCAGAGCTCCTAGGCATAAAGCCTGTACCCTTTTCAACGATGTAATCGTTCAAAAGAAACGGAAACACCTATGGATCTCCTTCAACCCGAATGATCAATGCTGTTTTGCCAGGGGTTTGCTGGCTGTATTAAACGTTAGGTTCAGAAACAATCAGAAATTGTGTGAACAAGAGGCTCGTCGATTGCACGTCAGGGTCGGATTATCAACGGATCAGAAAGTAACAATTTCAGATATTGAAAAGTTTGAGAGGTTAATGGGAATTAAAATTGTCTTCTGGTACCGGGAACCAAACGCTAGCGCTCTATTAAAATTTGAAGTGTCCAGTGCCCGAAAAACAAAGACAGCTTTCCTGTTTTTGCATGATGAACATTATTACAGAATTTTGAATCTAAAAGGTTTTCTGGGATTTTCCTACATCTGCGATTTCTGCTACACGGGGTATTCTAATCCGTCACGTCATCGATGTGAGCAACACTGTGATGTCTGTTTATCTACAGACTGTGAAAGGGTTGATGGGGAGGCTTTTCGATGTGCCGATTGCCATCGTTTCTGCCGATCAAGGTTTTGCTTCAAACTACACAAAACGCGCAAATTCAATGAAAAGTTCTGAAAGTATCTGCAATGTCCATAAAGTCTGTCCCCTCTGCAAACAGAGATACAGCTCGAAAGCCGATTCAAAACCTCACAAGTGTCGACCCAAACATTGTCGCATTTGTAGAGTGGTCACTAAAGAATCGGATGAAAATCATCAGTGTTTTATTCAAAGCTTACCGCAAAGACCGACCCATGAAAAATACGTTTTCTATGATTTTGAGTGCCGTCAAGATGACGGAATCCACATCCCCAATTACATCCACTGCATGCATTGGAACTGTAAATCGTGGAGTCGGGCCGGGGAGGACTGTGTCGCAAAGTTCTTCCACAGATATCGACGTCCGAAATATCAAGAGTACACATTCATAGCTCACAATTCTAAGGGGTATGACGGTTATTTTCTGATGAAATATCTCGTCGAGAGTGGGCAAACTCCATTTGTTACAGCTCAGGGATGTAAACTAATGTGTTTTATAGAAGAAGATTATAAGTTGAGGTTTATCGACTTGTTGAACTTCTTACCCATGAAATTGAGCAGTATGCCCAAAGCCATGGGATTCCAGGCTCAAAAAGGGTACTTTCCCCATTTCTTTAACACCATTGCAAATCAAAATTACGTCGGGCCCTACCGCGAACCTAAATATTACGGCATTCAATACATGATGACCCAGGAAAGAGAGGAATTTTTGTCTTGGTACGATTCGATTAAAAGTGGCACCTTCAACTTTAGACGAGAAATGGCTTATTATTGTAGAAACGACGTGGTTATTTTGAGAACAGCATGCATGAAATTTAGAGAGGAAGTGCTCAGGATTGGTAATATTGATCCTTTTCAGTGTATGACGTTAGCTTCTCTCTGCCTGTCCATGTACAGACAAAATTGCATGCCTGATAATGCGATCAGAATAATTCCGAGCGATCATTACAAAAGCAATCACAAAGCTTATTCTAACGCCTCTATTCAATGGTTGATGTTTCTTTCCAAGGAAAAAATAAACATTTAACATGCCCAGAATCACGGTGAAGTAAAGATGGGTTCCTTTTATCTAGACGGTTACGCCGAAGTTCAGGGTGTCCCTACGGCCTTTGAGTTTGCCAGCTGTTTTTATCACGGCTGCCCAGAATGCTACGATGCGCAAGCTAAATATCCTCTCACGGGTATGCCTTATGCCGATTTGTTTAAAACATTTGACGACAAACTGAAGGTATTGCGTGAAAAATTTAATCTGACGGTTAGAGTGATTTGGGAACGTCAATGGGAACGCATGAAAAAAGAGGATTCGGAGCTTCAGGATTTCTTAAAACGCTTTGAGTTTCCCGAACCTATCAATCCCCGTGACGCCCTGTATGGAGGGCGCACCAACGCTATCAAATTATATCATAAGGTTCAAGGCGACGAGAAAATGCATGATTATGATTTTACAAGTCTGTACCCTTATGTCAACAAAACAAAAACATACCCGATCGGCCATCCGACCTTGGTTTTTGAGGCGTTTGCAGATCTTAAACATTACTTCGGGCTCATTAAAATCACCGTGCTAGCCCCTCGCAATCTATATTTTCCGGTTCTCCTTTTAAGAATTTGCGGTAAATTGATGTTCACTCTGTGCCGTACGTGTGCAGAAACCCAAACAACCACCGGACTTTGCCGTCACAATGATCGGGAAAGGTCCTTAACGGGAACCTGGTGCAGTGTTGAAATACTAAAAGCCTTAGATAAAGGATACAGAGTCTTAAAAATATATGAGATATGGCACTACGAACAGAGCACCGCCGATTTATTTTCCGATTACATTAAAGTTCATCTGAAAGGCAAACAGGAGGCCTCAGGCTGGCCCTCATGGGCCCAGGACGAGGCATTCCGTCGGCGTTATGTTGATGACTATTTCTTAAAAGAAGGTGTATTATTGGAGCTTAAAAACATCGCCTCCAATCCCACTAAGAGACAAATTTCCAAGTTATTTCTGAACTCTCTTTGGGGAAAATTCGGTCAAAAACCTAACCAACCATCTACATCATTTGTTAAACACACCCAAGAATTCTTCGATTACCTGTTCTCAGACGTGTATAGGGTGTCCTATTTTGGTTTTGTCAGCGATGAAATCGCTCAAGTGCAGTGGAGTTATGCTGATGATAGATACGTTGTTCCCGGGCCCGTCAATGTGGTGATCGCCGCTTTCACAACGGCCTATGCCCGCCTAGAATTGTACGAGTTGCTGGAGCGTTTAGGGCCCAGGGTTCTGTATCATGATACAGATTCCGTTATCTTCACAGCCTCGCCCGGGCAGTACACCCGCCGCTCGGGGACTATTTAGGGAAACTCGCCAGCAAACTAGATCCTGACGACTTCATAGAAGAGTTTGTTTCCGGGTGTCCGAAAACGTACACGTACAAAACGTTCAAAGGCAAGGTCTGCATGAAGGTAAAGGGCATTACTCTCAATCACGAAACGGCTCAAGCGGTAAACCTACACTCTTTAATGGATCTAGTGCATAGTTTTGTAGAACAAGGTCTCACGAAAGAAATAACGGTTCATGGCACACAGATTCTTAGGAACAAAAAGAAACTGACGTTGCAAAATCGTCCACTCAGAAAAAGATTCAGAGTGGTGTACAACAAAAGGGCTCTATTGCCTGATTTCACCACTTTCCCCTATGGATACTAAAGAGGGTTTTGATGTTAGACTTCAGCATCTGTTCTCGAAAATAGTCTTGGGGCCCACTTGTTCGGGCAATTCGCATTTTGTGAAAAAGCTCTTGGAGCACGCGGACCATGTGCTTTCTCGTCGCCCAGACAATATAGTCTGGTTTTACAGCTGCTGGCAGCCTCTGTACGACGAGCTGCTAGCCCAATTTCCCAAAATCAAATTTTTGGAGGGGTTACCCATCTCCTTAAGCGACGATGACTGATCGTGTTAACTTGGTGATCATCGATGATTTGATGGAACAGGCGAGTCATAGCGAAGAGATAGAGAGGGCCTTCACAAAATATACTCACCACAGGAATTTGTCCATCATTTACCTGGTCCAAAATTTATTTTTTCAAGGCAAGAAAAGTAGAACGATAAACCTGAATGCCAATTACATTACCCTCTTTAAAAATCCTCAAGATAAACTGCAAATTACCAATTTAGCGCGTCAAATGTACCCTGGAAGGGTTACATTTTTCTTGGAGGCCTTTGAGGATGCTACAAGACAGCCTTACGGTTATCTGTTGGTGGATCTAAAAGCCCATACGCCTGACGAATTTCATTTACGTATCGGTTTATTTCCTCCCGAATGGCCTGTGGTGTACGTCGTGAAAAGATAAAGATGTTCCATTTTCCAAGTATTTGACAAAGAGCCGGCATGTCATGCAGAATAAAAAGAAATTTCCCTCTGCTCAAGACCCTACATAGGGCCTCCTGTCGTCGAAGAAAAGCGGTGCTGAGCGAGGCTCCGGACGATTTAATTTACGCTCTGTCAGAAATAGCTCTCAATACTTTAAAAGGCCGTGTCCCCCTGACATCCAGACAGTTCAAGCTGCTAAAGAAACATTGTTGCGCCGTTAAAAAACTCGCCGCTAAAAAACTTACCATTAAAAAGAAAAAAGCCCTTTTAAATCAGAAAGGAGGGTTTCTCGGAGCCTTATTAAGCACCACCATTCCTTTCATTACTAGTTTAATAGGTTCAAGACTATAAATATGGAACACACGCGCAAGATGTAACTGGTCCCTCAACAACAAATGGCTCAATGGCAACAGAAATGCTCAGCTTACACCGACCTTTTAAGCGCTACAGAAAGTGAACTGGATAAACAAATCGAACATAGTGACTTGACCGCTGAAGCAAAAGTTAAACTTTATACGAACGTCTTGCAAAGATACTTGACCTTTGTGAAAAAAGCGGATAAAGAAACCGGTCCTCTGACGCTATTGCTACCTGCCGAGAGCAAGGAGGAACCGCAGGGGGCTCTCAAAGAGACTCCTAGTGCCCCCGAAGACCGTGTGTACGACGAGATTTTGAAAAGTGCGCCGGATAAATCAAAAAAATACACTGAAAATATTTTACAGAAAATGGCGTATAACCCTAATACAACCTACTGGAATGGCTTGGGAGAGTTTGTGCTTCGTGGAGAACCGTTACCCGGAACGAATATGGTCGATCTAATGCGGAACTTGACCGCCCGGTACAACATCCTGTCCTATCGTAGGCCTAGGGGTTGGAAAGAATTTGTTAAGGCCCTGGCCGGTTTGAACATTCCGGCCTCCGCCGTGCCAAACGCCGACACAAGAAAACTTCTAGAGACCTTCAAACCTTCTGCCCCAGAGGGGTCCGCTGCCTCTGTCACTGCCGCTGCATCGCCCTCTGCTGCTTCCGATATTTTGGCAAGAAAACCAAATCTCGCAAAAAGAATGAATGGATTCCTTATTGAAATGTAATTATATTTTTGTTTAATAAAATAATACATTTGATTATACAGAATGTCTATTCTTTATTAAGATAATTACAGGTCATAGCACTTTGCATACAGGGGTGCTCCTGGAATACTCTAGAAGTGTTCTGAGACAAGGTACTGACAACATTTTGAACCATATCATCGTTCTTGGTGACCTCATTAAAATACAGGTTCATGATCTCTTGATAAGAACGTCCTTTTCCTCTGTGATGCAGGAAAAAAATACAATGCTGTCCGCAGACGCTGGAAAACCAGCTTTGAAGCTGACGGTTATGGTGAATAATTTCTTTACAGTTTCTGTTTAAAAAGCTGTATATTTCATCATAAAAATAGATAAAGTCTGGCGGGGCTCCGTAGGAGTCAAAAAATTCTCCAGTTTCGTCTTTTCTGAGATGTATTGCCAGCCAGTGCTCTCCAGGTTGATTTTGACGGTGAGTGTTGACGATGATCATGGCCGGGAGCTCCGTAAGTATTTTTTCAGGCAGTTCGTTGCAAGCCAACACTCCGTAAAACTGATTTTCTGTGTACGGATTGCCGGACATGAGTTCCAAGATCTGCAGGGTGTTCATGCTTTGTTAGTAATCATATAGGATGTTTCTTCTCTGGTTTATTTCAATAATGTTGTCAAAGACGGCGTACACTATTAGATTCACGGTATGGGGTAGAGGCTGTCGAAAGCGTATTTCACATCTCATGTTCCCTGTTTTCATCAAGGAGAAATGGTCTCCGCATTCTTGATCAGGCGTCAAATCAAAGGCAAACAGGGTGTATCCCCGGGAGAAGTCAGAGCGGCTAATGGCTAGAGGCTGGTCTTTCAAATGTTTTCCGGAGGCCAACACGAGGTTGTAATATTCTCGAGCTGTGTTGTCATTAGCAAAATTGGTTTGAAAGGGCTTGGATGGAATCTGCTCTCCGTCCAAATACAAGGCCAGGAATTCCAACTGGTTATGCTTGAAATTGAAGGGATTTCTGGCGTAATCCCCAGAAAAGGCCTCATTATCCACCATGCCTATGACCACGTACTTGGGCAACTGCCCCAAGAACAAGTTCTCCTGATTGCTCACACATATCCCTGCCAGCATACTGAGAACTTTCATATTCACTCTTTCCACGGGGTACTTGGCGTTGGAAGTTGTGAGAGCGTGGGCATGCCCTAATTTCACCGCCACCGAAACTTTAACTTTCTTGACAAAAAGAGAGGCGGATAAAATGTTTACTTTGTAACGCTCGGCATCTCCGGACATCAGACAGAATTCATTTTTGCTCCGAACCATTTTTATTCTGACGTCCACTCCGTTTAGAATTAATTTTTCTTGAAAAGATAGGTTGGAATGAATAGGTCCAAGGAGTTCTACTGATTTACCCTGTGCTGTATAACTGTTTCTTTTTTTGAATCCATCATTTGGGCCATCCAAGGCGGTGTTTTCATGTTCGTTGGCCATGTCTTTGTAAAAAAGACCCGAAGCAAATTGGAACTTGAGAGTTTCATTGCTATAATTTAACAGTTCCTCAAAAAGGGCCCTGTACGGGTAGAGGCTGGAACTCTGTGATATTAAACGGTCTCCGAGGGTCACGTCCACTTGTGAAAATAAAGCGGCTATCAGATAATTAACAAAGGTTACCCTGGCCACGGGTGGCGGATTCGTTCCGTCGGCATTGACGATTTTGCACCGGACGTGTAGAAGCGTGTTATTCAGATCCAAGTAGTCTTCACCGTTCCCAGTAATCAAAAACTCTAGCGGCGCAACTTCAGATAGAGCTGAGAGAGGGGGTACCTCGACGTAGATGCTTTTTTCTACGCTAGTCTGAGTATAGGGTACCGTAAACAAGTCCAGTTCGGATTTCACACACTCTTGAGACATTCGATGAACGAAAGACATTTTGAGTTAAAAAATGTTTTTCGATTTCTTTTTTCTGTGGGCGCGGGACTTATCCTTGTGGCTGAGAGAAGAAAATGATGTAAAAGCTGAACGGTGTGTCTTTTTAAGGATGGGGCCGGCGCGT
Organism: Polypterus bichir lapradei; assembly: GCA_026402145.1. Classification (NCBI taxonomy): domain Eukaryota; kingdom Metazoa; phylum Chordata; class Cladistia; order Polypteriformes; family Polypteridae; genus Polypterus; species Polypterus bichir. Next base: position 167,859,960 of record JANRMT010028174.1, read on the forward strand.
GAACCGGGAGGTCTCTTACGTGTAGTTTTCCTCATTACCAGCAGCCCCGACCCCCCTTCATTTTCTTCGCTTCCTTGAGTCATCGCTCCGGACATGGCCCCCGCCACAACGTCTTTTTTTTTTTTTTTTATTAATTTTATTACAATCCATACAAAGCAATCAAGTTTTTACAAAGAGAAAAATTAAGACGATATTCTTGGCGGCCGATTTAATGTGTGGTTCGACAATTTCGAAGCCTCTTTTCAAGAGAGGCAGAGCTCTTCTAAACAGACCTCGGAATATTCCTCCGATCCCAGAACCGTACATCACGGGAGCCCCGGAGAATCCGGGGAGCCCGCTACCCGCTTGGGCTTCGTAATAATGCACGTAAGGGGTAGGGTCCAGGTAAGATCTCATCTCTGTATTAGTCGTGCACGCACCTCTTAGAGGGTCTGAAATGTAACTTGACTATGACCTTGCCAAATTGAAATGGAACCGGTTTGTTCTGATCCGTCTTTATTTCAATTGTCAAAGTATCAAACTGAGTCTTGCTGACCGGAGCGTAGTGCGGCTTATCATAGGTGATTGTGGTAATCTTATTCATCTCATCCTCAATATGTACGCATCTCAAGAGAGGGACGTAGATGTCTTCGACTCTTTGGTGAGACACAATGTCGCTGTAGACGTACAAGGTATAAAACCCTGCTCTGATATCCGTGGGATAAGGAGCCTCATTCGCCAGGCCTATGGTCATGTCCGAATGGACTCCTAGAATTCTCCCCAACTGCCCCCTGACATGAAGAGTTTCATCCTTCGCGGTGTTTACGACGTAGAATCTTCGCTCCAGAGCGTTGTAGCGGAATCTCACGGTATTTTCCGGTATTGGTAAGCCTGAAGAACCAGCCTCGACGGCTTTGGGTTCTTTCGACACCGCTTCATTCAACTTAGAGGTCACTTTCTCGACGCTAGAGTAATAGCCTGCAGGTATAGTATAAAACCTGGTTAATCGCGGAGACACCAGAATAAAATCGTTATCCGGTTTGTCTAGGGTGTTCCAGGTGTGAGGATACTGGATTTCAGCCAAACCTACTTCCCAGGGTCCCTGTAGTTCAATGGGTGCGGCTAATTTGATAGTAAACTCGGCGATGGTATTGTTAGGGAAAACATCTCGGGAAGAATTGCTGGGAAGAACGACGTAAAAGCTTTTTCTCTCCATTGTTAGCATCCGTGAATGAAACACTAATGTTTGCTTCTCAGTATTTAACGTCTTGCACGTAGCTTTCAGGGATCCAACTGTTAAACTTTTCGGGCCATCCGAGCCATTTCACCAAAATATGCTTTTTTCTATGAATATTTTTTTTTGCCAGAATCTTTTCAATCCTAAAGACGTCCGTACCACTAATCTTTTGTAACTCCGCGTCGTAAAAGGAACCTATAATGTCTTCGCCGTCGTAATCTTTGAGCTTGAAGACCGGCGGATCCCTCGGGACTAGTTCAGAAACGGTAAATACCTCGTCTGAAAAGGTTTGTTCGTATCCTTTGGTAAAAGGATTCCGGGTTTTCGACACTCTCACCGTATCACTGACTTTGAGCTTATATTTTGGGCTTCTTTGGGTTTTAGTTAGACCGTATAAGGTTTTAAAGACTTTCCAAGAATTGGAACTATTCACTTCGGCAAGGGCCATTTTTTATACCTCGGTGATAGCTCAGATTATAATATTTCACCAAGTCCTGTAACCCCGGCAGATAGGACCGGGTATTCCGGGAGCTGAAATAACGCCACATTTTGGTCTTCAGAGTTCGATTGAACCTCTCCACCACCGAAGCCTTTAATTCACTAGCGGTGGTAAAATGTTTAATCCCATGTTTATTGAGCAGGCTTTGAAATTCCCGATTGAGAAACTCTTTACCGCTATCGGTCTGTAGTTTGACGGGAACTCTACCTTCCTCCAAAATTTCTCGAAAAGCCCTCGTTACTTCTTTACCCGTTTTGTTTTTCAGTACCCTGACCCAGGCATATTTAGAAAGAATATCTATACAAGTCAGCAGATACTTGTAACCTCGGTTATACTCGGCCAGGTTTGTCATATCTACCAGATCGATCTCCCATTGCCTGTCTATATTGGAAACATACACTTTATTCCTTTTAACACGTATTCTGGCCGGCTTATGTATCGTGTAGGTGTATTGCCCCGATAACCAGTCAGCCAACTCTTGGTCCCCAATATGGTGACCCACACGCAAGTGAGCTCTTTTCAAGGAATCTTTACCCCCCAAAGCCCAGGCATTCTCTGGGCTATAATATGTTTTTTCCAAGACCTGCTCCATCGCCGGTGATAAAACAGACACTGACAACACTTAAACATATAGAAAACATTTATTTAGGATTCTGCTTTGTTCAGACTGCTTCAGTTTCAGAAAGACCCATCAGTTCTATCATATCATTAAATTCCAGGTCATATTTAGTCCACAGATTCATATAACCCTCATAATTAATATTACGCTTACAAAACTCATTTGCCACACGGCGGGTTACACAGTAGGAGTATTCATCCATTTCATAAAATGACTGCATTACAGTGTCATAAATAGAATTGGTATTTTCAAACTCACCCACAGTCTTTTCAACTACTGCGTATATTTTGTGATTCGGCAGTAGAATATTAAAATACCCTAGAATTTTCATAGCCAGTCGTTTCAGCCAAGACTTGCGGAAAATCTTCATAATCTTCTGAAAGCGTCCTACACGGTAGGTGTTATCAGGTTCAAAGAGGCAGGTATGTCTTCTCTGGCTGGAATGTTCTATCTTGCAGCCTTGACATTCTTTTTTCAGATCATAGTAGACAATAATATCTAGCAGAGACGTCATCAGCCCTTTAACAAGTTGCTGGGCCTTTTTCCAGGTTTCAGGCAGCATACCATCCGGGCAATCCATATCTGTCTCAGACAGTTCGAAAGACATCTGTTCCTGCGGAACTTGTCTGTTCACCCACGGCTGTCCTGGAGCTAGGTGAGAGGTACCCGGCTGAGCACCATTAGCTGAGACAGTGTTACCCGTCTGAGCACCATTAGCGGGGATCGGGTTATCCGTCTGATCATCATCAACGGAGACCGGGGAAGACCAACCCGGACCTGGAGAACAGAATCCACTGTCTGGCTCAAGGTCTCTTGTCCAGAGACTGTAATCGGGTCGTATCTTAAGATACCGGAGGTCAGTCTCTCGGTGTCCTTGAGGGACGTCCATCCAGACAGAGTTATAGAAATGGTAAGATTCAGGCCACGAAGCCTCAAGCTTTGGATCCTCTGGCGGGAGCCCTGAGGTTGTTAAGCTGCACCCTGTCATTTCAGAGTCTGTAGCGGTCGACATGCAGGATCTTTAAAAGCTTCAACGAATTCTTAAATAGTTCTCTTTTTTTTTGGGTCTGGTGACTAACAGGCTGAGTATTTATGGTAAAAGGGATGGGCGTGGTGTAAAATAAAGGAGGGTTTTCCACTTCGTCATCGCTTGAATCGAGCTATGATTCAACCCCTTAGTCCATTACTCGGTCACCTCTTCAGTTTGCAGAATTCAGTCCTTGAATACTAAAGGCGGTGGACAATTTTCCTTGTTGTCGTCTGATAAAAACTGTGTTTCGCACAACTTAGCCCGATCCTCGTCTGCCGCTTCATCTTCGAGAAACTCCGGCACCAAACATTTTTTAACCCTTCTCAAACGGTCCTTCAAATAGACCCTGCGGAACCTACTCTTCACTGGGGCATTGGTCATAGATTCCATTTTTCTACACAGAGTCTTTAGAACTGAAGATGCACCGCTTTTTTATACAGCACTTTCAGAAGGGTGGACGGCAGGGTCTGGATAGAAACTTGCCCGGATGTGTCTCAACTTGTCTTCAGAAGAGGGGGGCCGGGTCAAGGAGGGGGCACCCATCCATCAAATCTGCTCTTGACAGTTTCCTGGGCCTGGGGCAAACAGGTGGGTGGGGGCAGGTTCAAAGAAGGGACAGACATCCTTCAAACGGATCTTAACCGTTTCCTGAGGAAAAAACAGGATGGGTGGGAGCGGGTTCAAGGAAGGACCAGACATCCGGCAATCAGATCTTTGCCGTTTCCTGAGGAAAAAACAGGAAGGGGTGTGGGGGCGAGTTCAAAGAAAGGTCACATTAATGACGTCAAAGGAAAGGGACGGGACGTCCGGTCATCCATCAAATTTGATTGACATTTTGACAGTTGCCGCATGCATATTACTACTATCCTCCAATCAGTATGCAGAAATCCAGTCTTTCAGCTGCCACTGCTGTCAGGTACACTGCTGCTCTTCTTTGATTTGAAAGGGAGGGGCTTGGAGGCATGTTTCATGAAAATAAAAGCTCTATTTTCATCAAACTGTTCAATTTACATCTTCTTATTGCTATTACACTGTAATATAAAGTATTTGTTGATTATTTCACTAGTGCTGACAATATCTTCCTGTCCTCTGCATCTTGCTCCATTATACCCACCACCTGCATGTCCTCTCTCACTACATCCATAAACCTTCTCTTAGGCCTTCCTTTTTACTTCTTAACTAGCAGCTCCATCCTTAACATCCTTTGCCCAAAATACCCAGCATCTCTCCTCTGCACATCCAAACCAATGCAATCTCGCCTCCCTGTTTTTGTCTCCGAACCATCCAACCTGAGCTGACACTCTAATGTACTCATTTCTATTCCTGTCCATTCTTATCAAACCCAATGCAAATCTTAACATCTTTAATTCTGCCACTACCCACTCCTTTTCTTTTCAGTGCCACCGTCGCCAACCCACATAACACATCTGGTCTCACTGTAGACCTTCTCCTTCACTGTTGCTGATACCCATCTGTCAAAATTACTCCTGACACTCTTCTCCACCCATTCCACTCTGCCTGCACTCTCTTTTTCACCTCTCTTCCACAATCACCATACTCTGTACTGTTGATTCCAAGTATTTAAACTCATTCACCTTCGCCAACTCTATTCCCTGCATCCTCACCATTCCTATGACCTTCCTCTCATTCACACACATGTATTCTGTCTTGTTCCAACTGACCTTCATTCTTCTCCTCTCTAGAGCATATCTCCACCTCTCCAGGGTCTTCTCAACCTGCTCCCTACTATCGCTACAGATCACAATGGCAATAAACAATAGCTCTGAATATCACAAAAAGCAAATCATGTTTAGAAAAATAAATTAGACATAAAACATACAAACTGTGCAGGCCAGAACCAGTAACATCCACACAATATTAGTAATTTTGCTAATGTGTAGTTAGTAACATTCAATCAGTATACTGATGGGTAATATAGGTGCTTCTATAACACAGTCTTGATCACAATATATGAACTAACAGTTTAATGACCCACAGGTAAAAATTGCTTAAAAGACCTACCACTGCTGATGTGCTTTACAAGTTTTAGCGGGCTCCAGTGATCCATTGTGTCATTTCAACCCACTGCTGGATTTTGTAGGCTTCCTAACTGTAGTTGCCGGATGAGACAAGGATATCAGTAGCCAGTATGGTATCTTCTCTGCATGCGTAACAGTTACTGAGGATGTGCAGAGCCAGACTGGCTTTCCAAGTCCTTTTGAAAAAGTGATTTGTTCGGCTTTCTTAGCAAGACAGGTAGTGAAACAATTAACAGTGAACTTAAAGGTATTCATTCTTTACACAGCAACCACATTAATATCAATTGGAACACAACCTAATTCATATCTCCTAACTTTTATTTTGCAAATAGTAAGAGACAGAATTTTGAATGAGAAGATTAACCTCTTCTCTAAAGGGTGTCTTGTCATTGCTGGTAATAAGGCCCATCAATATTGCTTCTTCTTCTAATCTAATGATCAAGTTTAAGGCATACTTGCCAACACCATTATGCATATACAGGAGAAACATTAACGTGTGCAACACAGAATGAATCTTTTGATATAACCTGACCGTCTATGGTCTATCAATCAGGAGATCCTGAATTCAGTGACACATGGTGGCACTCTTTCAAAGGACCCTGAGCTTCATTGCTGCTTTCAGAGTAATACCGGTGTTAAAAGCCGAGTTTAAGTCAATAATTGGTATATAATATGTAATGCAAAATTAATGTTAAGGTTATAATAGTGGACACTGAATCCAAATTGAAATATAAGGTTTAGGCACACCCTATGTACTCATTAAATTAAAAATGCTTTACTGTGGCAAAGTCTTTCAGAAAACAGTATTTGAATGAGATGACAGCCTTGCTCACGGCTTTCTTTATAGTATATTGTAATGAACAGTGTCAATTCCATCGTAAGAATTATTAGCTTAATCACACAAATTAGAATGGTATACATTGAGAAATATATGTATACTGTGATTAATATATACATAGTGCAGGGGTGGTATTGATAGGGATGGCAATTGAAAGATAAATGAATTGATGAAGATAGAAGTCGAGCATTAAGAGTCCCTGATTGCCTTCATAGACTGCTGGCAGTAAGTGCTTTGCTCCAAGTTAGTGACACGGGTGGGAAAAAATAAGGTAAAAAATTGGGGTAGCCATTTAGCAGGGAGACAGGAGTGTCATTGCTTCTTAACATATACTCTTCTGAGTTTTTTTTATTGCTTTTGTTACAATAAATCCTTTTCTTTAGTACAGTTTCTATTCTCCTTGTCAGTTGAAAAGATCCCCAATCAGCCAATATTGTGTAAAAAATGACAAAGGCACTCCATGAAATTCTTCATTAATTTTGCAAAAATTCATAATTTTCAAAAGTGAAACTTTATTTATTCAGTTCATAAACTTTTAGGATTTGTTTAATTTCCTAGAGTTTAAAGTTGAATGATTATGTTAGTTTAGGCACTCTTCAAGTTAAGGAAATTCAGACCACAGTTTAGATCTGACCTGTGTCATTTTTTGTCTGTGAACAAAGGTTCTTCTATGGTAGAGTAATTCAGCAGAATTCTACTGAGGTTGAGAGGGTTTAAATTAGCCAGGGAATTGCACCGCCATTCTTCACTAGTGTGTCAAGTGCTGCCTGAAAGCTACATTTCTTCTCCTCTCCATACAGTACACACTGTAGCTGCATGAACAGCCCAATTTAATTGCAGGGGTGAAAAAATACATTCTGTGAGGCAGCCCAGGGGGTCACTATACTATTCGCTGTGTTATGAACTTTAGTAGATTACACCTAATAGAATGAAAATGACATTTCTATTTAATCACAAAAATAATGGATAGTAGAACTACAAGTCAGTTAAACCTTAGAACTTTTAATCGTGATTTTTGATGCATTTATTTTCCAAAATGCCAAAATGTCTATAAAATGTATTTTGTAGTAAATATTTCACATTCCGAAGTAAAAGGTATATTCCTATATAACTATAATCAAACTATCATTATTTATTTTAGCATATGCTCTACGTATTAGTTGTGCTTGTGCTGTTCTAGACCATTAATTAAATTAATGTTGTGAGAAAGTGATTCTCAAAATTTTTAGTTTACTTTACTTCCAATTTGCAAAAGTCAAAGTAACTTACCTAGGATAGGAAATTATGTTCTAAAAGAAAGTTGTGCTGCTTGAAAACATCTTTTAGATGAAGGATGGGTATCCCCTCTACAACTTTGTGGAAAATACAAATGTGTGCAACATATGTGGAGCGCTTTGAAAACCAATGTGTTTTCCTATTTTTTTTTTTGTTTTACAATTGCAGTACAGTAAGTGCCACAGAAATATTACTTGTACAGTACTACTTGATAAAATATTAATGATAAGGCATTACCTTTCCAAGGATTTGTTGCGTTTGATAATATGCTCCACATTAATTAAATTAATTTGTTTTTATTTAATTAATGAAACTAAAAACATTGTAAAACAACCTGAAATGTCTGCAAGAAATGTTGATGAATTTGAATGTGAGAATGAAAGGATTATTTACCAAAAATAGATGTAAAGTATAATAAATAAATGCAAATACACTGCTGGTCATTAAATTAGCAACAAGAAATACATGAGATATGAAAGAAATATTTACATGACAGATTATTTATAATACATGGTGTACATGATTATAAGTACAGCTTGGTCATGCATGTGGAACATACAATTATCAGTATTTAGTGTATCCATCATTGGTGGGGGATATGACACAGTGGAGCAGCGGTAGCACTGCTGCCTTGCAGTAAGTAGACCAAGGTTCACATCCTGGGTCCTCCCTTTGTTGAATTTGAATGTCCTCCCCTTGTCTGTGTGGGTTTCCTTCCACTGTCCAAAGACGTGCAGGTTATGAAAATTAGTGATGCTAAACTGGCCCTACTGTGTGACTGTGTGTTCACTCTGCAATGGACTGGTGCCCTGTCCAGGGTTTGTTCCTGCCTTGTGCCCTATGCTAGCTGGGATATTCTCCAGACCCCCTGTGTCCCTGGTCTGAATTAAGCAGGACAGAAAATGACATAACATGACCATAGGTGAAAATAACTACTTGTATACAATCTGGCATGGAAGGGAAGAGATGTAGGATGTGTGTTTATGGAAGGGCATGCCATGCAGCCCCTATACATGCCCAAAGTTCATCCGTGGTAACTTTTGGTGTTCTCTAGCACTACAGTCATAATCCAACTATGTCCCAGACATGATTTATTGAGGACAAATCTGGAGAGTGTGCAGAATAGGGAAGAAGTGCCATATGGCGGAACTGTTGGATGTTTCATGCCACATCTGGTTCAGCATTGTCCAGTTGAAATATTGCACCATGGAACTTCTGCTCCAATCAGGTATTTTAAGGCTGATACTGATCACCGATTTCATGTTACTTGATCAGCCAATTGCGCTTTTTTTCCTTTGTCCATTTAAAAAACTTTTTACACTAAGCCTCTGCATAACCAGATGCATAGAAGTACTCTATTATGTCCTATATTAAAGTGTTAACTTTGTTATTTTTATATTTAAGCTAGACCACAGGTGTTAACTGTTGTTTTTTATTTACAAAATTAAGTTCTGTAGCCTTATTGTTCAGTGACCATAACAATTCTAAAATAGATAAAATTTCCTTACAATACATACTGTAACCAATAACATATATACAAAAATATTTACCCATAAAACATTTGGCATAAAAGAAAATAAAATGCTTCTCATAATTACAAGCTATTGTTTTAATTTTCTGTAATGTACTTATCTGAAATAAAGTTTAATTAAAAAAGAGTAGTTTTCACCATTTCTCTAAAAAACTATATATATATTCTCACATAATGAATTAATTGAATTAAAGAGTGCTTAAATGTAAATATACATGTACTAATAGTTTTTAGTTATTTTAAATTTTTAATTGCACTACAGCTGTTTGCTGTTAAAATATAAATTTACTACAAGACATTTATACAGGTGGGTTTTTTTTTCAGTGTATCAGCTAGACATTCATTCTGGAGGTGTAATTATAAATATGGATTACCATTTTAATTATGTAGCATTTGTTTCTTACTAGAACCTATGCTGTATGACACACAGCGACAAATAATAAATACAGTACAAATCTTTAGAAAAGCCTATTGCTTACTAAGTAGTAAATTAGTCTTTATCTTTTCTTTTTCCAATTAAAAATGTACGCTGCTGTGCTTAAAACAAGCTTGCTGTCCATACAGAGTTGTGACAGTTTTCAGTTAAAGGACAAAAAAGGTATACATTTATTAATGTAGCTTTTCTTTCAGTTAGACTTGCACATGACGACTTCTCCAATTACTTTTTCCCAGTTTATTACTCCACTTTCTTTAACTTAAAGACTAATATTCCAGTCACCATAAAACAAGCCTCCAGTCATTGCTCTTTGTTTAAACTGCAAAACGTTTGCTGCAAAAAAAGTAAATAAATAAAAGAGATGCATGTTGGCTCAACTACCATAATACCTTGCATAAAGGAGCACCACAACTAAATTACCGTAAAGCTTAAAAAAAGCAAGGACTGAAAATATCAGTTTTTGTGATCGGGCAATTTATCGATCAAGTTTTTTTTTAATGTAAACTGGCAGATTTAAATAGGCAGACGATCTATAAGAGCATCCCTAGGTTTCACCTCAGCTCCCAAAACCTCTGTGATATATTGCTGGCTGGTCAAGATACTTGCAATGCATACAGTGCATCCGGAAAGTATTCACAGCGCATCACTTTTTCCACATTTTCTTATGTTACAGCCTTAATCCAAAATGGATTAAATTCATTTTTTCCCTCAGTATTCTACACACAACACACCATAATGACAACGTGAAAAAGTTTACTTGAGGTTTTTGCAAATTTATTAAAAATAAAAAAACTGAGAAATCACATGTACATAAGTATTCACAGCCTTTCATCAATACTTTGTCGATGCACCATTGGCAGCAATTACAGCCTCAAGTCTTTTTGAATATGATGCCACAAGCTTGGCACACCTATCCTTGGCCTGTTTCGCCCATTCCTCTTTGAAGCACCTCTCAAGCTCCATCAGGTTGGATGGGAAGCGTCGGTGCACAGCCATTTTAAGATCTCTCCAGAGATGTTCAATCGGATTCAAGTCTGGGCTCTGGCTGGGCCACTCTAGGACATTCACAGAGTTGTCCTGAAGCCACTCCTTTGATATCTTGGCTGTGTGCTTAGGGTCGTTTTCCTGCTAAAAGATGAACCGTCGCCCCAGTCTGAGGTCAAGGAGCAGGTTTTCATGCAGAATGATCCTGTACATTGCTGCAGTCATCTTTCCCTTTATCCTGACTAGTCTCCCAGTTCCTGCCACTGAAAAACATCCCCACAGCATGATATTGCCACCACCATGCTTCACTGTAGGGATGGTATTGGCCTGGTGATGAGCGGTGCCTGGTTTCCTCCAAACGTGACGCCTGGCATTCACACCAAAGAGTCTCAATCTTTGTCTTATCAGACCAGAGAATTTTGTTTCTCATGGTCTGAGAGTCCTTCAGGTGCCTTTTGGCAAACTCCAGGTGGGCTGCCATGTGCCTTTTACTAAGGAGTGGCTTCCGTCAGGCCACTCTACCATACAGGCCTGATTGGTGGATTGCTGCAGAGATGGTTATCCTTCTAGAAGGTTCTCCTCTCTCCACAGAGGACCTCTGGAGCTCTGACAGAGTGACCATTGGGTTCTTGGTCACCTCCCTGACTAAGGCCCTTCTCCCCCGATCGCTCGGTTTAGATAGCCGGCCAGCTCTAGGAAGAGTCCTGGTGGTTTCGAACTTCTTCCACTTACGGATGATGGAGGCTACTGTGCTCATTGGGACTTTCAAAGCAGCAGAAATTTTTCTGTAACCTTCCCCAGATTGTGCCTCGAGACAATCCTGTCTCAGAGGTCTACAAACAATTCCTTTGACTTCATGCTTGGTTTGTGCTCTGACATGAACTGTCAACTGTGGGACCTTATATAGACAGGTGTGTGCCTTTCCAAATCATGTCCAATCAACTGAATTTACCACAGGTGGACTCCAATTAAGCTGCGGAAACATCTCAAGGACGATCAGGGGAAACAGGATGCACCTGAGCTCAATTTTGAACTTCATGGCAAAGGCTGTGAATACTTATGTACATGTGATTTTTCAGTTTTTTATTGTTAATAAATCTGCAAAAACCTCAGGTAAACTTTTTTCACGTTGTCATTATGGGGTGTTGCGTGTAGAATTCTGAGAAAAAAAATGAATTTATTCCATTTTTGAATAAGGCTGTAACATAAAATGTGGAAAAAGTGAATACTTTCCGGATGCACTGTATGTGCCAGTGGCATACTCTGTGGGAAAGTCCAGGGGCATAACTTGCACACATCATTTGCATATGTGCTGTGCTTGAAAATATTTTCACCCTACCATGACTTATCAATGTCTTAAGTTTTAGGCCAATTTGAAGAGTTCTTTTCGGCGTTTCAATTTTAATGTAAATTGTTATTTTATGTTAAAAGAATATTATCTGAAGTTTATATTAGTATTTAGAATTCACTAATTGATTATAAAGAGGCTCAACGGTTAGAGCTGCCAGTATGCTCTAAACCTAAAACTGGATCAGGTATATTCAGCAAAAGACGGATGGGCCTTTTATGTTCTGTCTTACATAGTAAAAATTGTTCACAACATTTTTATGAAGCAGCATCACTGACTTTAACAGACGTTTACTAAATAAATACACTTACTCAGGCTCCATTTGACTCTTAGCTGCTGCTAAATGATTAAATGAAACTAGAAACTGCTCATTAACCACAATAGCATTTTATCAAAGCTTGCTTCTAATGAAATATAATACTGTATTTAATTATACAACTTCTTAGTGCTCTCATTCTGTCACATCAGACATTTCTAATATTGAAGATTTTCCTTTTCTAAAAACATCATACTGTACAAATGTTTTATGAAACAGAGGAGATCATTGCTTCTTAATCCCTCACTGCTTTCCCTTTGACATCTTTCCAAATATTTTTTTGAAACAGAACACACACACCTAGTCAGCTTTTGGTTGCTTACCATTTGTATGCAACTGGTAAAGATAAAAGAAGCAGTTTAAAACTCAGTGCAACTACAATATAAAGGAGGAAAATGAGTTAGGCAAAATAAGGCACAAACACCTCTATTCTATCAGTAGGATTAATTGGCTTCTAGTTAGATTTGGAGTCATTGTCACGTGGACAAAGTCACTATTCTCCACTGCCATGTTTAGAAAGCTCAGAATTAGTAAGTGATTTGACCAATAACCTGTAGACAGCATATACCAGAATGCTTTTCAAAATATATGTAACACAGTACAATAGTTGTAACCAAGCATTCAGGCACACAATATTACAAAGGTCACAACCCAATATATGAAAAGATCCAATCAAAAATACAATCAATATTTCAAAGAGAGAGAGTTAAATCACAATAAACTCAATCACAATATTCAAAAACTTGTTTGGAAAAATGTGCCCCATTATAAAATAGTATGTCAAAGATTAAGGTTAGAGGTAAAACATCAACCTGAATTTGTTCCATTCTTTTTAAATTCTAGAAAAACCTTCACTGTTTATTGCAAAGGAAACTGATGTTTTTCTAGTTTAGGATAATATAGCTGGAGTTCAGGGTGATGTTTTTAAATGGGTGCAGAATTGGCTCAGACACAGAAAGCAGAGGGTGATGGTGAGAAGAACTGTATCAGGATTGGCTAATGTTAAGAGCAGTGTTCCACAGGGGTCAGTGCTAGGGCTGCTGCTGTTTTTAATATATATAAATTATTTAGATAGAAATATAAGTAACAAGCTGGTTAAGTTTGAAGATGATACCAAGATACAGTAGGTGGTTTTGCAGATAATTTGGAATCCGTTAAATCATTACCGAAGGGCTTGAACAGCATACAGGTTTAGGATTTGTAACAGATTAAGTTTAATGTCAGTAAATGTAAAGTATTACACAAGGGAAGTAAACAAAATTACATTGAAAACAAAATGGGAGGTCTGAAAATTGAGAGTACACTTTATGAGAAGGGTTTAGGAGTCTTAGTTAGCTCTACACTATCAATTTGCTGCCAGTGTTCAGAAACCATTAAGAAGGCAAACAGAATGTTAGGTTATACAGCATGGTGTGTGGAGTAAAAGTCCAAGGAGGTTATGCTCAAGCTTTATAATTCACTGGTGAGGCCTCTTCTGAAGTACTGTGTGTTTAAAAATGACTAAAACAGTTCTAAAACATATGATCTAGTGAGGCAAGTGATAGATGTCATCATTCTCAAACAGGGGGAATTCCCTGATATATCTTGGACAATTACAGAGATGTGGACAATGCACAATTTTAAGATAGATTGATAAATGCTTTGCACAGATTGAAGAATGTATTTTATGAATAATTTTGAGTACCCTTTTTCTGTCAGAGAGATTAATAGAAAGGTCCATGTTTCCAGTATTGCCCAAGACTGTGTAGTGGTGCACAAAATGATATTAACTAAAAGTCTATAAATACTGCCAAACGTTTTCTCACTAACAACTGAAATATAAGTATATTCAAGAATATTTGTCCATATAAAGTTTCTGAAGGTTCAAGTACCCAATGATTCCATAAGTTAAATATGTAAACTAATGAGATCTAGAATATGAAGTTACCTTGTAATGAAGCTGCTCTGAAAAAGAGGGAAAAGGTAAGTCGTTACATTTACAAACATGTATCTAGCTTATATTACATGTATTGTTTATGTTCCACTTTTGAACATAACTCAGTCATGTTTAATTTATTTAATCTTGTGGGATGTACAATATACTAATTTCAATCATTTAGAAAGAAGTCAAAATAGTTTTATTTAGTTCTCACCAGAAATTAATATGCACTAAGCAGATTCATTGTCAGCAGAAGTTGGATAACTTGGCGGTAAGGTCATGTAACTTTCCATAAAGCAACAGAGTGTGGTTTTGAGTTATTGTCACCAGCTAAGAGCAAAATAAAATTAAAAAAAACACCAGAAATATTCAGATATTCATTTAAAACCCTCCATTTGATAGACCAAGTTCACTTTGTTTTGCGTTTTTCCTTGTAGTAGAAACTAAAAACTTTTAATGTTTTTTCCTTGTAGTAGAAACTAGAAACTTTTAATGTTTGTGGTCTATGGCCGGCTTATCATCCCGGCCAATACCCCCAGGCCGCCAGATGGAGCCCTCCCTGCAGCATGGAGGTGCCCCGAAGACCAGCAGGGAATCCTGGAATTGAGTTTTCATGCACAGCCCTTCTGGATACCCCAGGGGCCGCTAGATGGAGCTGCAGGAAGGAGCAAAGAATATTATTTGCCCTACGCCCCGGAAGTACGTCCTAGTCACATGGACAAGGGGAATGACGTGCTTCCGGGGTGAAGAAAAAGAAGAGTTTTGATCTGACCCGGAAGTGCTAAGAAGTCACATGGACTGAGGGTTCAGAAGCAATTCCGGGTCACGGACTATAAAAGGAGCTGTGCTGGGTGGTAGGAGGGCAATGCGTCTGGGAGTGGTGGATTGTTTATTGCGATTATTTTAGTTTATTGCGGAGGAGAGGGTGCTTTGTGCACTGTTGTTAATAAATATAGTCTACTTTTGGACTTTTACCTGGTGTATGGAGTCTTGGACAGGGGTTCAAGGGAGCGATAGCGCCCCCTATCTGCCACATGTTTTATCAAACTATGTTGACTAACTACCATCACAAGTCAGTAAATATACTATTAATTTGTCTAGCTTTACTTGCTTAGTACAGGTACATTTGTTAGGGGTCAACTACTTTTTTCATTGTTATTCATTAGTATTAGCATTACATTGCTCAACCATATAAACACTATTAATACAGACAAATAAATAATACACCCAAATATAATACAATGCACTTGCCGAAATTGCTTATTTGAAAAAAGATTTTAATATTGAAAGTTATTCTGATTTTTATTAGGTTGTAATCCAAATCTCTGTTCTAAACAGCATGCTGTGATGCTATCAATGTTATAGCTGTAGCTTATATATTCCATTAATCGTCTTGTCTTACTGTTACTCAGAAATTTGATCTTTCTTCATCAAAAGATACTTTTTAAATATCTATTTTGCCACCAGTAGTGCTATGAAACTTCAGTAATGATGTGTAATCTTGCTGTTAATGTAATTGCATTGATTTATAAATTGTATAAATTGTGTGTTTAATGCAATTTTTAAATCAATTTAATTTCATTAATTTACCTAATTCCTTTAAAGGGCACAGAGATAACTCAGGTTTTTTGAAAGCTTGACATGGTATTTGAAATATTATTTTTAAAAATGTCAACATGGTGCTTTTCCAAAAAGATCATTTTTCATCTAGCAAAAGTTAATTTTTGGATGTCCAGCCTCACTTTCATATGTTCCATGATGCCTGTGAATGGGCTCTAGTATTGGTAAATAATATTTTATGCAGTTTATTGACATTTTTATGGTGAGCAGTCGTATGGTTGTCCTGTCATTTACAGCAGTTTGTAGTCCAAACAAAGTTTTGTGTGTTGTATGGACAATGCGTTTTGTTTAATGTAATGTGTTTTGTAAACATTACTCTTTAAGGAACATTTTGTAATTTAGGTGTGTAATAAAATAGACGATGCCTAAATATTTATAGTGACATCACTCATTAAACCTATCTTTCTTTTAATTTCTTCTGCAGTGAACGTGGCAGCATTTAGGTGGATGTGGCAGTGTAAAGAGTTTTCACTGACTGTTTCAAACAGGTCTGAACTACTTGCTCATTATAAATCGAAACATACACATTTTGGCTGTATTGCTCACTATCCATGTACATACTTAAAATGTTCATGTGTATTTAAGACTTGAAATGCTTTAATTGTACATCATAGTAGAATCCATTCCCCACTGGTCCATCAGACGCAAACAAAATTGTCTATATTTAGCTGTAATTTGTGTCCATGCAATGATTTAGCTAGTGAAAGGGATTTCTTTGTTAACATTAACTTGCATCTTAAAAGGAGTTAGAATGACCCATGTATGTTTACAGGCTATAGGTTTCAAACTGGTATTTATGGCACATTTTAATCTCATAAATATCGGAAACATACACCTCACAGCTTAGCTAATTTCAGACCAGTCATAATGAGTGCAAATGGACATCCCTTGATGATTTTTGTGCTGATAGTGAGGTTGAGGATTGTTGGGAAGAGGAAGTTTCCAGTGGATTGAGGTGGAATGATCAGGCACTGCAAAGTGTAGCTGAGTAACAGTTTGCAGCTGCCTTATTAAAGTTGAAATATTTGGTCCGAGTACCAGGCACAGCAATAGAGGAATTCCACCACATAAGTTCTGTATCTATTTCAATATCCAGAGGTGTAGTAAGTGATGTTGTTGAGCATCACAACCTCCAAGTTGATGACTCTGCAATTACAGAAATTGCCACTGCAATTTAATACTGTTTCAACAGCAATGAGCACTTCATATCAAGGTAAAAGATACGATAAGAGAAATGCTAATGTTGTTGGGCCTGTTACTTACATGCTGTACTATTCTCGTCTTTGGTGTTTGAACCAGAAACTAAACAGCAGCCACACTCTACTTCACAAAAGATTCATAGAGTCAGGAAATAGTGCCTTGCTCCAATTTTATTGTTTATTGATGCACATACTGAGATCTGTCTGTAAGGTAGTCCACGATCCATGCCACCAGGTGTGAATCTACTCCCATCTCTGTCAGCTTGTCCCTAAGGAGCAGAGGTTGGATGGTGTTGAAGGCGCTAGAGAAGTCCAAAAACATAATTCTTACAGCACCACTGCCTCTTTCCAAGTGGGAGAGGGATCAGTGTAGCATATACTGTAGATGATGGCATCCTCCACTCCCACCTTCTCCTGGTATGCGAACTGCAGAGGGTTGAGGGCACGGCAGACCTGTGGCCTCAGGTGGTGAAGCAGCAGCCACTCCATGGTCTTCATCACATGTGACGTCAGAGCGACAGGCCGGAAGTCATTCAGCTCACTAGGACGTGATACCTTTGGGACTGGGGTGATACAAGATGTTTTCCAAAGCCTCGGGACTCTCCCCTGTTCCAGGCTCAGGTTGAAGATGCGTTGTAGAGGACTCCCCAGTTCCAGCGCACAGGCCTTCAGCAGTCATAGCGATACTCCATCTGGACCCGCTGCTTTGCTGGCATGAAGTCTCCTCAGCTCTCTGCTCACCTGCGCTGCTGTAATTGTGGGTGGGGATGTCTCTTCTATGCTGGTATCAGCAGAAGGATGGTTGGAGGATGCAGTACTCCAAGGTGAGAGTGGGTTAGGGTGGTCAAACCTGTTAAAGAAGTTGTTCATTTGGTTTGCTCTCTCCACGTCTCTCTCAATGGTGGCACCCCGATTCGAGCTGCAGCCAGTGATGATCTTCATCCCATCCCGCACTTCCTTCATGCTGTTATTCTGCAACTTCTGCTCCAGCTTTCTCCCGTATTGCTCCTTCGCCGCCCTGAGCTGGACTCGGAGTTCCTTCTGCACGCGCTTGAGCTCATGCTGATCACCACCTTTAAAAGCCCTTTTCTTCTGGTTCAAAAGGCCCTTGATGTCACTTGTAATCCATGGCTTGTTGTTAGCATAGCAGCGTACTGTTCTTATTGGAACTACAATGTCCATACAGAAGTTGATGTAATCAGTAGTGCAGTCAACAACCTCCTCAATGTTCTCACTATGTGATCCCTGCAGGATATCCCAGTCTGTAGTTCCAAAGCAGTCTCTCAGAGCCTGTTCTGCCTCAGAAGACCACTTCCTGAATGAGCGTGTGGTTGTAGGTAGCTCCCTCAATCTTGGTTTGTAGTGAGGCTGAAGCAGAACCAGGTTATGATCTGCTTTCCCAAGCACATGCAGCGAGGTGGCGCTGTATGCGTCTTTAACGTTTGCATACAGTAGGTCGATAGTCCTATTTCCCCGGGTGTTACAATCCACATACTGGGAGAAGGCAGGTAATGTTTTGTCCAGCGTTACATGGTTAAAGTCTCCAGTGATTAGCACAAGCACCTCAGGGTGCTGTGTTTGTAACTGAGCAACCACAGAATGGATGACGTCACTCACTATCTCCACGTTCGCTTGAGGGGGATGTAAACAATAAAACAATCACGTGTCCAAACTCTCTGGGCAAGTAATAGGGACGCAAACTTACAGCCAACAGTTCGATGTCCCTGCAGCAAGTGGAGATTTTAACGTTTACTTGTCCAGAGTTGCACCTTATATTGATATAGAGAACGACACCCCCTCCTTTCTGCTTCCCGCTTCCCGCAGGTACTTGCGTCTCTGTCCACTCTAACTGTGCTAAACCCGGGTAGCTCCACGTTAGCATCTGGGATGTTAGTTGTTAGCCACATTTCACTAAAACACAGCAAACTGCATTCTCTGTAGATCCTGACATTTTTCACCAGTGCAGCCAGTTTGCCGATCTTATTTGGTAGTGACTTCACATTTCCCAGGATCACAGAAGGCACCGAAGGTTTGTAGCACCACTTTCTTGCTAGACGCTTGGCTTTTATCTTAGCACTGGCTCTGCTGCTCCGATACCGCCTTCTTACCTCGTCAGGTAAATAGGGAACCACACCGGCATGTGCATTTGTTCTCAGCACTTGAAGTTGACTACTTCAATAGATGAGTCTCAGTGTGTAAAAATCCATCTCAAAGTAGTAAAAAGGGAACGAGTCCACATAAAAGAAAGTAGTAGGAGTTAACAGTGAAATAAAGAAAAATAGAGAAAAGGGTAGAAAGATAAAGACTTTAAAGATAAAGTCATACACAGAGCTGCTGGAAAGGCTGCCACTCGTGTCGGCACCTGAGAGTATCTAGTTGTGGTATCCGTAATGTATCAAAAAACACAATAGATTGTGTCTTGTATTCTTTAAACTGAGTAGAATATAAGGACTTATAGTAGTCTCTAAATGTGTGCATTATATCTGAATGGCCAATGATTCTATCTCTGTCTGTATTGGTGATTACTGATATTGCATTGCAAACTTCCTGCTTGTGGATTTGTTGAGCTAAAATCTTATAATCCTTCTCTCTGTGCTCATAGTAATGATGTGACAATTTAAAAATGAATTATTGTGTTTCTTTTGATGTCAAAAGGTTGAGTTCTGATTGCAAAGCCTGTCTTTTTCTAAAAAGTGCCTCATTTGGAGACCTGGCATGTTCTTGATCTATTCTGGTAATTCCACTGATTAATTCTGAGGCCTTCTTGGTTTCCAAATTATTTTTGTTGGAGAGATATGGGATAATCTGTCCTCTTAAAAATAACTTCGGAGTTTCCCAGAGTATTCCTGCATATACTTCTGAGGATGCATTTGTCTCTAAAAAAATCAGTTTGCTTGGATATCAATTTTGTACAGTTCTTGTCAACTAATAACAGGAGGTTAAGATGGTAGCTGCAAGATGAGTATGTGGGGCATAGTGATATAAGCTCCATGATCAGAGGGGTATGGTCGGAGATAACAATAGCGTCGTATTTGCAAGATTTGATCACGGGCAAGAAATTCTTATCTATAACAAAATAATCTATTCTTGAGTAACAATGATGTTTTGGTGAGAAGAACGAATATGCTCTTAAGTTTAATACATTAAACTTGTAATTCTACATGGGTCTGATAAGTTATGATCATTTAAAAACTGTGTGATTATTTATGCAGTGTTAGACGTTGTCGCCCCTGTAGCTGAAGACCTATCCAGGTCTGGATTTAAAACACAATTAAAGTCACTGGCCATTACAATTTTGTGAGTGTTCAAGTTAGTAATCGATGCAAATACATTTTGGATAAAGTCTCTATCATCCACATTGGGTGTGTAGATATTTATCAAAATCACTTTATAATTAAATAAATTACCCATCACCATCACATATCACCCTTCAGGATCAGATACTCTGTGGTGGGTTGGCGCCCTGCCCTGGGTTTCATTCCTGCCTTACGCCCTGCGTTGGCTGGGATTGGCTCCAGCGGACCCCCGTGACCCTGTAGTTGGAATATAGCGGATTGGATAATGGATGGATTGATGGATCAAATACTACATCTGATACTGCAAATGATATTATTCTATGAATTAAGATTCCCACGTCTCTGGTTTTCTTTGTATAACTGTAGTGAAATATTTGGCCAGTCCAGTCTCTTTGCAACTGAAACTGATCCTTACTGATTAAGTGAGTCTCCGGTAAAAATACTATCTGGCAGTTTAGACCTTTTAGATGAGAAGAATACTTTCTTCATCTTTAATTCATGATTAAGACCTTTGACATTCCAGCTCACAAAGTTCACTGGTCATAGAAACATTGCTTATGAACTTTTGTTGTCATTTTATAATCTTACATTATGGTTGTACATTTTTGCATGGAGCTATGGCTATGAAGCCTATTGTGCTGGCACTTACAATTGTGGGGATGAAAAGGATAGATCAGAAATAGCTTGCTCTCTTTCTCTCCTCCCCTAGACTCCCACCCCCCATTTTGCCTCCCCAAGTGGGGCTAGACCATAGTTCACGAAATCCCAGTCCTCTGGCATGCCTAGAGACAGAGCACATCCAGAACAAAACAAGCCACCAAGCAGCAGTGTAGAAGGAATAGATTAGAGATATCTATTGGCAATACAGTCCAAATACTATAAACCTATAGTATAACCTTAAACAAGCTTGAAAGAATAAACCCAGGGCATGATGTTAAATCATACTAATGGAGATGCAGATAACATATGATAGTACAATCCTAATACAATAAGACAGGGGTGTCATGTTAAACATTCCCGTTCAGGGAAAAAAATATATATATATATATATATACACACACACACATATACATACATACACATGGAATTATAATTTTAATTAAATCGTTAGATTAGCAGGGAAAGAAATAAAACATAATTACAACAAAAGCCTCACTACAAATAGGCCAAATTGCAAGTACAGTCTTCTTTGCCTTGCCAGGGCACAATGTGACTCACAATCATATTTAAAAAAGTGTCGGGATCAATTTTTTTAGTTCTTTTTTTGCTTCATCCAGAGAACCAAAAATGTAGAACTTGTCTTGAATATCCAATCTTAATTTAGCAGGATACAAGAGGCTATATCTAATTTCAGCTTTGCATAAGTGCTGTTTAATTTTGTAAAATGCAGCAATTTTAACAGCTATGGAAGGTGAAAAATCAGGGAAAATGCAAACGTGGTTATTTTCAAATATAATCTCTTATTTAATTCTGAGAAGCGTCATCAGATCCATTTTAGATTTTAATTCATTGAAACATACGATGAGGCCTCTAGTTTTTGAGGCATTCGATCCACATATGCGGTAAGCTGCTTATATCCCGGTGCATGATTTGAAGTCCTCAACAATTATTTGAAAGAATAGTTCAGCAATGAATTTCACTGTGTTTGGGCTTTCACTGTTTGCAGGGAGACCTTCAATTCTGATATTATTTTTTCTATATCTGTCTTTCAGCATAGTTAATCTGTCTCCAAGCACTTTGTATTTGAATTAGAAGCTGTTGCTTTTTCGTCAGCGGCAGAAGCCAGTTGTTCAATTATTTCAATACGCGTTGTGAAGATTTGCTTAATATCTTCAAGCTGAGCATCAAGTGCTCTAAATTTATTTTCAAAACTACTCATATTTTCCTGTATTTTATCCTCAATTTTTTCTTGCGTACATTTAAAGGTTGCCTCAAATTGATTACTTAAACGTTTCTCAGAGACTTTAATATCCTGAAACAGCTTCGCATTTGTCATGTTTATGCCCTTATATCTTTCCTTATATCATGTGTGATCTTACATATCTCATTTATGTCCTCCCTGAATGTGGTAGTTATTGTGGTGATCATTGAGGCAATCATTACCTTTGACTCAGACTGCTAATTTCAGTCTTGTTTGAGCTCCGCAGGTGAAGTAGCAAGCCCAGTCGGAGTCTGTGGTGTTGGCTTGCAGTGAGTAGTTGATAGAGTGGAAAATAAGGCCATTTCCAGTTTCAATGAACCTTCTGGAATCAATGTGGTCTCCTGGCCCAACTCACTCGCACATTTGCTCCCACTTTCGCTCTCAGCCTGGAGGCAATGTTGCGGCATTAGGTCCCGGGAGATCCGTTCTTTCGCCTATCTGATCTAAGTCAGTGTTTGCCAGGCCGTATCATGAACTTGAACTTGAGGTCTGTTTAGACTTAAATAAAGGTTTAGCTATCTTTTCTATTTCTTTCTGAGCCTTTTAACGCCAGTCATAAGTATATATACTTGCATATGATGTAATCAAAGTCCCTCGGGTTGAGCAAATACAGGATACCTAAGGATCATAAAAAAGGGTAAAATAACATGGCTACAGAGTTCTATCAAAATGGACGAGACCAAATCCATTTACCATCTGTCTTTATTTTGCTTGTTCTTTGTCACTGTTTGAATACAGTTGGTTATACTTTGTTACAAAATGAAGATTGGGATAGGTGAAACATCTAAATTTCCATTTCTCAAATTCATCCATTTTCTGTGTCTCCTTCTTCCTTCACAAAGTAAAGAGAAGTCAGACCTTAACCTAGCAGCACAGGGTACAATGCAGGAAATAACACCACAAAGGACATCACTATTTTGTATGTCAGACTCATATAGCGGGTATTCACACACAACCTTCAAATTTTGAATCACCTTTCAGAATAACATCATTGTTATAAGATTTCCTAAAGAGCTATTAGCAGAGTATTCTGCAATTTAAGACATTGCATAAAAAAGTATATTTTGACACTCCATTTTATCTTGTGCATTTCAAAGACATACACATTGAGTTAATTGGCAATTCTGTGGACATTACATTTGAGTGTGCAATGTTATGGAATGGCTGCCTGCCCAGTTTTGGTTTCTGCATTGCACTGAAATTTGTCAGGTCTGGTAAGTCATCCACATAATCCTTAATTTGGATTAAGCTTTCACAACAAAGATACATTGACTCATTACACTCATGTTGAAGTTTTAAATTTGTTTAGGAAATAACAGTTTACAGGTAGGTACCTCATTGTTAAAGAAAAAAAAAACAGCTATTGGGTGCACTGTCTATCACTGTATAGTTAGTGACTCCCACAGACATCCTCTTTTTCTTTTTGCATGTTTCACTGAGATTTGTATAATATATTGATGATTTTTAAGGAAGTTTAAGAATTATACATGTTTTAAATAGTAATAAAATGGTTTATTAATCAATAATGTAAAGCGAAGATTCACTGTAGAGCAATTTGAGCATACATTATATCAGCGCATGGTTAAATAAATTGTATTTGAAGTGTTGATTCTTCATTAGATATTAAATTGCGTAGCACCTGATAGAGAATATTGGCATTCTGAATAAGCACCCTATCCAGGACTGTATCCTGTATCTTATTTAATGTTCATATATTATCCCCAATCCCCAATGACACAGTGACGCTAGCCATGTTAAACCCTTTTGATCAATAGGAACTGGTTATAACCTATGGCGTGTTTACTCCACGCATGTGCTTTGGGCAACAATTCTCTGTCTTGGTTGTACTGACGATTTGTGCTGCCTTATCAAAATATGCTACCATATCGAATATTACACTTTAACACTAGAATCCCTGAAGCCTGCAATTTTTTTCTTTATCATGGACCACCTTAATTTTAATTGCAGCTCCTTATCACTGATTACCCAGTGATAAGCTCTTTTGTTTTGCAGATGTGTGAACTAGCGGCATGTAGAATGCACTCACATTTATCCTCTGTTCAGCCAGCTGAAGTCATCACTCAGCAAAATTCTCAGTCTGTGTGAATGTTTTTATCTGGCAATGAGTTGTAAGGAATTGTATATGTGTATATTTGAAGGCATGCGTGTGTTTGCGTGTTTCACAGTGAAAATGCACCTGTCTAACACATCTTCTGAGATGGTGCAGAGGTAGAGCTGCTTGTTTGCAATGAAGATGTTTCTCAGTTTGAATCCTGGGTCCTCTCTGCATTTAGCACTTTGAGTAGTGAGCTGCTATTATTATTCTTATTATTTAGAAAAAAAACATACATTTGATTTAAGTGTAGAACAGCCTGTGTAAATTTATGGTACTTGTAAAAGTTAATGCTGAAGGGATAAAAGCAGATACACATACGTGGATGAATCACTTCTTCTTGGTATCTTTTTGTCACTTAAATGATCTTTTTGTTTTCTTCAGTTTTAAACTTGAATAAAAGCACACTTGTTTTGTTATATCTTTGCAAAAGTGTTTATTTTATACTCCAGTAACCACTTGAATGACATGAAATCTCGTGCATGCACACACATACATCCATGTATGAAATGTCCTTATTTGAAAATGCTATGTCATTTGTACACAAGTTGTTTTTCCAGGGGCAGGTGGAGGTCTTTAAACAGGCACATGTTGAGGTTATGTCCTCTTTTCTTTTTCGTTTTGCCTTTTCATGTAAGTAGTGGCCACGAAGTTCCTCTGCAAGGTAAGACATAAACTCTCTTCTTTTGTCAGTGGACCCTGTGCATGCTTTCTGTGGTACGTGTGCATTCATCACCACTGGGTTAAGCATGTTGTAGAACACGATAACTGGCCACCTGTGTGTTCCCACTTGCACTGAATCAGCACACACCTGTTAATGATTTTAAAATATAGAGCGGAGTTAAGCATAGTGTGGAGGTTCCAAGTGGATGGTTATTAATATATTATCACCTTGGAACCAATGAAATGCTTTAAATGTGGCAAAACTGGTCATGTAGCCAGAGACTGCACAAATGTTGATAAGATTGCAGACATAGTTAACCAACTAATGCCAGATGTAGCAGCCAACCCTCCTGGAGATCAGACAGATATAGCAGAGAAGGCATTTGCAGTAAATAACATCTCAGGTAATAACAAAGGGAATGCTATTGAAGGGAATGAACATACCACTAGTAATCAGACTGCATTGGTTAAATTGCTCAGAGATTTGCTTAATGCTGTCCTAAACTGAATAAGGATAATGACAATCAGGACCCACCTGTATCAGAACCACCCTGCACTGATAATGAATCAGTTGTCTTGGAGTCATTGGACTCTGTTAATGTATTGTTGGTTCCAAGCATATGGGGTGATATATGCTTGAAGTGTCTCTACTCTGACAGTGCCTTCAAAACACTAAAGGCCATTAAAAGACACTGTGGGACAGATGAACAAGTTGTTTTTAAAAGAGAAGCATTGAAGAGGCTGCAGTTGCAGCTGATAAGCAAGTATTCTCGGCTTCGTATCATGTGGAGGACTTTGATTTAGCTGACTCCCCTGTTGTGCCCGAAAGCAGTCAGGCTATGGGGATCCTACTGATCAAATTAAGGATTGTCGGTCCCTGGGTGTGCTGTGCCTTTGAAGATCTTGCCATATGCAGATGACCTCATAGTGGTAGTTGAAAGGCAACAAGATGTAGATGGGCTGGTATCTGTGCTGGATGAGTTCCAGAAGGAATCCACAGCTAAAGTAAATTGGAGCAGATCCTCTGCAGTATTATTGGGAAACTGGATGGGTTCTTTTCTTTTGTTGCCATCTAAACTGAAATAGAAAAGAGATGTTATTAAATACCTAGGAATACATCTGTGAGGAATAAACAGTGACTATAAGAATTGGGAGGTAGTTGCAGAAAATGTAAGAAACAGACTAAAACCCTGGAGATGGCTACTTCCCCAACTGTCATACAGAGGGCAGACCTTAATCATAAACGATCTTGTTGCATCTTCTCTCTGGCACAATTTGGTGTGCCTGGATCCCCCACCTGATTTGGTTGCTAAAGTGCAAAGTGAATTGTTTTTTTTTTTTAATGGAAAGCATTGGCTGAATCAAAGCATGTTGTACTTGCCCAGGAGTGAAAGAGGACATGGACTGGTGGACATATGTAGCAGGAAAAATGCTTTCAGACTGCAAACAATGCAAAAGCTACACTGTGGTCATATGGCTGTGTCCTGTATATATAAGATGGCGCCGACTGGTGTGGCTGGCTGTCTGCTCGTCTCTCTAGTCTATGTTTTAACTTTGTTTTTATGTTTCAGTTTATCCCAACGGTCACTGTCCTATGATCGTGAGTCTTTACTAAACATATTTTCTGCCTTGCTTTCCTCTCAATTTTCATCTCTTGATTGGATTTTCTGTGAACCTCCACCTTTGTTTTATTCATCTCTTGACTTGACCTGGACGCTGAAGTTCACCTGTATCAGTGAGTTAAATGCCCCTCGGAGATGCAAACACACCCGCTGCCGTCGTGGGAAAAGAGCCAGAATTGCTGTTAAACAACGCCGACTTAAGTCCCAGAGCTTTGATTCCTGATGCCTGCGAGTCGTCTATGACCCATCTTCTCCTGCTCAGGACTCCATCACTGGTTCATGGGCACTGGACACCGGATTTAATTTCTCCATTTCAAGACAGCATCACTTTTCCTCAGTTTGCAATCGAGTAGTAAAAACTGCTAATCTCCGCACGCTCACCCGTGCTCATCCTGCAACAAGCTCTTCTACTTCTATCAAGGCTGCTCTCTTGAACGTAAGATCAGTATCTAATAAAACTTTTATTCTGCAAGACTTTATTACCTCAAATAATCGAGATTTCTTCTTCATCACTGAGACTTGGATTTTAAATAGTGACTCTTCATGTTTTACTGACTTGGTTCCATCAGGTTATTCATTTTTAAACTCTCCTCATCTGACTCGTCATGGTGGGGGCATTGCCACTGATTTTAAAAGTATGTTCTTGTGTCAGAGCCTTACAAGGGGTCTGTTTAGCAGCTTTGAACTTCAACTTTTCGAAGTGTGCAGCTCCCCTTCTCTGCTGTTTGCCGTGGTTTATAGACCTCCTGTAATTAATGATACTTTCATTTCTGAATTCTCTGATCTCCTGGCTGATATCACCCTCTCCCATGACAAAGTATTTATTGTTGGTGATTTCAACATTCACGTTTGTTGTCAATCAAAACCTTTGGTCAATGACTTTTATCACTATTGGGCTCATTTGATTTTATACAGCATATTAATACGCCAACTCACACTCTCGGTCACACCCTTGATCTCGTTCCTACTCGTGATATTTCAGTGAATAATATTGATTTATGTGATGTTTCTTTCACTGATCACTTTTCTATAATGATGGATCTGAATATTACTGTTGATGTCCCGACTAATAGCTGTCCCCCACGCTGCTCGCACTTTTTAAATTCTTCTACTATATCTGATTTTAAAACCATTTTCTCTAGTCTTTATGTGCATAACCAGAATAATGGTATTGATGATTCTGTCGTAAAATTTAATTCGTTCTGTACAACGGTTTTAGATACAATTGCTCCGCCCAAGATACGCAGTAATAAGATAAGAACTGCACCCTGGCTAAATGAAAATACACGATCACTGCGCCGCACCTGTTGAGCTGCTGAATGGCGTTGGAAAAAAGATGGACTGATTGTCTCTAAACAGATTTTCAGGACTTCTCTTTTCAATTTCCAGGCTGAAGTTAAGAAAACGAAACGACTTCTTTGCCGATTTAGTATCCCGTCATTCAAAGAATCCTAGGGTCTTATTTAATTCTATTAATGCGGCCATTTACCCTCATTCTGTGATGGGATTAAATAGCACTGTTCATTCATGTGAGCAGTTTCTATCATTCTTTATCAGCAAAATTGATACTATCCGCCGTGGCATTGTTCAAACTGAATATAAAGTTCCTACTGTTAATCATGACATTGTTCTAGAATCCTTTGATCTAGTCTCACTTTCACAGCTAAAAAGAACTATTGACACCATTAAACCAGTTTCCAGCCCCCTCAATATTGTTCCACCATGTCTCTTAGTGGAAGCCTTTAATGTTTGGCCCATCCTTACTAGTGATTATAAATGATTCTATTAGTTCGGGGGTTGTGCCCTCATTTTTTAAACATGCTGCAATCTGTCCCCGTCTAAAAAAGGCAGAATTAGATCCTGGAGTTTTAACCAATTTTCGTCCAATTTCCCAACTGCCATTTCTGGCTAAAATTCTAGAAAGAATTATTTATAATCAATTGGTTGATCACCTTAACTCCAATAATTTATTTGAGACCTACCAATCTGGCTTTAAGCGTTATCATGGTGTTGAAACGACACTCCTGAAAGTGTTCAACGACATCTCTCTTATTACTGACTCAGGTGATGTGGCAGTCCTTCTCCTCCTTGACCTGTCCGCTGCCTTTGACACAATTGACCATGAAATATTGCTGATACGGCTTGAACATCTTGTTGGGTTTAAAGGGGCTTCTTTTAACTGGTTCAGGTCATATTTAACTGGTAGACACTTTTCAGTGACTTTTAATTCCTCTTTTTCATCTACTGCTCCTCTTAAATATGGTGTTCCTCAGGGATCCATTTTGGGTCCTATTTTATTCTCTATTTACCTTCACCCTATTGGAGCGATTTTTAGGAAATTTAACATTTCTTTTCACTGTTATGCTGATGATACTCAGGTTTATATTCCTGTCTGCAACTCTGCAACAAAACAACTCCACAAATGTCTGTCTGAACTAAGATCCTGGATAGCTAATAATTTTCTTGATCTATATCAAAATAAACTGGAGGTGCTTATAGTGGGCCCATCAGCTAAAGCCCAAATTGGTCTTGGACTTCTCAGCTCTTTCTCTGTCTTTTCCAAACCTCAAGTCTGCAGTCTTGGTGTTACCTTTGATAGTAACCTCTCTTTTGAGAAACAAGTAAATTCTGTAGTCAAGAGTTGCTTTTTCCAACTTCGTCTATTAGGTAAGATAAAGCCTTTTTTATCTTCTAGGGATCTTGAGAAAGCTACTCATGCTTTTATTTTTTCCCGCCTCGATTACTGCAACCTGCTGTATTCTGGGATTAACAAAGCTCTGATACACATATCACAGTTGGTCCAAAATGCTGCCACTCGCTTTCTGGTTGGGGCAAGAAAGTATGACTCTGTTTCTCCTATTTTTACTATCTTTACACTGGCTGCCTGTCAGTTTTCGAATTGATTTTAAAATCTTGCTACTAGTTTTTAAATCTTTACATGGGCTTGCTCCTGCCTATTTATCTGAATTGTGTGTTTTACACCAGCCATCTAGAGTGCTTAGATCTTCTGGTCAGTTGTCTCTTGTTGTCCCTCATACCAAGTGTAAAACCAAGGGGGACAGGGCCTTTGCAGCTGCTGCGCCTCACCTGTGGAACTCTTTACCTCATCATATAATCAAGTCATCTACAATTGAACTGTTCAAAACAATATTAAAAACTCATTTCTATTCACTTGCATTCCATGACCTTCAGTAATACTGATGGTTTCCTCTTTGTGATTATATAACATTATTTCTATTTATTATGTATCTTATTTAATGTTCATATATTTTATTTCTATTTATGTTTTTATGTTAATTGTTTTGTTTTTCTTTTATTCTATTATTGTAAAGAACTTTGGCCACAGCATTACTATGTTGTTCTAAATGTGCTATATAAATAAATTGACATTGACATTGACTGTGCTCTCCTACATCAAGTGGGTGACCTGAAACTTTCCTTAATGGATAGTTTCCTTCCCATTTAAATGTTCCAGACTTTTACTGAAAATCTGGCAACAGCTCAACTTGGAGAAAGTTATTTAAATGGAGCGACTCAAACCACTTACACCTGAACACCAGCAAAACCAAGGAGCTGGTGGTGGATTTTAGGAGACCCAGGCCCCTTCTGGACCCCGTGATCATCAGAGGTGACTGTGCGCAGAGGGTGCAGACCTATGAATACCTGGCAGTGCAGCTGGATGATAAATTGGACTGGACTGCCAATACTGATGCTCTGTTCAAGAGAGGACATAGCCGACTATACTTCCTTAGAAGATTGGCATCCTTCAACATCTGCAATAAGATACTGCAGATGTTCTATCAGACAGTTGTGGCGAGTGCCCTCTTCTATGCGGTGGTGTGCTGGGGAGGCAACATAAAGAAGAAGGACGCCTCACGCCTGGACAAACTGGTGAGGAAGGCAGGCTCTATTGTAGGCATGGAGCTGGACAGGTTGACATCCGTGGCAGGGCAATGGGCACTGAGCAGGCTCATGTCAATCATGGAGAATCCACTGCATCTACTGAACAGTATCATCTCCAGACATAGGAGCAGCTTCAGCGACAGACTGCTGTCACTGTCCTGCTCCACTGACAGACTGAGGAAATCATTCCTCCCCCACACTATGCGACTCTTCAATTCCACCCAGCGGGGTAAATGTTAACATTATACAAAGTTATTGTCTGTTTTACCTGCATTTTTATCACTCTATCTATCTATCTAAATTTATATTGGACTTTAGAATGGACATTCATCTCTAACATGATAATTAATTCAATTCACCAGGGGCTTCATGTATAAATGGTGCTTGCGCACAGAAATGTTGTGTCGGAACGTTTCCACGTTCAAATCGCAATGTATAAAACCTAAACTTGGCGTAAAGCCACGCACATTTCCACGGTATCTCATATCCTGTCATATGCAAGTTCTGTGCTCGGTTTTGCAGACTGGCGGCACGCAGCGTCAAAGCAGTGCTACTGTTCCTGTGGTTACTCCTTCTTTCTTAGATCCACATTCCTGACGCGGCTTTATAAATACACTGAAACTAACCGCATGTTGTTTATTAGTGTAATGCATCTGATTGTAATTAACCTGTAACAATATAATGGTCCAGGGAATAGCCATAGTATTCCAAATACCATAACTGTTTTAGCGTTGTTACTGTTACTGCACCTTCTTTTTCTTCTTTCAGCTGCTCCCGTTAAGGGTTGCCACAGCGGATCATCTTTTTCCATATTACTTTCACTGTACCACTCGGAGTATTTATATCACTGTATCTGAGTGGGGAATCACAGCAGCAGCTGATCGGAAAGAGAATTATCGGGATACGGAACCAAGCCAACGCTGCCTCAGCCACAGCAAAACGCTGCAGATACTTTCCCGTACGGACCTCGCGATTCAGAAACAGTTTCATCCCAAGAACTTTAAACACAGTCAATCAGTCCATCAAGTGCTCCTTGTAGAACTGTTTGTACTTATAAGTACAATTGCCTCACTGTAAACTTGCACTACATTTATAATATTGCACAACCTGCTCCACTTTATAAAGCACGTATTTACATATGATGACAATATCATTTTTAAGATGAAATGCAGCAAAATATGTTGATTATATTATACAGATAAAACTTTAACTTCATTTAAATAATCTGTATTGTTAATAATTAAACATGTGAGGGCACGGTGCCGCAGTGCTGTATTCTTGCAGGGCTGGCGCGACACTGGAAAGATAGATGGATTGAATAATTAAACACGTACTACGAAGATATTTCAATGTTCCTTAAAAATTTTGATGAATCGTCTTTGTAAGCTTATAGATGGCTTAAACCTCTATTACAGAGCTGATTGTGTGGCGTTTGGGTATTTGGAGAAAGAAAAGTAAGGACAGGAATTGGAGGTTAGTATGTTTGAAAGAGACAGTACTACTGCAATAATAACGAAGGTCGCGCACAATCACTGCGCCACCGTGTTCTCATGTTTAATAACATGCTTTCATTCCTATCATCATGAAAAAGATATCATGTATACATCTCAGTATTTTAATTATTCAGAGAGCTGTAATATTACGAATGTAACGGATTCTGTGTCGCGTCGGAGACAGAGAAAATGCAGAAGCACATTTTGATTCACACACATAGAGCAAGAGAAGATCAAATACAAAACATAGCATTTAACATACTACTTTAGTTACGATTAGATTTGAGAAACTAGTAAATTAAATGATTTTAAGATGAAGTTTATGATGTTCTACTTTAATGACAAAATAAACTACGTGATTAAAGTGGAAATTTCGAGATTAAAGTTGACATTTTGTTCTTTTTTCCCAATGTGTGCCTATTTTTTTTTCTCTGTACCCTAATAAGCTTTCATATGACACTCAGACGGTGGGCTACGACTCTCCTTTTCACGGTGACTTTGATATGTGACAACTTTTTTTTATTTCGGGCACTGTGCGACTTTGTGAACTTGAGCTTTTGAGTTTCTCTGACACTCTGCCACTCGATCAACTTCCTTTTGTTGATTATACCACTGTTTAAACCAACAAATAGTACGTTTTTCCTTGCCTCCACTTGGTAGTCGCTGAAATTCTTATATTTTACCCCGTGCTTTTCCCATTGTCATTTCACAGAAGGCTGAGCTTAAGGGCTATTTATATTGATTTGCGTATTCAAAGAGGCGTAATTCTGGGAGGAGTTGGGGCGGGACAGCAGGCGCGTGCATGAGCGCTACTTTTCACGCTGATCGGGATTTATTTAGCAGAAGAACGTGGAAATTTGCATATGCACAGATTCCTGCATATGGATTTTTCTGAGCGTACACACATTCCCGCTTTTGTGCTTATGCCATGTTATAGTGCGAGTTCTACACACGGCGTTATACATGAGGCCCCTGATCAGTGCTGGTATTTTACAAATAAAATGTCTGGTTCAACCACAGCTACTTAATTGGTTGAGTGCAGAGAAGGTGCCTGCAGCTTTAGGTCTGCACTGTTTGTGCACAGCAGAAAGGTTTTTGCGACAAATTTTTTTGGATATATCTTCATCAGCTAAGAGTTTGTAATACTATTTCAAAGCTGCAGATTATCTAGAGCCCTTGTCTACTTTTCCAATTTGTTACTCAGTGCCAGAAAGAACATGATAAGAGAACACTACAGGACACTGAGAAAGACTAAACATCTTCCATTTGACTCTGCAGAAGAGAAGGAGCTACAGTATGTAAAGTATGTGTCCAAGTTCGATACCAGTCCCAAATATGCAGACACCGTGATGCACCCTGGAGGGCTAAACTGGGAGGGGAAGAGTGTGTCAGCCCCATTTGGGACAGTCTGTACAGGCCACCATTCAATATACAAAAATTGCCAATCTGCAATGGAGAATTGTACACAGGATTGTGGCAGTTAATTCTTTTTTCTTTAATTACCCCCAACATCTCAGAGATGTGTCCTTTTTGCCAACAAATAAAGACTGTTTTCACTCTTTTCTTTATTAATAATACTACTAATAATAATAATTAATTTAATGTATGTAGCACCTGTGGAACGGGACCCAGACACAGACAGACAGACAACGGTTTCGCACCCAACACACTCATTTTATTTACAAAATATTTACAGGTTTTGTTTAGTGCACAACCCAGTGCCTCCAGCACCGATTCCCCAAAGTCCAGGCCTCACAGTCTCTCGTGCCTTCCTTCTGGCCGCCTCCACTCCTCTCTCCAACTCCGTCCTCTTCCACCCGACTCTCGCTCTTGACTGCAGGGAGGCGGCCCCTTATATACGAACGCGGATGGGCTCCAGCTGCTTCCCCCGTGTGGCGGAAGTACCGGCTGCGCACCTGGAAGCCCTCCGGGTGTCCCCAGTCTTCTTCCCCCCAGCACTTCCTGGTGTGGCGGAAGTGCTGAGGTCCAGGGTTCTTCAGGCACCGGGGCGCCCCCTGGCGGTGGCCACGGGCCCCTACAGGGTGTGGGCCCCCAACACAACCAGGGTGGTCGCCCCCTCGTGGTCTGCAGGAGGCACAAGCCCTCCTCCGGTCCTCCTGGGCGTCACGGCTGGGTACCACCCCCAGCCACATGCCACACACCTTTCTCAATACTCAAAGAACTACAACACTGTTGTTTTGGGATAAAACCTCTTTTATCTGTACTTGGTTGTGTTTTTAGTATTTTGGGTGTTTGTTTTAATGATCAGGTTTTTATCTGTGGTGTTGCTAACTTGAGAGCAAAAAAGAATGTTAGCAGGTTAACAATATTTATTGGGTCAGGTTAAGCTTGCCATTTAAGTCAGTAGGAAGGAAAAGACTAAGGGCTCATTTATACTTCACACTCAGAGCACATACGCGCACACATCATGGCTGCCAGGCGTTCATTTGACGTGTCCTCTGAGCACATCCTCTAAGAGTGATACAGAGTCTGACTTGGCGGGTTTCTTTAGGGCACAATTAAAAATGAGAATATTTTTAGATTACAAGTATTAAAAGATGAGCCACAATTTGCAAACTTTTATTGAACAATTGTGTATAACAAATGCAATTTGTAAAATTGTTATTGAGGATTGTGTTTTCTTCTTGTGAATTCATTACTATGAAACTATGGCATAGTACATGATCATATTTTATTTATGATGTTCTCTTTTTTGATGTTTTGATGCTGTCTGTATTGATTGGTAATGTTTAACAAAAGATGTATTTAAAACGCAATGAACTTACCACATATAGTACAGAAAGTTATTCCCGTCATCCAATTTTTCTTTCTTTCTTTCTTTCTTTCTTTCTTTCTTTCTTTCTTTCTTTCTTT
>JANRMT010028174.1:167894722-167910391 GCA_026402145.1 Polypterus bichir lapradei
GCCTCATATATAATTCCCAGAGAACTAATGATGAAACCACACACATCTACGTGTGAATGCATTAGCAAATTTCCCTATCAACACCCCTGTGCCTCTTATCCACTCTACTGCTCATGTCTATACCTGCCCAGAGCCTGCGTACACTGTTTTTACTAAAAACACTTTGTGACAGCTAATTAAAGTGTCTCTTTTCAATGTCAGTGCCTTTAACAAGGCTTTCCAGGTATCATGAGTTCAACCTCAATCTTTCTTTTTCCTTTTTTCATTCTGTTGTGCTATTACAAACTTGAAATATCAGACAGATAAGTCTGCCTTCTGTTTGCATGGTCCAAAACACTGACCTTCCTTCTTACTTATGGCAGAATTGTATATATTGCACTTTCAGGTGAGTGGTCATTGGATGACAGCTTTACAACACACATTGGCTTCTTTCTACAACTTAAGACAAGAATCAAACTTTGATTATTTGTTGCAAGTTGCAGAGTGGTAGGACTGAGTGACTGGGAAGTCAAAATACATGACTGTTCGTCAAGGGAACATGCCACAAATGCATCACTAAAATTATGTAATTGAAGTCTGAGCCTGAAAATCTTGTGTTTTGGAAGTTTAACAGGTCATTTTAAGAAATATCTGACTAATTTGAAATTCTGTCCTGCTCCATTTTTTTTTGCAATGCTAATAATATTTTATTCACAATTCAAGCCATTACTAGTTTGCCTCATTTATTTTGATATTTTCTTCTCCATCCTGAGTTGCGTTCCTGAAGCAACATTTTATACAAGCCTCTTTGGTGCTTCTGTATAAATTTATGTTTCTAAGAATTGAATATCAGTATTTCTTCTGATGCTCCAGAAATTTGTAATAGTGGAAAAATTAAGTATCTTCAATCTTGGTAAATATATATGTAGTCCATGGGTTGTCATCTCCCACTGAAAGTTTCCCCGAAGGATTATTTATACAATTTTAGACTAGGAATTCTAAAGATATTTCCAACTGACTATTTAAATCTTTAAATAATTATAAATATATTTCGATAATTAAAACGTATGCTTGCATCTAAAATCGAAAACATTTTCAGATCAGTTATGCTCTTATTGTGTTGGGTATCAGGGAAATGGCAGCAGCAGTCCTATGACAGAACTTCACTTTTTTGATTTAACATTAATATGAAAAACCTCTCAACTTGACAAGTAAAATTTGGTCAAGATTTGATAGCACAGCATACATCTGAACAGCCACCCCACACAGCATAAACTGGCATAATATGAGAAAAATTTGTTTGCCAAATTCAGCACAGTTGTTTTAATTTATCTTTTTCTTGTTATCCATTTACTTTATAATCAGCCATAGTGCACCATCTGCTTAAACACTATTACCTTTCCCAAGATGATTATAGAAGTACTTTCAACGCTTTATGCTTTTTGAAATCTTCCTTGTGATGAGTATTATTGTCTGTGTTTTTTGAACTTTAATGCATCCCTTCACCATTAGATACATGTATGCTTCATTTTACAAAACTACAAGCTACATTAAACACCTGCAATATACAGTGCTTTTCTCTTGCATCAAAAATGAATGTAGGTTTTTGAAATGGAAGGAAAAACTCATTAAATATCATTGATCTCCCTTAAGCTATAGTTATGCATTGAGATGGGCATTTCTTTTATGAGATTCAATCAGAGATATCATGAGGCACTTTTTAATTTTTTTCAGCCCATAGTGCACCACTTTTTTGAGATAAGATGCATTTTGTCAGTATCTCATGTACACTATACCAAGAAAGATATTCAAAGTGTGGGTAATTGTTGTTGTATAGGTATTGTTTTTAAATTCTACATTTTGGACAATTTGTATGTTTAGTTTGCATTAGGCTAAGAAAACAGCCTTCGGATTTGTACATTTTTTGTTCATGAAGTGGCATTTCTTTTGTAATGTCTCTGTTATGTAAATTCATCTTTCTCTAGTACATAGGTGTGGTGCCATCACTGGTCAGTGAAGTTATGCATTTTGTTTTGTAGTTACTTAAAATAAAAAAAAACATAAAATTTTTCTGCTTATAGTTTTGTCAATCATTATTTTAAACTCTGAAAAAAGGCCTTGAACTGCAGGTTTGACAGAAAGTAGTTAGCTAAGCCATTGCGGAAATGATCAACAGTTTTTGAACACCCCAATTTTGAAATATTTGCATTTTAATTTCTTAATGTACTGTAAGATTAAAGCATAGAAAGTGAGACTTGGTACTTTGACCACTATTGAGCTGTGCTTGAAGCAGATTTCCTGTGAGGCACCTTTCAAGTAAGATATTGACTCTAAGAAACTTGTCTTCTGATTTTGTTATGGAATTTGGTCTGCCAGACCTGTCCATGTCAAAGTTTCCTCCAATCTACAAGTTCCAACTGAACTTATCTCTAATAGTTTACTATATTTCTGCAAGCAGACAAACTAAAAGCAGGCAGATTTCTGGAACAGTGAAAAGTATAGATCCCTAGCAATAGGCTTAATGGAGAGACTCAAAAAAGTGTGTCATAGCTTCTTAACAATTAAGGGTGCAAGTTTTGGAGCATGAGAGGAAGCATTTTTGTTTGCTAGTTTAAGATTAATCTTGACAAACTGTAATTTCAGGTCTGAGTCAAGGAGATACATAAATGGGTAATTCCTGCTTGTGGAAGATAAGTTAAATGCCAAAAGAGCTGTTTGTCCCAATGAACTGGGAAACAGGTTTGTGGCATCAGGCATGAGCACAATTTCACATACAGCAATACAATACAATTATTACAATAAGCATATTATAAAAATATTCTCATAAAGCTTCTTTATGAATGTTTTAATAATATGTTTATTAATTAGGGAAGCTTATTACTTGGTTTGCACAAAGTCTGGTGGAACCATGTCCCACTGGCCCATAATGGAGTAGTGCCCTACATCCAGGATCCATTGCAGGTGTGGGGACACTGGCACATACATGCTTCAGCCACTCCTCCCTGTTAACAACACTTTTTGTTAGAATTCATGCTAACCTTGCACTTTTTGCACTTCTTTCATTTTGTTTCATTGTAGGTATAGTTAATGGATGCAATAGACTCAAATTTTATTGATTTTTGGATTTATTTTTATGGTCTTTGTCTTAACTGGGTTCACAGCCTTGGGGATAACTAAATCCTTGTGTTGTTCACTGGATGAGACTTTCCTGTGATTGCTCACTCCTGCCTGATGCTTGATCTTCAAACATTTTTTTCTTTGCAGAGTAGAGATCTAGGAGCTAGGGATGTTCTGTCTCCTTGATTATAAGGGATATGCTGGATTGCTGTAAAATCCTCCTGTATGTGCTTTAGCAAAATACAATGGGTCTTTCTTATATGATCTGACTGAACTTGACCTATTTAAGTTCCCTTTCCCAGAGAGTCATTCTTCTTGCCGATTTCAGCATCCACTCCTACATGAAAATTGACCTCCTAAATGTAAACTGAGTAATGAATTTCTGTCTTTACTGGACTGTTTTGACTTGTTGATTTTCCTAACCACTCTGGTGGTCATATATTGGAGCTGATCTGCACATCTGGCTTATCTGTCAACAACATTCATAGCAGTGATTTAGGACTCTCATTTCACTGTCTCATTACCTCTCCCTGCTCTTACCTATTGACACCAAATTTGTTTCAGAAACCTTAAAATATCTGTCCATCCTTGTTGGATCCATTTCTGATCTTTTTCTGTCTTATCCTATTCCATCAACACTAGATAGTCTTGTTGACTACTATAGCTCAGCCATTTAATTCAGCACTAGATAAAACAGCTCCTTTAAAACATAAGGAGGTTTCCTTTAATCATTCAGCTCCATCATATAAGTCAGAATTATGGTTTATGAAAGCAGCTGGCTGATAACTAGAGAGAATGTCACATAAAACTGGCCTAACTGTGCATATCCAGGCTTTCTCTGACCATCAAATGGCTTACAGTGATGCACTAACTGCAGTCAGGAACACACATTATGGCAAAATAAAGCAAAGTGGCCACACAATTACACAATCAGAATGTACTATTTGGTCATAATGGATGAATGAAGACATGCTGTAGACATGAAAGATTTAGTTTTCTCGACTACTTGAAAGATATGAAACATGTGAGATAATAATTCTAAGGTAACAAACCATTCATCTTAAAGAAATAGCATAAAGGGTTAATAAGAAGCCTGTTCAGGCATATCAGGAAACCAGATAAAGGTCAAGCGAAATAACAGAGACAGAAATGTAATACACAAAATGTACTGAAAGATGACTAAGAGATCAGATGTCCTGTAAACAACAAGATTTGACATACACAGCAATTTCAATGATAATAACTAAACTTGAAGATATAAGAAGAACAACAGTAGAATAAAAATATACTTTTATTTTCTACATTATTTGATGTTTAAATAAACAAGAGTAAATTTATGAATTGATTGAAGCAGTATGTAAATTCAATAATTGTTCATAAGACTGACTTCTACTCTTTGTTTTTTGACCATTCTGATCATGCTGTAGAAGAATTCTCCCAGTTCAAGCATTAGCTAAAGAGTAATAAATGACACAATGAATGGCTTTTCTCCTGCCTGATTACTGACCCAAAAGTTTTATCAGACTTGTCTTGTTAGAAGATAAGTTTCTTTAATTAAGATGTTTGCAATCGACCAGAAATGCTTCCTTTATTAACAAGATGGACTGCAACAACAAGAGTGAGGGAAAAATATTCTTTTTTTTGTAGCTTATTTTTATTTTTATTCACATGGAAATGTTTACCTACAATTTTTTATACTGTTCAGTCTGTATCGCTCTTTTGGTATTGCTGTGAGTATAATATTCAGAAGGGCTGTATGATCTCTATGCAAACACAGAAACAGATGTTATCTTTATTGCATGTCCAGCAAGAAAATATTGCTATTGTTTTTATGTTTCATTTTTTATCAGTAGGGCGGCACAGTGGTGCAGTGGGTAGCGCTGCTGCCTCACAGTTAGGAGACCCTGGTTTCGCTTCCTGGGTCCTCCCTGTGTGGAGTTTGCATGTTCTCCCTGTGTCTGCATGGTTTTCCTCCGGGTACTGCAGTTTCCTCCCACAGTCCAAAGACATGCAGGTTAGGTGTATTGGCACTCCTATATTGTCCCTAGTGTGTGCTTGGTGTGTGTGTGTGTGTGTGCCTTGTGGTGGGCTGGTGCCCTGCCTGGGGTTCGTTTCCTGCCTTGCGCCCTGTGTTGGCTGGGATTGGCTCCAGCAGATCCCGTGACTCTGTAGTTAGGATATAGCGGGTTGGATAATGGATGGATGGATGTTTATCAGTAAGCAGAGAAAACGAGGGAAGTCAAATGGTTTCTCATTCACTTTTGTTGTATTAAATCATGCAACACTCAGAAATGCAAAATCAGATGTAAACATAACTGACACTATTGGCATCTCAGTCTGCTTCTTTTAGCAGACTGTGAAATTGTTAAACATATATGTTCTTTGATTGATTCCATTATCAAAACAGAATCCTTCTTGGAATTTTATAAAGCAGGTTTCGTAAAATCCCTTTATCAAATCACCTGATAAGACTGGGTCTGTCAAGTGCAGAAATTCATTTTTTTAATCTCAAGTGCTTCGTCAAAGTAATACATATCCTCCAAGACACTGCTGCCCTTGAATGAGGAATGCATTCAATATTGCTGCAGGAGATTGCCTATTTACCACTTTGGTGAAATTTTCATTTGAACCTAAAATTATTAAATTCTACCCCTGAAGCCCCAATTTGTAGAAATAACACAAGCACTTACTTGTTTACACTACTATGTCGCATTCAAGAAGGCTTTTCATATTTTATCCTGTTTTATTGATATAGTTGCTAGGCTACCATAAATATTCCACAACAGACTAAAAAATCCCTGAACTCACTATGACAGTTTGAACAGCAACTTAAACATTAAGTGAGCAACATCATTAGAAATGACGAGTTTCAGGTTAACAAATATATAATGATAATGAAAGGTGGTAGATAAGCTTAAGGGCACTGAAAGTTAACTAAAGATATTTACTGATATGTGCAGCGTTGGTCAGCAGAAAATATATTCTTAAGCTTAATGAAAAATAATGGTGATGTATTATGCAGTAATGGTCAACAGAAAATGTGGTGTTATTTTATTGGTTACTTTAGGAACAAAGGGATTGTTAAGTTGCTGAAATACTGTAGGTGTGGAGCTTTAAATTCACATATAAATGGACTGAAGACACTTCCATGACATATGATTTTTAAGAACTTCCAAAACATCACACAATCATTCTGTGCAAAATGCTTCCTTAAAGATGATTGTGGGTGGCACGGTGGTGCGGTGGGTAGCACTGCTGCCTTGCAGTTAGGAGACCCGAGTTCACTTCCCAGGTCCTCCCTGCGTGGGGTTTGCATGTTCTCCCTGTGTCTGTGTGGGTTTCCTCTGGGTGCTCCGGTTTCCTCCCACAGTCCAAAGACAGGTTAGGTGCATTGGTGATTCTAAATTGTCCCTTGTGTGTGTGCCCTGCAGTGGGCTGGTGCCCTGCCTGGGATTTGTTTCTTGCCTTGCGCCCTGTGTTGGCTGGGACTGGCTCCAGCAGACCCCCGTGACCCTGTAGTTAGGATATGACGGGATGGATGGAAGATGATTGCATATGAAAGAAAAACTGCATAAAAAGTAAAATGTATTATTTTTACAGAAGGTTTTTTCAGTGTTGAAATTAATAAAGAACTATTTAACACCAAGAAGTGTACATCTTGAGAGTGAATTTGAATACACTGGCTAAGATCTCCATTGCAAAGGAACAAGCAGAAAATCTTGAAACTGAGGATTTAACAGGAGAATCGAATGACGTGAAAAGTTAGAGAAATAAAATTTTTTAAATAAAATACGGTGACTCTCTTGAATAAGCCTTATATTTTGCTAATCTTAATGTATTGATTGCACGTGACCATGTAGTATGTACATTTTTTGAGAAATTTTACAAAAATTTGACAACTTCTCATTATTTCTGCTACAGAAGTCTGTCTGTAAAAACTGGCATCTTAAAGTGTGTATTGTTAGCAATGGTTTTAATCTGCTAAAGGCTGGAAAGATAAGGAAGAAGCTGACCTTTATTTAATGTGTGGATGCTAAAAGCTCTCAAGAATTGAGAAAATAATTTTAAATTTAATAAATCTTCAGCCTAATATATACAGAAAAAAAGTCTAAATTTGTTTTCTTTTGGAACAGAGAAGTTTTTTAGTCTTCAATAAATATTTAAGAGTCATTCCTGAAAGGGAAAGAAACAAAAACATCTTCTTTATGTAAGGTGTGAGGCCTGGAGCAGTAATGCAGGATGGACAACAGAGGAATATTTGGGACACCAACTAGGTCATCTCATTTAGTAACAGCAAAAAAGCAAATAAAGATGTCCAAAATCAGTAAACAAAGCAAATTGCCACTCTGGCAGTATTAACGTTACTTCTGTGTAGCCTTCAATCTTAAACAATATAGCACTCGGGGGCTCTGTCTGTGGTAGTCATGCTCAGTCAACTGCTGACTTGCCTCCAGCCAGCCGGCTTCTTATGTTCTTCTTATGTTGTTATTGTTATGGTCTTATGTTCCTGAAGGGGTGGGGCTAAGTGCTCTCACTGGGTGGTTTCTCTGAACTGTTGGGAGAGATGGAGTGGTGATCGTAGTGGAGTCCTCTCCAGATACCAGAGTGTGTGAGATGGAAGACGAGAGGACAATCGACTCTGAGCAGTCTGGAAGCCAAGACAGGGGTCAAGTTGGAGAGGACCGTGGCTGCTAGTGTCTCTCCCAGCTGAGCAAGTATTGGGTGAGCTGGGCTCATCAGATGGAACAAAGACCCGATGACTGTTATGGTATTATTTTTATTTTTATGTTCTTAATTTTAATCGCAGAGACGTTCACTGTTTTTATGGATTATTTATTTATGGAAGAGAGCATTGAACTTTTGACACTGTTTTGTTGAATTTTTTATTGATAAAAGCACTTGCACCTTTATAAATCTACAACTTGATTTGTGTGAGTCTGCTGGGTCATCCTTGGATACATTATCGGCAGTGGCGGGTTCAAGAATGTCCTGGGAGGCATCGAGTAGTGTGGAGCCGACAAGCAACTCTCACAGACAGGTGAAATTAAAATATTTTATTGTATCGCTTCAATTACTTTAGCCATTGCTAAGAAAACATATTGTGTACATGAAATATGAGATATCTTTTGTTTCAGTTTAAAGAACACTTATAAATTAGGAAAATACTTGTATTTATTTCAAATATATAAATTAGTCTTGGCTTTAAATATACATATCACTTTAGTGTGAAGAATTGAGACTATTTTTGGGAACATGTCATTTTAGATAATTATAAATGTACAATACAATACAATACAATTTATTTTTGCATAGCCCAAAGTCACACAAGAAGTGCTGCAATGGGCTTTAACAGGCCTTGCCTCTTGACAGCCCCCCAGCTTTGACTCTCTAAGAAGACAAGGAAAAACTCCCAAAAAAAAAACAATGGAAGAAACCTTAGGAAAGGCAGTTCAAAAAGAGACCTCTTTCCAGGTAGGTTGGGCATGCAGTGGGTGTTAAAAAGAAGGGGATCAATACAATACAATACACAGAACACAACAAATCCACAATACAGCATAAAAATAAAAATTTTACAAGTATGGAGCAGAATTTAACAGTAGATGATATCACATAATATGATTTGGATTTGTTTAGAGTCCTGAAGACTTCAGCCATCAAGCTGCCTCCCCCATTTGGCCATTCCACAGCTGAAACAGCGCTGGGCCAGCCAATCCAATGAAAGGACCCTTCTACCCCATGATGCCTGTGATCCTCCATCAGGGATGACTTTACTGTAGGCAGGCAAAACAACTTGGAAGGTGGGCTGTAGCACCAAGTGCCACATTTAAGTACCGAGAAGAGAAACAGAATAGGTGAGGGTTAGTGACAAATTATAATTATCATGTTACGTTATACATATATATATACATATAGTAATGTACGAGTCCCTGTCTCGCACCCCAAAAGTCGAGGCTGAGTCTCAGTAATTTAGCAAAACCAACTTTATTTAGCTTAAAATTTTGCATGATTATTTATTGTAGCGGGATCTACCACTCTCCTATACACAGACACAGCAATCAGGCAGGGTCGTGGTCAGGTTAGTGGTCAAATAATACTGTTCCCTGCATTTAAAATGTTCCTTGCATTACTCATCGACGAAAATCACTTATTGTGCAATCGTGGATGGCTCGGGATCCGCTGCAGCACTGGGAGCCTGTAGCGTCTTTCACAGACATGGCAATCACGCTTTGGGACACACTTCAGCATGTCATCCCGTTGGGGGGAGTCCCAAAAGAGTTTAGAAACATTGAAATATATATATATATATATATACACCATATAAGGTAACCATTAAAATGGTGTATCAACTAAATAATTAAAATATTTTATGCAAAATGTTGATGATAACCCACATTAATGAAAAAAGTTT
The DNA here is from genome assembly GCA_026402145.1 of Polypterus bichir lapradei. NCBI lineage: Eukaryota > Metazoa > Chordata > Cladistia > Polypteriformes > Polypteridae > Polypterus > Polypterus bichir. The sequence continues at coordinate 167,904,228 of JANRMT010028174.1, forward strand.
AAGATATAACATATGCTGACAGAAGATATTAACATGGTTGAGTAATAATACATTTAACATTCTTTGCTAGAGATATGATTGAGAAAGTAAACTGCATTATGGAAATCCTTTTTGTACATGTGTTGGAAAAATATATATAGCAATGTAAAACCTTAAACAGAACTGTTAGCTTAAGTACAGTATATATAAAATAATGACTTGTAGAACTCTGAAGCTTGTCCGCAGGAATTCCAGAAGAAAGAGCTTTCGTAGAACAGCACACACCTGGTGTTTTACACATTAAGTAAGTTCAGCAAAAGGACCTCTTCTGAAGAATAAAATAAGAGATACAAGAAGAATTTAGTCATAATAAAATAATCATAACCAGATTGTTTCTGGAAGGAACACAACGCTGAGTGGTCATTAACCTTAAAGTCAGGGTCATTAACAATAATACAAAATGAATTTATCTAATGCCGGAACTGCTTACTTGACACATTACCAATACCTCTGGTCAATTGTGGGGCCACACAGGATATAAATTATCTGGGTTTTAACAATTCAATTGTTATCCAGTACATGCTGTACATACCCGTGCTCTTAAATAAGATTCCACTTTGGCTGCTACAAAACTGTGCTGATGACAGTATTCTCACCCAAGTGCACTCATGCTGCCTAATGGAAATTGTAGTCCCTGTGTTGGGAGTATCTCCAACTTATAACCACTCTTCCTGATACACCATATATCCTATATTTTAAATTGAACTAATGGAAAGGTACAAAATTTCATAAAAATTCATTAAGCCTTTTTGCATGATTAGCAAACTAACAGACATTCAAATGGCTTATGATTACATTTAAACAGATACAATGATACCAATGTTAGCACAATAAAAATCTATTACTAGTTTTTCAACTAAAGGTTTCTTATAAAATGTAAATATGTTTTTCTTCTTTGGTAAGCAGCAATATGACTTAACTGAAAGTTGCACAATTATTGCAAGTATTCTTTGTCCACTAGGTGTTAATGTGTTCTGTTTTCATGGGTATTTCACAGTGATCTAGCTCTATATGGTGTATTTGTAGTAATTTATTTTTGTATTGTTTGCCGGTGATCCCCCATTGCCTACAGAGATGAAAGATTCCCAACACAATGTGACTGACAGGCCTGGTCATGTGACTCCATGGCCATCTTATTATGGCAGGCATATCCAGTCACTGAGTGTGATCATGGGATTTTGACAGAAATTTTGAGACACTAAAAAAATAAGCAACACTCGGGTCCTAATTTGAGGCAGCCCATACTGGTAGGCACATGGAACGTCTTATCTCTCCGGCAAGATGATCATCTTCCTCTGCTGTCGGAGGAGCTGAGTAAACTCCACATTTCAGTGGTGCCACTCTCTGAGGTGTGCAGACAGGGGACTGGTCAGATCTCTGTAGGTGGATGCACTTTTATTGGTCTGGCCGCTCTAATGGCTGTCATACTCGGGGAGTATCTGTTGCTGTAGCGGATTTGCTTCTTTCGATGGTGTTTGATGTCACTCCTTTCAACAAGTGTATTATGAGACTCAGAGTACGGCACTCCCTGAGTGCCTAATCTGTTGTCTCGGTGTATGCTATGACCGCAGTGAGTGATGTCTCAACGAGGGAGACATTTTATTTGCAGGCTGGTGGTTGATGAATGCCCACAAGGTGACACTCATCTGGTCATGAGTGACTTCAAAGCAGCCACTGGCACTGACAGGTCTGGCTATGAGTATTGTCTTGGTCCCCATGAGTCTGGTGACAGTGGTGAAAGTGGCTCCATGTTCCTTAACTTTGCAAAAGGTCAGGGGCTGCGAATTGCTGTATCCTAGTTCCAGCACCCAGAACCACATCGTTGGACTTGGTACTCCAATACTGGTGATGCGGTGAAGGAGATCGATCACATCCTCATGTGCAGAAGCTGGAGGCTCCTGCAAAACTGCAGGGTCTACAGAAGTGCCCAGTTTGTGAATTCTGACCACAGACTTGTTGTTGCTACTCTTAGGATCCAGCTTAGGTCCAGTAGGTCACCATCTACTAGGAAAATGAGCCTGGACTTGGCCAGACTCCAAGACCAGGCTGTTTCTAATGAGTTTTATTGCAGTTTGTGTGAGGAACTTGCAGATTTGGGTGATGTGGGAGACCTTCCGTGACAAGACCCTGAAGGTTGCTGAGGGTTGTGTTGGTGTTACCGGTGTTCCCAGAAGGAGGTGTTTCATCTCGCAGGGCACCCTGGATATCATCGAAAGGAGTCACACTGCACAGCTCAATGGCAACTCTGGTCTGTTCCCAGGAACTGAGAAGGACGGCTGTGAGGGCTCTGAGGGCAGATAAAGAAGTGCTTGTTAGAGGAATCTGTGTGCAAGTGATACACCATCTGTGATCTAGCGACCCACGTCCTGCTTACAGAGGAATCGAAGCATTATACACATCCAAATCTATTTCTCGGAGAGTTGCAGTAAGGGCTGTAGTGAGCGGCCGGGGCTCTTGCCCGGCTGCGACGCCTCCATGCTGAGAAGACCGGGTAAACAAGTGTGGCCAGAGCCAGAGTCGGGAGGAGGAACGACAAGGAGGTGGACGAAGCCGCCCTGAGAAGAGTGGAGGAAAAGAAGAGTGTGGTGCTTTGGGTGCTTATTTTGTTGTGGGACTGTGTAGGGCCAGTGGGGCATGGGGAAGACGTGTCCCACGGCTGAAGAAAATAAACTTTTGTGTTTCTTTTATACGTGCCTCTGGTGTCAGTCTGTATTGGGTCGGCACCAATAAGCACCCAAAACACCACAGTCTTCTTTTCCTCCACTCCTCTCAGGGCAGCTTCGCCCACCTCCTCGTCGCTCCTCCTCCTGACTCTGGCTCTGGTCACATGGTCTTCTCAGCTTGGAGGCGTCACAGCCGGGCAAGAGCCCCGGCCGCACACTACAGGGCAGCTGATGGAACGGTCCTTACGGATGACACTGCAGTTGTGACCCGCTGGGCTGGCTACTTTGAGCAGTTGTTCAAAGCTGATCCTCCAGCTAGGATGTTGGATATCTCTGGGTCCATGGTCCTTGAGGCTGATCTTCCAATTAACTGTGAAATGACCAGTCTCACAGAGATTGAATTGGAGGTGAACTAGCTGAGGGGAGGAAAGGCTGTGGTATCTCTGAGGTGAACTTCTCCAGTTTGGTGGTAAGGCTGTCCTACTGGAATTGAATGCAATCTTTGCTTCCATTTGGGAGACTAACATCATCCGAGCTGATTGGAAAATGGGACTTGTCGTCCCTATCTGGAAAGGGAAGGATGATCGCCTGGATTGCAGCAACTACAGGGGGATAACACTGCTCTTGGTGCTGGGTAAGGTCCTTGCTAGGGTCATCCTCAATAGGATCCATGATCACATGACCTACCATTGATTGGAACAGTCTGGTTTTATGCCTAAGAAGTCTACCATCAACCATATCCTGGCATTGAGGGTTCTCATAGAGCGCAAATGAGAATATCGGCAGAGTTTCTTTGTACCCTTTGTTGATTTTTGTAGAGCGATCGAGCTGCCCTGTGGGACATCCTGAGGGTTCGTGGGATCCCCTCGAGGTTGCTGGATATCATGGCCAGCCTGTACACTGGTACTGTGAGTGCTGTGCAGAGTGGACACAGAACCTATGTGTTTTTCCCAGTCGATTCTGGGGTTCGTCAAGGGTGTGTTCTTGCTCCTACTCTGTTCAATGCTTGTATGGACTGGGTGTTGGGAAAGGTCGTGGGGTCCAGCAGCTGTGGGGCATCTGTTGGTGAAGAAAGATTCACAGATCTTGACTTTGCTGACGATGCTGTGATCTTCGCTGAGTCAATGGATGCTCTGATCAGGGCGCTCAAGAGACTGAGTGAGGAGTCTGAGTGTCTGGACTTGCGAGTGTCCTGGATAAAAACCAAGATCCAGGCCTTTAATGACCTCTTGGGCACAGCCATCAGCAATGTGTCTGTTTGCGGAGAGAGTGTCAACTTTGTCGAGAGGTGTACTTACCTTGGCAGTGACATTCATGTCACTGGTGACTCTTCCTATGAAGTCAGTAGATGGATTGGGAGAGCATGGGGGATCATGAGGTTGCTGGAAAGGGGTGTGTGGCGCTCCTACCTATGCAAAATGACGAAGGTCCAAGTCTTTAGAGTCCTGGTTCTTCCTGTCTTGCTATATGGTTGCGAGACATGGACGCTATCCAGTGACCTGAGACGAAGTCTGGACTCCTTTGGCACTGTGTCTCTCTGGAAAATCCTTGGGTACTGTTGGTTTGACTTTGTGCCGAATGAGCGGTTGCTCATGGAGTCCCGAATGAGGCACATTACCTGCATTGTGAGGAAGCGTCAGTTACGGCACTACGGCCATGTGGTGCGTTTCCCTGAGGGTGATTCAGCTCATAAGATCTTCATTGTTGGGGACCTGAGTGGCTGGACCAGGCCAAGGGGTTGCCCACGTAACACCTAGCTGCGGCAGATAGAGGGCCATTGCTGGAGGGTGGGACTGGACCGCGTGTCTGCCTGAGGGGTTGCCAAACGGGATCCTGAGTTGTTTTTTCGTGTAGTGGGTGCAGCTATGCACTGTACCAATGCATGCTCCCCAACTTGACTTGACCTGATAAAAATTGATCAGACAGCATGGTCAGATAGTTAACATTTCTTATTATACTTTTAGAATAGAAAACATTTATGCTAGATATTTTTAATGTATTTTCATCTTGAAGTGGGCTTTTATGAAGTTGCCTGTTCAGTTTTCTTTTTTATACTGTAGTATTCAAAGGCTAATTTAGCAGCTTATTAAGTAGCATTTGAGTCAGAAATTAAACATTTTCAGAAATTAAATGTTGTCACTGTTTTGGAATTTATTGAAGATCAAATTATCTCATCCAATACTTACTTTTTCTAGCATGGTACATAAATTCAATCAAATTGTTTTTTTAATTTTCAATGCATTTTTGTTTCTGTTTTAAAGTAACAGTGGCAACTTTGATAACCAACCACACATTTCACAAATATGCAAAGTTTGAATATCTGATATGCACGTAGAATTGAGACTTTGATATACTTTAACATTGATAATGTTTTTGCAATATTGAATAACTAGCCATTAAATGTAGTAGTTCTCTGATATTTTTATTTTATTGTGTAAAGTTGTGTCTCTTTTGTCCAAGTTGCAGGGAGTTAAAAATCTATCCTGGAAGAATAAACAAGGACAAGGAACTAGTCCATTGCACTCATGAACTCACCCACATAACCAAACTCCTTCATAAAAAGACAATTTTGAATCACAAACTTCACTACAATGTATGTCTTTGGTGCATTCAAGGAAATGACATTCACTCCCTGGGAGAACATGCAAACTCCGCAGTAGCAGGGTTAGAACTGAAACCTAGTTTTCCTTAGTCCTCAGTAGTGATACTGCTTTATATTAAATGAATTTTATCATACCAATATTGATGTTTTCACAAAAATATATCTTTATACAATCTGCTGCTGCCAAGTCCTCACAATTAGAGTTTTGGAAAACAGACTGAAACTAACCCTTGAAAAAGATTCTTTTCCTTAGTTTGAGTCAGACACAGCCTAAAATAGTTCAGCATTTTACAGCAGATTAATTTCTTTCAAATGTGAAAAATACACAATCACAATACCTGGCACTTATTTTAAAAAACTCTAAGCCTAAATTTATATACAGTTATATAAACAAGTAGACAATCATTCAAGCATATCCAAAAGTAGTACAAAGTCTTTAAATTACAAACATTTCAAAGTCTTTGTACCAATCTTCAGGGAAATAATCAAAAGAGAATTGCAGAATTCCATTTCAGTATAGTAGTTGTTCCCAAGGTACTATATTTTCAGTTAGCCACATGTCAGACAGCCAAGAGATGCCCCAGAAGTCTCAAAATTATGAAGCCTGTTAATAAAGCAACCAAAAACTATGCGACTCTTCAATTCCACCCGGGGGGTGGGGGTAAACGCAAACATTATTCAAAGTTATTGTCTGTTTTTACCTGCATTTTTATTACTCTTTAATTTAATATTGTTTTTTGTATCAGTATGCTGCTGCTGGATTATGTGAATTTCCCCTTGAGATTAATAAAGTATCTATCTATCTATCTATCTATCTATCTATCTATCTATCTATCTATCTATCTATCTATCTATCTATC
>JANRMT010028174.1:167910401-167947719 GCA_026402145.1 Polypterus bichir lapradei
ATCTATCTATCTATCTATCTATCTATCTATCTATCTATCTATCTATCAAGAAACAGCCTACACGTTTCAGGACCAACTGTCCCTGCTTCAGGGCCAAGAAGTGTGATGCCATTAATAAGTACAACCATATACAGACAAAAAAGACAGAAAAAGAAAAATTAAACAATATATGCTAATCATTTAACTATAAAAATAGAACCCCAGAATTAGAAGTGTCAAACCGTTATCATGCCCTTCCAGAGCTGGACAGTGTCTCTGATAATTCTGAGGTGGTAGGCAGGGATGAGGAGCCCCAATGGGCCACCTCAAAACCAGTTCCCAAAAAGAGAGAGTTAGTGATATTTGGGGACTCAATCATTAGGGGGATTGATGTGCAGGTGTGCTCCATAGAGAGAGAGAGAGTCTCGCACGGTGTGTTGCCTTCCGGGAGCAGAGGTGGGAGACCTCCCTGGAAGGGTGGATAGGCTCTTGGCCAGGGCGAGGGTGGATCCAGTTGTCATTGTCCATGCTGGAACAAATGACATACATAAGGGTAGTCTGTCAGTTCTGCGATCCAAATTCAAAGAGTTAGGTGCCAAGCTGAAGAATAGAAATGACAAGGTAGTCTTCTCTTCTGCCTCTTCTGCCTGTGCCACGATCCAGTCCAGGTAAAATTGAGGAGATTAGAAGGCTTAATGCGTTGCTCAAATCTTGGTGCAGGGTAGAAAGGTATAGGTTTATGGGGCATTGGAACTCCTTTTGGAACAGATGGGACCTGTTCCGCCGTGACGGATTACACCTGAACTGGAGTGGCACCAATGTATTGGGGAGGCATATGTGTAGGCTAGTCGAGGATTGTTTAAACTAGGGAATGGAGGGGCAGGGAGTTTAGGACAGACCAGGTTTAGATCTATACAGTACATGGAAGAACAAACAATGGTGTAGAAATAAAAATGCATAGTAATGTAAATTCTAAACAAACATTTAAATATAGAAGGAGTAACACATTAAAAATAGCTTGTCTTGATGTTTGAAGTATCAAAAATAAGGTAAGTGAGTTGGAGTTGTATGTAGCAGAGCATAATTATGATATTATAGCAATAACGGAAACTTGGCTAAATAATAAAGATGGGGATGAGTGTAACATAGAGGGATACACATTTTTAGGAAGGATAGATAGAACAGAAAGGGAGGTGGGGTTGCTGTTTATGCCAAACAGGATTTAAATGTAACTCCTCTTCAGTTGGATAATGAGCCCCATCTTAGTGAGGACATGTGGCTTCGCCTGGAAAATATTAGGGAAAGAGGTCTTATTTTAGGAGTGTGTTATAGACCACCCAATTCAGACAGTAATTTCAACAGACATCTTTTTAGTAATATCAAAAAGGCAAGTTTACAGGGAGATATTATAGTCATGGGGGACTTTAATTATCCAAATATTAACTGGAGGAGCACAAGAGCAGGATTTTTTAGAAGTAATCAGTAACTGTTAAAGCACCAACACGGGGTGAAGCCTGTCTGAATTTAGTATTTTGTAATAATCAGGATAGATTTGAGGGTGTAGAGGTGATTGAAGCACTAGGGTCAAGTAACCATAATGTAATACAATTCTAAGTATTTTGTAAGAGTGCAGATGCAAAGACTAAAATTGTTAAGTTGAACTTTGGTAGGGCTAATTTTGAGCAGAAGTCTAAGTAGGATACATTGGGATAAGCTTTTAAGTGTGGAGACAGTTGAGGAGCACTGGAACAGGTTTAAAAATGTTTTACATGTAATGCAGGACAGATACATACCTAAATTTGGAATTAATAGGAAATGAAAAAAAACTCCACGGTGGATTAACAAAGATTTTAAAAAGAAGTTGCAAAGGAAAAAACTGCTTTATAAGGCATATAAGACTAATGACTGCAAAGTGAATCGTAGAGAGTATTAGAACATAAGGGCAACCATTAAGAAGGATATCAGGGAGGCTAAAAGACAGTTGGAGAGGAATATAGCAGATAAGGTGGAAGAAGACCCTAAGAGATTCTTTTAGAATTTTAATATTTTAGTAGTAAAATAACAGTCAAGGAGGAGGTGAAGTGCATCAGAAATAGTAAAGGGGAATTAAAAGATACAGACAGTGAAATAGCGGATGCCCTAAACTTACATTTTTCTGAGGTGTTTACAAGTGAGCAAGTGGATAACCTACGAGAGATAAACGGGACTTGGAAATTGTAGAGGGAGAAGTGCTGCTCATATTAAATAAGCTGAAATCAAACAAATCACCAGGATCAGATAATATTTATCCTCGTGTTCTTAAGGAGGCTAGTGAGTACATATATAAACCCTTGACACATTTTTTAGGAAGTCACTGTGCACTGGAGAGATTCCGAAGGACTGAAAAATGGCAAATATCATCCCATTATATAAAAAGAGTGACAGGGCAGATCCAAGCAACTATAGGCCAGTAAGCTTAACATGCATCACAGGAAAATTAATGGAAGGAATTATTAAGGATAAGATTAAGCAACACCTGGCAAGGCCAGGAGTTATTCTGACCAGTCAGCATGGGTTCAGAAGAGGGAGGTTGTGTTTTACTTACATGCTGGAATTCTATGAGGAGACAACAAAAGGATATGATCAAAGTGGAGCATATGATATTATTTATCTGGACTTTCAGAAAGCATTTGATAAGGAGCCACATAAGAGGTTGGGCATCAAATTAAAAGAAGTGGGAGTTCAGGGTGATGTTTTTAGATCATTGCAGAACTGGCTTAGACACAGGAAGCAGAGGGTGATGGTGCGAGGAACCTCATCAGAACTGGCTGATGTTAAGAGTGGTGTTCCACAGGGGTCAGTTCTAGGGCCGCTGCTATTTTTAATATATATAAATGATTTAGATAGGAATATAAGTAACAAGCTGGTTAACTTTGCAGATGATACCAAGATAGGTGAATTAGCAGATAATTTGGAATCCGTTATATCATTACAGAAGGGCTTGGATAGCATACAGGCTTGGGCAGATTTGTGGCAGATGGAATTTAATGTCAGAAAACGTAAAGTATTACACATAGGAAGTAAAAATGTTAGGTTTGAATACACAATGGGCGGTCGGAAAATCGAGAGTACACTTTATAAGATTTAGGATTCATAGTGGACTCTAAGCTATCGACTTCCCAACAGTGTTCAAAAGCCATTAAGAAGGCTAACAGAATGTTAGGTTATATAGCATGATGTGTGGAGTACAAGTCCAAGGAGGTTATGCTCAACCTTTATAATGCACTGGTGAGGCCTCATCTGGAGTACTGTGTGCAGTTTTGGTCTCCAGGCTACAAAAAGGACACAGCAATGCTAGAAAAGGTCCAGAGAAGAGTGACTAGGCCGATTCCAGGGCTACAAGGGTTGAATTATGAGGAAAGATTAAAACACCTGAGCCTATACAGTTTAAACAAAAGAAGATTGTTTGATTGACATGATTAAAGTGTTTAAAATTATGAAGGGAATTAGTACAGTGGATCGAGACACAGTTGGAAACTTGTTAAAGGTAAATTTCACACAAATATTACTAAGTTTTTCTTTACACAAACAACCATAGACACTTGGAATAAGCTACCAAGTAGTGTAGTAGACAGTAAGACATTAGGGACTTTCAAAACTTGACTCAATGTTTTTTCGGAAGAAATAAGTGGATAGGACTGGTGAGCTTTGTCGGGCTGAATGGCCTGTTCTCGTCTAGAGTGTTCTAATATTCTAATAGATATCTCTAGCCCTGGTTCAAAAACTTATTTGTATCCATCACCACTATAGCTATTTTATCAGACTGTCAAAGGCTGTTATGCACTGTCACATAATGATATTGCAACATTTTTTGGAAATTCTGTTGTTATAATCAATTTCTTGTAAAATAAATTTACAGAAAGTCTTGATAAATGGATCTTTGGATCTGGCAGAGGAGATGTAATCTTCAAAGTTTGATTTTCTTGAAAACTTTAAACAGTTCACCTGAGTATATCACAGTGCATGTTAATGATAGAACAACTGCATTTTCATCATCAGAAAACTGTAGAGAAGAGATATTTGGGTTTTGGACATGATATGATTTTGCTACAGAGCAACCTTTTTGGATCTTATTGTTAAGGCACTGTGTTCTAAACAAGAACAAGTACAACCAGAAAGTAAGGAAGATGAACCCTTGTCTGCTATAGAAGACATTGGGCATGGTTACATGTACACACAAAACTGGGATAAGGTGAGTAACCCAGTTAAGGCAGAAACATATTATTATTATTATTAAACATATCTTCTTAAAAAACACCATTTTTATGCATGTCCCTTGAAAGAGTTGACCACTGACAAAATGCAGTTACATTGCTCATTCTTACAAAAAAAAGTAACAGAATATGTAATGTAGTCATTTATTATACAGTAATAATTGGTTATTGGAATGTCTGTCTTTGGCAATGGTTTAACAAATCAGATGTTGTCTTTTTGGACATCATTAAGCAATTTTGCTTTTGCAACTTTTCTCTGATATAAGCCACCTGAGCACATCTAGAAAGCCAAGACATTGGCCACAGACAAGAAACATGCCAGTGTTCCTGCTGCACTACTGACTTTTCCTTGAATATGTTGACTGTCTGTATCAAGATGTTAAATCAGTTAAATATCCAGCTAAGTGCTTGCTCTTTCCTGTTATTTTAGTTTTTCTCATCTGCTTAGAGGAGTGTGGGGATGTGTTTTTGATAGTGGTATTGGAATATGACATAAAATAATGTATTCTATAGGGAGCATATGCTTGGTTAAAAGTTCAATATTTTTGATGACATGCTTATTTTGTCACGTAAACCTGTGTAGCTAAAGAAATGACTCAACAGAGTAAATACATTTGCACTTTTAGGATACTGTTTGCTGCAAAATGTTAGCAAGCTTTCAAAACAGTGAAACAACATAGCATGCTCAGGACTCTAAAATATGGAGCATTTCTGATTTTAAAACATTGACCCGACTGTTATGACTGGTGGTAAAAACTGTTATTTGTGGATTTTCATTTTAATAATAGTAGCTTGAACTTCGCATAGTAGTCTTCTGAAGTTTTCACAGAAGAATGAAAAGAGGTAATTTTTTTGGAAGCCACAGAATCAAAATACTGTGCTCATACTGTGAATAACAATAAGTTGCAATGGCATTGAAAAAATAACAGTGAATCAAATAATTAAATAAGAGAATCCAATATCAAAAATATTACCATATTCATGATCAGAAAACCTTTAAATATCATAAAACCACACTTCACATGTTTATATTACTGATCAACATTTTTCATAGTGTTATGAGAAGGAGTAATTTGACCCTTCATATCCCATTAAGGGGTGAACACCTAGGGTCAGTTGATGTGACATTCCCAAATTCAAGTCCTTCTGATCATTTTGGCTGAAGACATGTTTTGGTTTACTATTTATTATGAAGGTATAATTTCTTGCAGAAAATATGGTCCTACAGATTAGGCTTTTTCAGGTCTACAGGTCCCAAAAAGGGGGGAATCCCAAAAAGCTCAATGTCTTGCATAACTGGACATCAAAGTTATTATTGAATGAATATATCATATACATATAAGGGCAGCATGGTGGTGCAGTGGTAGCGCTGCTGTCTCGCAGTTGGGAGACCCAGGTTCGCTTCCTGCGTCCTCCCTGCGTGGAGTTTGCATGTTCTCCCTGTGTCTGCGTGGGTCTCCTCTGGGTGCTCTGGTTTCCTCTCACAGTTCAAAGACATTCAGGTTAGTTGGATTGGCGATTCTAAATTGGCCCTGGTTTGTGTGTGTCCTGTGGTGGGTTGGCACCCTGCCTGGGATTGGTTCCTGCCCTGTGTTGGCTAGGATTGGCTCCAGCAGACCCCTGTGACCCTGTGTTCAAATTCAGCAGGTTGGAAAATGGATGAATATCATATGTAGATGTTTTCTTGTATTGTTGAGTCAGGAGATATAGGACAAAAAAACAGATTTCAAAATGTTCATAAGTAATTCTTGGGAACACAATAAAGAAATTGAACTAAACTGAGGCCTTATGTGGTTGTCAAATATGGTATTTCTATGTAGTAGACAAATGTGTCTACTAAGGGGTGCTCACTCCCTGGGAATGAGTTCTTTTGTGATTGTGGCGTTTTACTTAACCCAGATCTATATTGATATAACATAAAAGACAATACCCCTCTCTAGTAATACGGTAAGAAATCACGTATGAGTAATAATTTAGCTTTGTTTAATGTCGGCTTACGCTGCAGATAGTACAAAGACGAATGATTCCAGTGATCATACCCAGTCATGGAGTGGGGGCCCGAGGAGTAGAGTCTGTTGGTGTCATCAATGCAGATGTGGAAGGCATTCTCAGGAACTGGTGGTGATGTTTTACTTAACCCCAATATGCCGGAACAACACATGGTTAGACGCATTCTTGGTGCTTATAAGCCATGGCTTGCTGTAGCACTTAGGGGGACAGTGAGTTCAATGCAGTCACTGGTAAAGATTGAGTCCTTGATAGAGAAATATTGGGCTGCTATGAGGGTTAAAAAGATTGACTTGAGGGGACCTCTAGAATAGAAGCACCCAAGGCAAAACTTCAGAACTGAGCTCACCATGTTACGTACAAAGTTGCCCTTACTAGTGGTGCCAGTTCATCGGAGAAGCTGTTGTTGACATGGGAGTACCTTTTCCTTAGTTAATCGCAGCTTGTGGGAAAAAATAAAGTTGCTCTGCGAGCTGCTTAATGGAGGTGGCACAGTAAAATTGTTCTTGGCAGATGGTCGAGCATATGGGGATAGTGGCAAGGTTCTAATGCAGTTTATGTTGCAGAATATATATTGGGAAGTCAAAGTGTACAACTTGGAGGATGCATTCCTGTCCATGTCACTGCTCCTAGGGCTGGATTCCATTGTGGCAGCCGACATCATTTTGCACCCACGCACTCATGAATATGTAATGCCTGGGGGTGGGGTGTTTAGTTTTGAGGAAAGGGGGTGTGATGGTTTACAGTGGCCAAGATTAAATTACTATTTGGCAGTACCAGTTAAAGATATCAGCCCAGTGGAGGACAGCATTTGTTCTCAATCCTGTGAGGTACAACTTATTCTCAGGAGATGGCCTGTGATATGGATGGACAAACGTGGTAGTATGGATGTTATTCACCATCATATATACACTTTCAGTGAAGTCCCTGTCCATCAAGGAGCTTACAGGGTTTCTCCTATGAAAAGAAAGGTCATCAAAGAGTGGGTTGATCATATGTTGCTGGAAGGTATTCTTGAACCCTCTACCTCTGCCTGAGCATCCCCGGTGGTTTTGAAACCTTTAGCTTTTGTATGCATTACCATGACTGAATGGCAAAACTACCAGTGTCATCTATCATATGCCCCTGGTGCATGAACTTTTAGAATCCTTACAAGGATCAGTGGTTTTTAGCACTCAGGATTTACAGTCTGGCTATTGGCAGGTTTGCATGGGAGAAGACAGTGTGGCAAAGACTATAGTGATCACCCCTGATGGCTTGTTCCAGTTCTGAGTAATGCCTTTTGGCCTGAAGAATGAGGGGTTATCTTTTCAACGCCTGATGGAACAAGTGTTGAAGGGGTTGATTGGGGAGAACTGTTTCATCTATATTGACGATTTCATTGTCTTCTCCCCATGACTAGAGCAACATTTCTGGGACTTAAATGAGATCTTCCATCAGCTCCAACAGGCTACCCTAAACATCAGTAACTGTCATCTCAGACAGCCTCAGCGAGTCATTGCTTATGCCTCAAGGTCTCTCCGTGGCCCTGAACTCAGCTATTCAGCATCAGAGAAGGAGTATGTCACAGTCGTGTGGGCAATGGAAAAGTGGCATCTCTACTGTTTGAGGTGTACATAGACCACCGTGCTCTGGCCTGGGCATTTAATTGCCTGAAGATGTCCTCACGACTCACCAGCTGGGTTCTTATTCTCCAGCAATTCACCTTTAAGGTCTTTTACTAAAAGGGTTGTGGAAACGTGGTTCTGGATGCGCTCTCCCAGGTTCCAGATTCTCTGAAGGTATTATCAATAGCCCTGATCTCGGAGTTGTGACCTGCCTCTTGACATATCGGATATCGCTTGAGCCCAGTCCAACGGTCTGGTTTGTCGGGAGGTACAGGAGAACTGGGTGGCAAACTGGTTATACTCATTATCAGTAGCTCCAAAGGATAGGGTTTTACTTATTTGTTAAATTCAGTAGGATTTTGTCATATTGTCAAAGGTCCAACTCATAATCATAACCACACATTAGATTTAATTATAACTTACAAAGTTGAAATTCAAAATTTAAATATTACTCCATTAAATGAAGTTATTTCCGATCACTACTTAATTACATTTGATTTAGTCCTGCCCTTGCCAACACACTCCCAGATTAAAACAAAGACAGTGCGACATCTAGATTGTAATTCTGCTTCAAAATTTATAGATACCTTGAGTAAGTCGAGTGTAATTGTGGAAAACCATTTAGATCAGTTAACATCAAATGTAAACGTGGAAGACAATTTAGATCAGCTAACATCACATTATAATGTGACCGTGAGAGATGCTCTGGACACAGTGGCTCCCCTTAAAACAAAAGTGATCAAAGCACATAGAAACTCTCCCTGGTTTAATGAAAACACTCGAGCTCTTAAATTAAAGTGTTGAAAACTAAGGCACAGATGGAGAACAACAAAGCTACATGTCTTTCAAATTGCATGGACAGAGATATATATATAATAAATATAAAAAAGCCCTCTTTAAAGCTCGCTCAGAATACTCTTCTACATTAATAGATAGCAATAATAAAAATCCTTGGGTACTGTTTAGAACAGTGGCTAAATTAACAAATGGAAATTCAGATCAACAGTGCAAAATACCAACAGATATTAGCAGTACAGACTTTATGAACTTCTTCAATGAGAAAATTAAAAATATAAGATCCCAGATCTCTGCATCACAGTATAAACCAAATACTAGCTTAGCAGGCCCTGTCTCACATTGCATTCA
Source organism: Polypterus bichir lapradei (assembly GCA_026402145.1). Taxonomy (NCBI): domain Eukaryota; kingdom Metazoa; phylum Chordata; class Cladistia; order Polypteriformes; family Polypteridae; genus Polypterus; species Polypterus bichir. The sequence goes on from JANRMT010028174.1 coordinate 167,919,394, forward strand.
GCACTTTAATAATTTTAATCCTGTAACTGAGCAGGAAGTCTTAACTTTAATTTCTAAAATGAAGCCCACTACTTGTTCCCTAGATCCAGTGCCAACAAAACTAGTAAAAAGTGCAATAGATGTTCTTGCAGCGCTTATTCTAAACATTATCAATAGTTTATTATTGCATGACACAGTACCTGATTCACTAAAAGTGTCAGTCATTAAACTATTACTTAAAAAGTCAGACCTAGACCCACACATACTAAATAATTATAAGCCTATTTCAAATTTACCGTTTCTCTCTAAAATACTAGAAAAAGTAGTCACCAGTCAGCTTCAGTCACACCTTACGCATTACAATTTATTTGAGAAATTCCAGTCTGGTTTTCACACTGGTCATAGTACAGAAACGGCACTAACACGGGTTGTAAATGACATTCTGATATCCTCTGATGAAGGAAACTCCACTGTAATTATGTTGTTGGACTAAGTGCAGCATTTGACACCGTTGATCATTCTATTTTACTGCACAGGCTAGAAAATGATGTTGGGCTTACAGGCCCCGTGCTCGCTTGGTTTAGTTCTTATTTATCAAATTGATTCCAGTATGTACAGAAATGTGATGACAGTACTCCATCATTATACACAGAAGTTCAATATGGTGTCCCGCAGGGCTCAGTACTGGGACCTTTACTGTTTTCACTTTACATGCTTCCACTGGGATCTCTCATTAGGAAACATCATGTTAATTTTCACTCATATGCAGATGACACCCAGTTATACCTTTCATTTAGATCAAGTGAAGTTTCTCAGATGTTGTCTTAAATTAGTTGTGTTAGTGAATTAAAGGAGTGGATGAATGAGAACTACTTGTCTTTAAATACAGATAAAACAGAGATATTAATTGTTGGAGGGAATGACGCTGATCACAACAATATTTTGTCATCATTTAACTCAGTTGGAATCCCAATTAATTTTACTGAATCAGCCCACAATCTAGGAGTTATCTTTGACTCTAGCATGTCATTTAACCCTCAATGGGTCCTTGTTAGAAAGTTACGTTCCAGGTCCTTGGGGTTCAAATTGCACCCCTATTCGTTGGTATATATAATTCAATGGTACCAAGCTCATATTCAATGAACTAAAGTTAAGATGCGTTTATTAGGTAAGTGCATGATGCATACACAGCTTATGCAGTGAAATAGTGCAGTTAATGGGGTTGCGGCAGTGTTAGACAGCGGAGGGGACTGGTCATATAATGCACATTCCGTCTAGCCGACCCCTTCACTGCCGCGATGTAAGTGCCATTTTAATTCCAATGTTCTAATAAGATTGTAAAATATATATTATCACACCTTTTAGATGCAAACGTTTAAGATTTCTGCAAATGACATGTCTAAAGTTATATGCATTTGTCACAAAGTACATTTGATTTATTGACAGAATGTGCTGGACAAGCAGGCCTAGAGCACTTATCACATTTGCGTGTCTTCCTGTCAAACTCACGCGGGCACAGGTGACAACGTCCCTGTGTCTTCTTCATTTTAGCTGGTCTCTCAGTTCCTGCTTCTAGTTCTCCAGAGTCCAGCTCCATCCATGATCGGTCTTCTGAGCTGGGCTGCATTGTCCAAACGTCTTTTAATCAGTGGCTCGACAAGAGACTCCCCGAGACTCACGATGAACTGGCGACGACGTATCGCTTTGGATGACTTGTTCCAATCAGGGTTATTGCACATCCAGATCACGAAACTGGCAATGGCAGCTGTGTCAAGCATGTTGAAGAACAGGGCCATTGGCCACCTGTTGATTTTTCGTTTGCAAGAGTAGATGCAGGCCAAATGATCCATGTTATCTACGCCGCTCTTAGTAGCATTATAATGAAGGATGATCTCTGGTTTTTGTTTCAGACCATCAACAGCCTTGTCGTGATGCATTGTCGACAAAAGGATGACCGACTTTCCTTTTTTGGGGACATATGATACCAAAGTTTTGTTGCCATCAAATGCAAAGATCGAAGAAAATTCGTCTCTGTTTTTTGCTATCATGCTCAGAGGAATGTCTCGTTTATTCTGTGGAACCGTCTGGGCAAAGTTGAAAGAACTGCATTGTAGGTGGGTGATAGATTATGTCTAAGGTCACCTCCTCTGTTCAACGACGGTCGTTTATTTGAACCAGTCATCCTCCCAGCGTGAACGACTGTGGAACCGTCTGGGTAAAGTTGAAAGAACTGCATTGTAGGTCAGTGATAGATTATGTATAAGGCCACCGCCTCTGTTCAACGACGGTCGTTCATTTGAATCAGTTGTCCTCCCAATCCACCTACAATGCAGTTCTTTTAACTTTGCCAACCAATCAGTTAGAATTGAGAAAGCACTCTGGATGGAAACAAAGTCCAGCATAACTCTTTTTTAGGATAACCATGACCTGGATAGCTGAGAATCTCCACAGACTTCTGTCAAAAATTAATTTTTTTTGGGGGTGCATATTGCACCCCCGATGAAAATATGCCAGCGATAATTGACGTTAACACTTTTTCTATCATTGTATGCATGACCATATGAAAAACTAGTGCACTTACAATGTCCTAGAGGATAACTGCTGAAATTTTAATAATAACATGGTAGTAGCCATAGAAATGGCCAGGGGGTGCAGAACGCACCCCAAGGAACCATTGAGGGTTAAAGCGCATATTACAAAGTTGTCCAAAACCTGTTTCTTCCATCTTAAAAATGTTAGGAAATTAAGACGCTTTCTAAATAAACAGGATTCTGAGAAATTAATTCATGCATTTATCTCTAGTAGGATTGACTACTGCAATGCAGTGTTCACTTGCTGTTCAGTTAATCCAAAATGCGGCTGCAAGAATTATTACAAGAACAAGAAAATTCGAACACATAACTCCAGTTCCCGGTTAAGTTTAGGGCAGATTTCAAAATCCTCCTTTTAACATATAAAGCATTAAATGGCCAAGGTCCGTCTTACTTGTCTGAACTTATCATGACTTACAAACCTGAGCGTACATTAAGATCTCAAGATGCCGGTCTGCTTATGATTCCAAGGATTAATAAAATAACAGTGGGATGTTGAGCTTTTAGTTACAGGGCTCCTAAACTGTGGAATGGTCTGCCTGCTTCTATAAGAGATGCCCCTTTGGTCTCAGCTTTTAAATCCCGGCTGAAGACTCACTATTTCAGTTTAGCATATCCTGACTAGAGCTGCTGATTAACTGTACGGACTGCATTTCTGTTGTTAGTCATTAGCACTATAACATAAGTAACATGATAGTTACAATTGGATACTAACCTTCACTTATTCTGTTTCTCTTCTCGGTACTCAAATGTGGCACTTGGTGCCACGGCCCACCTGCCAAGTTGTTTTGCCTGCCTATGGTAAAGTCATCCCTGACGGAGGATCGCAGGAATAATGGGAAAGAGGGGTCCTTTCATTGGATTGGATGGACCAGCAACGTTTCAGCTGTGGAATGGCCAAATGGGGGAGGCAGCTTGATGGATGAGGTCTCCAGGACTCTAAAAATATCAAAATATTATTATGTGATATCATCTACTGTTAAATTCTGCTACGTACTTCTAAAATTTTTATTTTTATGCTGTATTGAGGATTTATTCTGTTCTGTGTATTGTATTGTATTGACCCCCTTCTTTTGACACCCACTGCACGCCCAACCTACCTGTAAAGTTGTATCTCTTTGAACTGCCTTTCCCAAGGTTTCTTCCTTTTTCCCTACAAGGTTTTTTTTGGGAGTTTTCCCTTGTCTTCTTAGAGAGTCAAGGCTGGGGGGCTGTCAAGAGGCAGGGCCTGATAAAGCATTGCGGCACTTCCTGTGTGATTTTGGACTATACAAAAATAAACTGTATTGTATTGTATTGTATATTGTATCACTGTGTGTCATCAAAACACGGGGTGAGAATTACCAGCTAATTATCCCCAAGGCTCTTCTCCCAGAGTTCTTGGCCTATTTTCATGACAGCCCTTTCGGCAGTCACTTTGGCAGATTGAAGTCCTTAAAGAAAGAAAATCTTAGAGGTAGCCTGGTTACCCACAGTGAGGAAGGATGTGTGGTGACATGTGAGAACCTGTAGAACCTGCCAACTGTACAAAAACACACCTGGCTTACCAGCAGGACAATTACAAGTGACAAATATAACTGAACCCAGACAGATATGGGGAATTGACATTATGGGTCGATTGCTGCCAAGTAAGAACAAGAAGACATGGTGGTGGTGGTGGTAGATCATTTCTCTAAATGGGTGGAGCTTTTTGTTTTGCCAAACTCAACAACTGAACGGCTGTACTCCACCCTAAAGAATGAGCTGTTTACCCCCTGGGGGGTTCTGAAGGTCATCATTTCCGATAGGGGTCCGCAATTTACAAGCTCTGAGATGAAAATTTCATGAGGGATTAGGGAGTAACCCATATGAAAACCACAGCTTACCATCCATTGTCCAACCTCACTGAATGAGTGAATCGGACCCTGAAAACTATGATTGCCTCCTATGTCGGTACCTGCCACCAGGACTGGGATCAGTGGCTTCCAGAGCTAAGAATGGAAATTCAATTCAGCGTGGAATGAGAGTACTGGTAAACTGCCTACTTGTTTGGCTCTCGGAAGACAGATGTTAGGTCCCCAAGAGTGGCTAGTCACACCCCAACTCCTGATTCATACCATAACCTAAAGGTCTTTCAGTCTGAAAAATTAAAGGATCTTGTTAGAGAGAGGTTAGTGCATTCCAATGCCCAACAAACCTGGTTTTACAATAAGCGCTGGCAGAGATTAGATATTCTGAAGGGGACAGGGTTTGGCTGAGGACACACTTCGTCATAAAAGCATCAGCCAAATTTATATCAACGCTAGTGTCAAAATGGTTTGGTCCAGCAGCAGTAATTAAAAGATTAGGACCTATTAATTACCAAGTTCAGTGGCAAACTGACAGTAACATGAAAATGGATATATACCACGTGACCAATATGAAACCCTACTATGACCCGAAAGGGAGTTTGGGTGTGGGGACTCTGTAATGGTTGTCATGGATATGTGTGGGTGTCACTGGCAGTTTGCACTTTTCCCTAGTCCTGTTGGTGGAATGATGGAATGGCTGAACGTGCAAGACCGGCCAATGGTTTAAAGGAACGAAGCACCTGGCTCAGAGGACCAAACAAACTGTAAGGGGAGGAGCCAACCATATGTAAATCTGTGTTGGGAAAAAAGGTGAAGGAGGTGAAGAGAGCGTCAGAGCCAAAGAAGAAGCAGGCGCCACCGAAACGACAACAGGGAAAGTTATGTATACAGGGGATTTGTTTGTTGTGTCCAATTCCTTACTTTATGGTATAATAATTCTCTTATAATCAACTTTGCTTTCGCTGGTGTGTTTCTGTACTTGTGGTGTTGTAGTAAGGCATTAATGTTGGTTGCTTGTGCCCCGGATCATTTCCTTATTTTTTCTTTCTCTTTGCTGTCACTCTAGGACAGCAGTGCATATTATAATCGTGCTGGTCCGGGGAGTGATACGATACAATAATCATCTTATATTCCAAACTACAAACCTTTGTTCATTAACCACAACTTTAAAATGTTTAAATAAGTTAAAACATGCTGCTGACAACTGAAGAGAAAAATGGGACAGACATAACATCTGCCCACAACAAGTGACTTGTATTTTCTTGATTTTGTCAAGATATACAGATAAAGAAACAAAGGTTCAATCCAAAGCATCAATTATTAACAAATAAAATAAATGCTATAGGCATTTACAGGCTTTACAGGAATACCCTAAAGAGGGGGAGAGCCAGTCAAGCAAGGTTCAGACACACAAGAATACCAAGGAAAGGCGCTGAAGTTACAAGCAGGGCAAGAGATGTCAAATATTAAAAAATATATTTACCTGTTTTTGACGTAAAAAATATCTAAAAGAACAAAAAGGCTACAAAAACAAGTAAAACAGCACAATATAATAATGTCAAACTGATGAATCAGAAACCAGAAAATCCACAAAAGTACTAACAAAGAAGGTTCTCCAACAACATCCAATGCCGATCTGGAGGGTCTGACCATTTACCTGGAATATATAGACAGAAGACAGTACTCCAACTGACATGTTATGGTGACTCTGCGCCCTAAAACTCCACCTAAAGGGGTCATGGCCCATAACTAAATCAATTCAAATAACAAACCACATAGTGCATATATAGTAAACATCAAATAAAGAAAACATTCAAAACACTAATACCAAAAAGATGATTAATAACACAATATGCTAAATGATATTTAACAAAATATAAAAATATTATATAAAATAGAAGCATACTTGAGCCAGGGACAAAAATCTAGCTTATCCATAACAATCAGTAATATAAGCAAAAATAAGTTAATAATATAAAGGTATGCTTATAAATATATAATTAAAATACACCTATCTTGTCAAAGTCAGAAAGTTTCATAACGAAGAAAAAAAAGAAAAAAGATATGAAACCTCTTGAGTCATGAAAGAATGTCATCAGGAGGCTTGCTTTGGCTCAGAAGTCAGACTGATGCATGGATGTCCAGGTGGATGAGCTTTTCTGCATCTTATCCTTAGGTGATTAGGTGATCCACACTGGGCTGAATTAACAAGTAAGCAAAGTAAGCACATGCTTAAGGCATCAGTCAGATATGGGTGGGGGGGCACAGAAATTTTCCATTGCAGGATTTACCATGGACCAAATGGTGCAGGTGAATCAGGTTCCACTAAAAGGGGCTCCCACGTTGAATGAAAGCAGATGTGTTATGTTAAATTAGTTTTGAGGATCTGATCAAAGACTTTGCAATTATAAACAATAACTGAAAACTTTTCAAATATAAATAAAGCGGAAGTTTGCAAAAAAAAAACGTTATTTACCATCTTACTGTACGTTTTGTTTCATTTTGAAAAATGACATTTTATTTTATGGTTTATTATTGTTTATATTTTGAATTAGATATATATGGGGGCACCAAAATCTTTTATGTACTTTGGGCCTCTAAAAGTCTTAATCCAGCCCTGGATTCACATACTGTGACTTTACCCATAACTGGCTAGTCCTTTGATGATTTGTGGTTCTGCTTTGAAGCATTAATAAGTAAACTATGTGCAAAACACCTTGGGCCTCATGCATAATGCTCTGCGTAGAATTGACACTAAAGCATGGCGTATGGACAAAAGTGGAAATGTATGTATGCACAAAAAAATCTAGGGGCCTCATGCATAATGCCATGCGTAGAATTCACACTAAAACATGGCGTACCGAAAAAAGCGGAAATGTGCGAACACACAAAAAAAATCCAAATGAATAAATCTGTGTGCTCACCAACTTCCACGTTCTTCCACTACATAAATCCCAATCAGTGTGAAAAGTAACAAATGTGCACGCGCCTGCTGCCACTCCCCAACTCCTCCCAGAATTACGCCTCTTTGAATATGCAAATCAATATAAATAGCCCTTAAGCACAATGTTCTGTGTAAAGGCAATGGAAAAAGTGAAGGGGAAAATAGAAGAATTTCAGCGAATACCAAGTGCAGGCAAGGAAAAATTTACAATCTGTTGGTTTAAACAGTGGTAAAAACAACAAAACGAAGTTGATCAAGTGACATAGAGTGTCGGAGAAACTCGAAAGCTCAAGTTCACAAAGTTGCACAGTGCTCGAAATAAAAAATTCAGATATCAAAGTCACCGTGAAAAGGAGAGTTGTAGCCCACCGTCTGAGTGACATATGAAAGCTTATTAGTACTGTGGCCGAGAAGGGCAAAACAAATTTACATTTCACAAAACAAATTTACAACTGTGAAGACAAATTTACAAAGGAAATTCAAAGTAACATTTCAGAAAACAAATTTACATTAGTGAGAACAATTTACAACTCCCAAAACAAATTTACAAGCGTTAAAACAAATTAACAGTTCAGAAAACAATTTTACAAGTAACCCGAAACAAATTTACAAGTGGCAAATCAAAAGGAGAGGGTAGGTACAGTACACAGGAAGTACTTGTTGCTATCCTTTTGTGTCATTCAAACTGTTTTGCGAGGGAATATTGAACGGAGTTTGTGGCAGTAAATCAAGCGACAATGTTTTGTCCATTTTGTCAAAACCATTTTAGCCAGTTAGACCTCTTTTGTTATTCTTGTGGGAAATGTTTAGACTTTCTAAAAGAGGTTCCTCGCACAGAAGAACTAGATGCACAGCCGACGTCTAAACCACCTGGAAATGTTAATCAAAGTACCGGTAAGACTCTTGAGTACCGTGGACTCTTAACGCTATCTAGAGCCAGATATCCTAGGCTTTTAATATTATTGTTGTTATTATTATTATTATTATTATGATTGTTAGTATTATTATTATTGCTCAGTTGACATTGTACGAGTCATTCAAAATTCCGTTTAAATAAACAACTTCTGTGCAAGTTGGGATATACAGTATATATGTTTGTCATACCTAATGAAGTCATTTAAGTTCTGTAACTCTTTGAGGGCTAAATATTTTTTTCCAAAAAACTCTGAAAAGCACACAAAGCAATGGTTTCACACATATATAAACATAAAACGTCTGTTGCTACGTGCTGTGGTTGCTGTTGGAGTAAGTTTGGCACAAACATGAGTCAAACACGTATGTACAACAAGAAATTTCTCAGTCCAATAAAGTTTGTTTCAAAAAAGTTTAGTGAAAATTTGAAAAAAAAAAAAATCACAAAATTTTAGAAAAAGGTTATTACACATGCAGAATAAAAGGCACAAACGGAAAAAAAGGTGTCTTCTCTGTCTAATTACAGTCTTAGCTTTCTCTGGTTAAAAATCAGATACTTTCTATACTTAGAGGTTGTTACGTTCCTATGGCAAACTTACATAGACTTCACTTTAGTATGTCAGTACGGTTTGAAGCTGTTTGCCCTCCATGCCTTAACAACTGCAAGGCAGATCATAAACTGAACTAGTATGTAGTCAGAATGACAACAAATAATTAGAATATTCTATTTACAATTTAGCTTGTAGGGCTTAAAATAGAACCTCCCATTGACTATGCAGTAATATATACACAAACATTTTAACATAACTAACAAAATACTAATATCAACTTAATATAATCTAACTAACTAACAAATGGCTTTTACAAGAGATAATGGAATGGATTTTCCTAGTGTATATTTATGCCGTTTAAGAGTATTGTGAAGAAAATGTAAGGAGATTCATGATGTATGTGGCTTTTTTTTGACAAAAAAAACTTATAGAAGCACACATTTGTACCTCATCTTTTAACAAGCAGTGTTACCTGTAGTGATCATAGACTAAAGGTCACATATTACAAGTAATTATACTAAACAATATTGTGGAAGTAGCTGAACTAAAATACACATCAATACATTTTATGGTTCATAAATGATTAAAATTATTCTGTCCATAATGTGTTGATATTCAATTCTGTTCATTCCAGAAGAACAACCATGCCCATCATATTAACAGTTCATGGACTACAGAAACTTCAAATCAAAAGAAAGACAGTCCTTTGCTGTGGGTCAAAGAGACGACTAAAACAAGAACAGAGACAAGTTCAGGTTAGGTGGCTTAACTGTTTGTATCATGTATACAAGACAATGGTTGCAGGGACAGTTATTGTTTAATCAGTGGACCCATTTAGTGTTTAACTTTCTGTGCAATAAATATATAATTTATATAATTAAATATATAAATATATAATTTACAGAAAACTCATTCTGTTTTTTTTATTTATCTAGATAAACATAGGATTGATGGTGCCAAATGGAAGTGATTTAAAACCTGTAAGAGGGAAAACACTCCCATTATTTATAGACCCTCTGGTAGCAGCGCCTGATCTGCTGAAACTAGCTGTCCAGAAAATGAGAACATTTAACAAGGACATGGATGAAGGACCATATATCCTTTTGTATCCAGATTGCTCAGAGGTGGTCAATGTGCCTGGGACAGAAAGGCCATTCGTATTAGCTGAATATAAAAAGGAAATAGGAAAGGCATATTGCAGGATCTCTTTTTTTATATGCCTAGAAAAAGACTTTAGAAGAGGTTAGTAGATCTGATGATTTAGCACTTTTACATATTTCACAGTGCTGTGACATACTGTACATAATAATGTTTCCTTTAACTGCAGTGGATGTTAGCTCAGAATCAGACTCAGATTCTGAAATTCTTGTTACAAGAAGGAGCACAGTTGAATTCAATCAGGCAGACACTGTGGTGAGTTAACATGAAACCAATAATTTAGGAAAGCAATATACTGAATGGCTGTATTAATTATCTCAACCAGAGCTGTTCTGTGCATAATGCTTGCCAATATTTTGGTTCAACAGAGGCTAGCTACTTAGTAACGTCTGTAGTTGAGTTTGAAAATACATTCCTGCATTGTACAGTGGAACCTCGGGTCACGACCATAATTCATTCGAAAACTCTGGTCGTAACCCGATTTGGTCGTGACCCAAAGTAATTTCCCCCATAGGATTATATGTAAATACAATTAATCCGTTCCAGACCGTACGAACTGTATGTAATATATTTTTTTAAATATTTTTAAGCACAAAAATAGTTAATAATACCATAGAATGCACAGCGTAATAGTAAACTAAATGTAAAAACATTGAATAACACTGAGAAAACCTTAAACAGAGAAAAGTAACATTGCAAGAATTCACGCTATAGCCTTACAAACCGCTCGCTGTAAACACTTTTTTTTTAATGAGTTTTAAGCACAGGGAAAAACATGAACATTTGAAAAATCCGTAATTTAATAAACAACCAAGAAAAGTAACATTGTAACAATGCACGCTACAAATTGATCGCTGTAAACAGAAGTGAAGTGGAGGTTAAAATCCAATAGAAAAAAGTCTTCATTAAATACAACGCTCGAATCAGTCTCTTTAAAAGCAAGGCCGGTGCATTCTTTAACTGCCTTCTTGGCCTTACGCGGCCAGCCCTCTCTCTCTCTCTCACTTGCTTGCGCTCTCTCTTTCTTGCTCGCTTGCTCTCTCTCTTGCACTCGCTCAGTCTCTCACGCTCTACCTTTCACACGCTAGCTCGCTTGCTCTCTCGCTCTGTCTCTCTCTCTCGCTCTTTGCACAGGGAATGTACAGGGAGAGACTGAACACATGCGAAAATCATCTGTGCGTACGAACCGGAAGGGAAATTGGCTTGTTCGTCACCCGAGTGTGTGGTCGTGAACAGACGCAAACGTTTGACGAACTTCTTGGTCATAACCCGATTTGTACGTGGTCCGAGACGTTCGTGAACTGAGGTTCCACTGTACTTGGACAAACAGTAGGATTTACATTTTAAATGGCATTTGGTGTTACACATGTGAATCATTTTGATTATTGTTCAGCCGGTTTATCTGTCAGAAATACTAGCAACTTGCCACGTTTCACCAGGCAACATTTCATTGATAAGTATTTATGTAGTAAGAGAAGAATAATATAGGCTTTTTCCCTCAGGTTTTTGAAGCCTGTAACCAAAGTACACCCAAACACAAACTAGAAGATGTAGTGTAAGTACTAATTTGCAAATGTAAGTAATTTGTAAGCTGGTAATGTGATTAAATCACATGTTTGGGGCAGACTCTTGAGTTTATGTTGAGACCAGAGTTTTTGCTCTAAATATATGAAGTTGTAAATGATGTAAGAATATTGTGAAATATAGCAAAATTATCTAGATTATTGTAACGTACCATAATTTTAAATTTCCTTTTTAATTCCATGATACTTTGTTGCACTAAAGTAGTAATTTTAACATGTTTCAGAGATGCATCCAGACATTCATCAACAATTCAAGCTGGACAGGTATTTAACCAAATGTTACCTCATAATATTTTTTTTCTTACAGTTTTGTTTTGTGTTGGACATTTAAGTTCCCCATGTCACTTTATTTTTCAGATAGTAATATCTGATACTGAGGATACTCTGGATCTACCTGAATACAATGTGATTAAGTCCACCTACTACAGGTAAGCAAAAAAATTGACAACATTGGACTATTCCCTTGGTAGATGTTTTTAGATTAGATGAAAAATAAACTGGCAAGTTGTTTCTAAAATATCTTGTGACAGATTAGGGTTTTCTCGCACCCTTGTACCCTCAGACACCACGTCAGACACCAGGTAAAAGTCCAATAATAATTGATTTATTATAATAATAATGTGCACAAAGCACCCTCCACTCCCAAATACTCAATAAACAAAACAATACAATAATCCAATCCTCCAATCTCCCAGACACTTAGCCACCCTGCCTCCCAACTCAGCTTGTCTGTCTGGGATCTCCCACAGTCCTTTATAGTCCTCGACCCAGAAGTGTGTCTGAGTCCTCAGTCCATGTGATTATCCAACACTTCCGGGTCAGGTAAAAACTTCTCTTTTTCTTCAGCCCGGAAGTATATCATTTCTTCCGTTTCCGCAATCGTGAATTACTTCCGGGCTATAAGGAAAGTATAAGTCCCTGGGCCCCCCCGCAGCATCCTCCGGTGGCCCCCATGGTATGCAGCAAGGCTGTGGTGAAAAACTCCAAGTTCCATGATGCCCTGCTGGAATTCGAGGCCCTTCCATGTTGCAGGGATGGCTCCATCTGGCGGTTTGGGGTTGTTGGCCGGGATACACGGCCGGCAATCCCTCACAGTCTGTAGAACAGTTAACTTACAAAAAACGCTTTTACTTAGGTTGGAAATTACTTGAGAAGAATGTTTTAGTATAAAATGGATAGCGTTGTCTTTTAACATAGGAATGGTAATTTCTTTACAGTAAATATACAAACCTTTATGCACCATGTGTTGAAAAAGAGGATGAAGATCCAGTTCCTGTAAATCTGGGGAATTTATCAGACACAGCCATGTAAGCTCGCAGTTATTGACAATAGCAATAGGTTTTCTCTGTGCACTTAATGGTAAAAGATTTAATTACTTCTGTGATAATATGTGAAAGAAGCACTTTACTGCACATCAGTGTTGTGCAAAAAATAGAAAACTGTGTACTGTCTGGCATTTCACAAATGTAACTCAGTCTTGTGTAATTCTAGAGAGGAGGTAAACATTACACTACCTGATATCATTGCAAACCTGTCGCATCATATTGATCATGGAAGTGTTAGCTGGTTCAACATTGCAAGGTCAAATGTTTGGGATGGAGCAGTCCGAGGTTTCAAGCGTGCAACATATTTAGAAACCTGTGATATGCTGGACAGATTTACTGATGATTCTGGTGTTTTTGAGGATGGAATTGATACAGGTGGACCAAGACGAGAGTTTCTAACTCTACTAATGAACCATCTTAAAGACTGACCAATTTTTGATGGACCAACAGGAAAACGTTACTTAGTCTACAACGCAAATGGTATTTATACATAGTGTTAAGATGTGTGACTTGTAATTATATGTCACATTACTGATATGCTTTGTTACTTGAACTGTTCCAGAGATATTTAGCAACAACATGCTTAGGTTTGTCTTGATTTTAATGCATCATGAAATTTATTTGAATGTTTCCAAAAGTAGTTGCTAAATATGTGTGGAACAGTAGAAATGACATTAAAAACAATTTGGAATTGTGGTTCGAATTGTAAATCACCCAAAATTCTAAAATACTTGGCAGGAAAGATGATTGCTGTATCAGTTGTGCATGGAGGCCCATGTCCACATTTTCTCTTGGAAGATCTTGTACTGTATCTTGCAGGCCAGCCTTCATTCAAAGCAACAGTGAATGATGTAACTGAAGAAGAAATAAAGAAAGCTTTGCGAGAGGTAGGAAAAGCATAGTGCTATAGTAGGGCAGGGTTTATTTATTAGTTTCTGCAATGCTTTGAGAAAATCATTACTTCCTTTATAGCATACACAGAGTAATGCATTTATTGTTCTGTGATTGTACAAGATATAGGGTTAAACTAGATAAGTAACGGAACAGAAATTTATGAGATAACTGTGTATACTGTTTAAGCCCCTTTTTTGTGTTTTAGATTGACTATGCTGCTTCTGTCAAAGCTTTGCGAGAATGTACTTTAAAACATAGCACAATGTTACAGACAGCTGGTTGTCTGAGATATGTGGCTACTCTTGAAGAAAAGAGAACAACTGTGTCAGAGTATCTCCGATGGTATATTATCAACTCATGTGTAATTGACAGGTACCATCATTTCCTAGTCCTTCAATTTTTGTAAGTTACATTGCCATGTTCAAAGCAAACATGATGTCAGTCTACAATTCAGTTGTTAACAAGCAACTTACAACTACTGCATTATTAGTGAAGGACAGTTCCAATAATTTTCAACATATATTATTTCAAAAAGGGTTTTTGGTGATGAGTCAGGGTCAAAAATGTTTTAGTTGATAGTGATTTTAGGGAAACGTCCTGGTCCTTTTGCAGTTTCCTGTCTCATTTCAACAGTAGTACATGGGGGCAGCATGCTGTTCAAGCCTTCAAACCATCTAAAATAAGTAATCTAAAACCAGAAACTCAGAAAGGCTTTAAGAGCATACCCCATTGACTCATGTTTAAAGGGAAAATGCAAAAGCAACCTTAAGTTTCTCTAATATGACCCAATACATTAAAACACATTTTTGACTCTGTCAGCAGCAGAAAAATCTTAAAACTTTAGATGCTGAAAACTACTGGAGTAATCATGTTTTTAATATACTGTCCATACAGATACACTATATGATTAGGACTATATAGCAGTGTAACAATGTATTTTGTACTTTTTAGATTTAAAAATTGGTTTTTAGCTCTTCAGTTTTTGACTGCACTGCAGCAGCATCCTTCTTTGATGATCCCTGTCCTGTGCCACTCAGAAAAGAAGGTCACTGCTCTTGAACTTGAGGGACTTTTTAAACCAGACCTGTCCATCAGGGAGCAAGAGGAGACTCAGAGAAGGACAAACAATAGGCTACTGGGCTGACTATCTCCTTGATTGTTAAGGTTTCCAAAATAGATTGCATAATTATTTATTTTACAAGTAGTTAAAAATAATACTTAACAATATGCCAAGATGTGCATGAACAATTCTGTTTCCTTACAGAAGGTCAGGCTGCTGTTCGCGTGGAAGATGTTTTTGTGTTTGCAACTGGGCTAACTTTACTTCCCCCGTCGGGACTGGAAACGCTGCCGAGGATTGAGTTCCTGGATGATTCACTATTCCCAATGGCAAACACATGTTCAAACACAATGAAATTACCACTGCTGGATTCATACAATGTGTTTAAATCACATATGGATTTTGGAATTCAGAAATCTCCAGGATTTGGCTGTTTTTAAATCAGGTGTGATAGGGCCCACTAAATGTGGATAGGTGTGTGCTTTAAATCACTGCAGCTAGAGAACTTGCATCCATCTGCACTTTTGGACACACTTTTGCACTATTATCATTTAATTTTGTAATACTAGGGGGCTCCTGCTCGCTTCGCTCGCCCATCCCTGGGTTTTGTTTACCGGATCAATTAAAAAAAATGATTAGTTTAATGGGAATTGTTACTAATGCATTATTTTCACTTTTATTTTAAAACTTTTGTAAAACCAATACTTTATTTCCGTCCCCGGGTGTGGTTACATCTCTTTCTTGCAGGACGTATAACGCTGCTCGCGTTGTGAAGGGGGTGCGGCTGAACGCACGCTAAGGAGATGCCGTTGGATCATCTGCTGTCTTTCTGCTGCTGGCGAGCTGCCTGATCATTTCAAAGCCTGTACAACAGCTGTCCTTTTGCCACTTCACATCTCTGTCGCTCGCGTTGTGAAGGGGCTGGGGTGGTGGGGTGAGGGTTAGTTTGGCTGAACGCACGCTAAGGAGAAGCATTCTGATCATCGACAGCCTTTTTGCTGTTGGTGAGCTGTGTGTTTTGCTTGGCTCTTGTCATTGTTTTAAGAGCTGGGAGGATATAAAGCGTGTCCGCCAACAGCAATCCAACAACTGCTAGGTTAGATGTCCGTGGACTTGTTTTAAATGATGTCTCACTGCCTTGTCTGGCGTGACGTTGCAAACACAATACTTGTCCTTTATTTCCGGCCCTGGGCGTGGTTAAATCTCTGTCTCAGAACGTATAATGCTGCTTGCGTCGTCCGGGGGGTTTGAACGCTTGCTAAGGAGGTGCCATCACGCTGCTATCAGTCCTCCATGCTGTACTCCTTCTCCCTCAATTGGACCTAACAGTCACTTAAAACAAAAAAAGGTTTCAACCTGGCTGGGACACTACAATACTTTCAAATTTTACTGCTTTCATATTCTTTACCTTTCTCTGCACGTGTATCGTGCCATCATTTGTTTGAGCCTTTCGAAGTCCACTGCTTTCATAATCTCTTATCTGCCTATTTTTTTCTCCAACGCTTTTGGATCTCTTTTCTCCACGCTGCTCTTTCTTCTTCTTTCGTTGACGTTTCATCTAGAATGCATTGTCCTTATACGCTTTATATGTGCTGAGAGCACAGGATCTGTGTGTGCTACGTGCCTTTACACGACTGAGTGTTATTTGATATTGTTTGCATCTTGCGGGTCTTTTAAGTGTCTTCCTAGAACTTCAGAGAAGATCATGTTTCATCGCCCAGCTTTTCCTTTCCAGGATTTTTTGATTTTTTTTTATAATAGAGAGATAACTCTGCTGTATTTGTATATTTGAGATTTTGAAGAAACTACATGTTTGATTACTGTTTATTTAAGCTACAACTGAAGATGTTTTAATGTGTTCTTGTTTATATTATGTTACATTTGGATAGTTTCATCAAATCCTGAAATCTGAAAAAGAGATTTCCTAGTAATAAAGCCAAATCAAAAGTACTTGAAATTAAACATGTATTTTTGATACTTAAAATAATAGTATAATAAATATTTTATACTTTGCCTTACTTTTACTTCACTTTATTTTATCTCACACTTTATTTACAATAATTTAGGGCAGATGTGGAAGTTTTTCCAGTAAAATTTAAAATTCATGGACAGCACAAGTTACTCTTCACACGCTTGAGACACTATTTCATTAATGTGTAAATTATTAGATCTGTAGTACACAGAACAAATTATAATTGAGCAATTTCTTTAAGACATATGTACAGTTCTGATGCAGACTCCCAGTTCTCTGGCTTCTGTAGGCGACTGTGCTCCATAACAAAGTCCAAGTACTCCTGCATGTTCAAGTCACCACATGAATGCATTGGCTGATTTCATTCAGGGAAATTATCCAGATCTGTACATTCAATCCTAAACCCACAGTCTCTGGAGCCAATCTAGATTGAGAAATGGATGTGAGTTGTAGCATTTATTTACATTTAGGCTACAAAGAAAACAAAAAGTTACTGGGAAATGATAATCCATTACCTGTGTGGTAAGTAATACAGTTCATTGGAAACTCCTCCAGGACATGACACAGTTGTAAAAGGGTGAATCCGGTGACTGTTCCACAGAGTCATGCATTTATCCAGGTCCTTCTGTACGACATCCTTGAAGCAAAATCTTAGCAAGCACTGATGTTCACGTCTTCCATTAAAGTGTCCTGCATCTCTGAGGTCTGCAAATAACTCCATCCAGAATTGAGACCTATATAAATAACAGGGTTAAACTTAATATTAATTCTGCCATTTGCTTAAGCATACCAGTTTATTTACACTCGTGGATCAAGAGATGATATCAAGATAAAGAAAACAAATGTTTACAAGAGACCAGTGTTGGGGTACGTTACTTTTAAAATTAACTTAGTCACATTTCTCATTACTTACAAAAAAAGTAACCAAATATGTTATATAGTTATTATAAACTTAAATGCATTACAAACCGTGCTTTTCTTTGTGCTTTTTTCCTTAAAGTAAGAGATACAAAAACCATACTTATAATAAAAATAAATCTATTTTCATAAACTTCTTTATTCCTGATCAAGATGTTAACATAAACAGACTTCCATTCCATTTATTTATAATGCAAATTTTAGAGCTCCTTATGTTAAGCCTTTGTTATTTCTTAGGATGTCAGTTCTAGCATTGGGTACAGTAGGACATAAACCCCACAAAAGATTATTTTAAATGGAATTGTAGTGGTCAACTACTTCTAAATTAAGAAAATACGTTTTAATATGTATTGTGAAGAAAATATCACCCATCCCCATTTTATATCCCTGACCTGAGCCCCCTAAGATGCTCCAAAGATGCTTTTGCTTCGTGTCTTTCGACCAGTACTGCTGCAACAATCACTGGCTCCCTGTGACCCTAAATTGGGCCGATTAAATTTACGCTTCAGCACATGCAGGATGTCACCAAACAACCTGAAGAACCGTGGGCACGACTTTGAGAAAAGGGCAGTACTTATAGGAAATAAAGCAATACTACTTCTAATAATAATAATAGTACCCTAGGTTCTTGTCTATAAGCCGGACTCATGTATAAGCCGGATACCAAAAATCATACGAATTTTTAAAATAAAATCTTATCATAGATAAGCCGGACTCATGGATAAGCCGAACGTACTATAACCTATAACTAATAGAAGGGAGGGAGGTCAGTGGTCTCACTCGCACCCATTTAATTTCTTTAAGGGGGGAGAAAGTGTGAGATATTGGCGTCTCTCTCACTCCCCGCATGGCGCGGTTGGAGTGGCCGGAGCGTGTTCTTTCTGCTCTGGGCATCGCCGAGTCAACACGCGCGCGTAGCGGTCATTTAAATTGTGATTTTGTTAAATTTTTGTTTTGTGAAATTTGTTAAAATGGATAATGTAAAGAAGACTCGAAAATCTTATCCCAATCATCGAAAACTTGAAGCGGTGAGCTATGCCGAAAAGTATGGCAATGCGGCGGCGGCTAAAGAGTTCGGAACAGACGAGTCAAACATCCGGTGATGGAAAAAACAAAAGCCTGTTATAAAAGCAATGCATCCGAAGAAGCGCGGCCGTTGGTCCCGAAAAGAGTTTTGGCCGGAATTGGAGTCACAATTGAAGACATGGATTATCTCCAGACGCAATGAAAATAGAAGAGTGTCGACCACTGGAATTTGTTTGAAAGCGAAAGAATTGGCAAAACATTTAAAAATCAATGACTTCAAAGGCAGCTAATGTTGGTGTTTTCTGTTTATGAAAAGACACAACTTATCTGTAAGAGCCATTACATCTATTGGACAGAAGTTACCACAGGATTGGGAAGAGAAAGTGGCTGTCTTTGGGGTTTTTGTCAAAAATGCGATCAATGGAGTCAATTTCGAACACATCGGGAATATGGATGAGGTCTCCATCAGTTTCGATATGCCCAGTGGTTTCACAGTTGAGACAAAGGGATCAACTGAGGTCAGAGTCACTACCACTGGCAATGAAAAGTGCAATTTTACTGTTGTCTTGTGTGCAAACCTTTAGTGATTTTCAAACGAAAAACTATTCCTATAGATGTCTTCCCTAAAGGAGTTATTGTCACAGCAAACGAAAAGGGATGGGTTGACGCGGATATGGTCAGCTATTGGTTAGAAAACATTTGCCGTAAATGCAAGAATTAATTTTTTTGCCAGAAATCAGTTTTAATATACGATTTGGCTCGACCTCACATCACAGAAGAAGTCAAAGAAAAGGTGAAAAAGTATTCACAATTGGCTGTTATTCCTGGAGGACTGACATCTAAATTACAGCCACTGGATCTAAGCGTTAATAAATCTTTTAAAATCAAAATGCGTGAGAAATGGGAGGACTGGATGGTCAATGGTTACCATTCATTCACTAAGTCTGGATCAATCAAAAGGGCCTCTTATGCTGAAGTATGTCAATGGATTGACGAATGTTGGAGTGAAGTAACCGCGGATTGCATTAAAAATGGATTTAAAGCCGCGAATATCTGCGAATATCCAACCGAAGTGCTAACAACTGTGATATCTCGTGCCACTGATAGTGAAGAAGAATCTGAAGAAGAATCCGAAGATCAAATCGAATCTGATATTCCAGAATCTTTTAACGAGCTGTTTGATCTCTTTAATACTGAATCTGATGAAGAATTTGATGGCTTTGATTAATAAAAATTAATTTTTAAAAATGTATAACTTTTTTTAATAAATTGATTTTGTGTATAAGCCGGACTTATGTATAAGCCGATATTCTATTTTTTCATTTTCACAACTTTTTTCCTTAGATAAGCCACGGCTTATAGACAAGAACTTAGGGTAACTATTATTATTATCAATTTTGAGCACCTTAAGTAACATTAATATTGTCCTTCAACAAAATAAGTATTGCATTAAGTTACTCGCTACTTTAAAAATTAATTTGACTATGTAACATAACTTTTAACATTGCCCCAACACTACAGAGGACAGTAAGTGGCCAGGGATCCTAAATACCGCATTTAGGGGTTGCGTTTAAAAAGTTATTCCCATAAATTTTTAATCTGTTTATGGCGATTAATCAGCAGCCTTAACATAACTTAATACATTTTGTTTTTCCTTAACATGCATCAAAGTTGTAAAGTTTGTAGGCTAACAGTAATAATGAAGAGCGATACTTCATTTAGGTCACGTACCTTCCCTTTCTGAATATGGACCACCATGACTCAATACGTTGATTGTCCATGAATGAGCCATACATGTGGCTAGACATACCTGAGTAGTAATCGGCATGCTGGTGATGTAGGATACATTGAATTGCAGCCATAATGCCATTCTCCATGCCGCAATCGGTCCTCAGTCTCATGGGCACAACACCAAGGTGTCACACACAAGTTAGGAAATTGTGAGCGATCACTGAAGGATTGTTATTTGTTGGTCCACTTACAAGCCACAGTACTTTACATGAAAATCCATCAATCCAGAAATAGCAAATCCAAATGGTTTTAGTTTGTCATAACCATCAGCATGCCACATATAACTCAGCCCCATCGAGTGGTAGGTTCTTCTTATAAACCTTCTGCGTGCTCTCCACTTGCATCCTCGACGATTTAGCTCCTGGACTAAAGCCATAACATCATCTCTCTTTACTCGCAAATTGTACTTTTGTCTGAGTACTTGCCACATCGTTCATCAGCCAAGAAGTTGTCCAGGTCCATGAAGCTCCACCCTAATGGCATTCCTGGCAGCGTTTGTGGAGGAATACTCCTTTCTACGATATAGCCCAGCTTCTCTAAGTTTACTTTTAAGACACCGCAAGCTAATGTTTACACCATGAAAAAAGGACATCATGTCAAAGATTACATTGTAGGAGTGGCCTTCATTGAAATAGTTTATACAACAACGTATCACATCTTCCATCTGGGGAGCCTCTTTTAGAAAGTCTAAACATTTCCCACAAGAATAACAAAAGCGAGCCAGCTGGCTAAAATGGTTACCAGAAAATGGACAAAACATCGTTGCCTGGCAGTGCCTAATTGCTAAAAACTCTATTCATTGTCCCCTCGCAAAACAGTTTGAATGACAGAAAAAGTCAGCAACAAGCACTTCCTGTGTATTGTACCTACCCTTTTCGTTTGATTTGCTGCTTGCAAATTTGTTTCAGGCCACCTGTAAAATTGTTTTCTAAACTGTTAATTTGTTTTACCGCTTGTAAATTTATTTCAGGAGTTGTAAATTGTTCTCACTATTGTAAATTTGTTTTCTGAAATGTTACTTTGAATTTCCTTTGTAAATTTGTCTTCACGGTTTGTTTTGTGAAATGTTAATTTGTTTTTCCCTTCTCGGCCACCGTATATTAGGGTACAGAGAAAAGAAAAAAAAATAGGGACACAGTGAGTAAAAAGCTCGAAATGCACTTTAACCTTGAAATTTTCACTTTAATCATGTAGTTTATTTTGTCATTAAAGTAGAACATCATAAACTTCATCTTTAAATCATTTAATTTACTAGTTTCTCAAATCCCATCGTAACTAAAGTAGCATGTTAAATGCTTTGTTTTGTATGTGTTCTTCTATGTGCTCTATGTGTGTGAATCACTATATGCTTCCTAAATGGGATTTCTCTTCCTCCGACAGGAAGGAATAGTCTTGGTAGTGTAGTGGCCAGTCTGGGTAAGGGGGGCATCTGTTACATAAGTCGTGCCCTCTCTGAGGAACAGATCTGTGATAATAATATCGCTGTCTGCCTTTAATTTTTTCCCAATTAACACCATGTCTTTTGTGCATGCAAAGCAGCAACACCATTGCTTCGCCGCAGTGTGAGGAAGGAGTAGCCAGGGCACGTCACGTTACGGTCAGAGCGTGTTCAGAGGTGCCGGAGGTGGTGGATTCGTTGCAGTCACTGTACCTTGAAGATCACCATGGACCTGAGGAGAAATGTCTGGAGGATGTCTCGCCTCCGTGGGAAGACCTGGCACAACAACTTACCCAGCTGTAAAAGAGAGTCCGCTAGGTTGCTGAAAGTACGCTCGGGTGCGAGGATGCTTGGCGGGCTTGGATTAGCAGCTCCCAGGAGGAAATGAATGAATATATAAATGAACAAATTAAACTCCTGGGACGGGAAATTGTGTTATGCCTCCAGAGGCGAGATCAACGATGGCAACAATCTCTTCAGGGGGAAGTCCGAAGGAGTCTCCAGAATTTGTGTCAGTCACCCTTCCATTCCACACCTCATGGGTCTCGGGGTGTGAATACCTTTCCAAGTTGGGGGTTCAATATAATACCGATGATGTCTTCAACTTTGTGGAAGAAGGAGAGTCATATCTAGCTGTCAATCCTCTGACACCAGAAGAGCTTCTGGGTTTGGTAGGGGCCACCCTCTCGGGGCCAGTGCAAAGCTGGTGGCTGAGGGCAAAAGAATAAAAAGAAGACTGGGGATCTTTTCGTCGATCTTTCCTTGCGGCTTTTCTTCTGGAAGACTCTGAATCTGAACTGGAAGACAAGCTGTGATCCAAGGTGCAACTACCTTTGCAATCCATCCAGGACTGCAACCCGCGGATAGCTGGGGGTCTAAGAGGGGTTGTGGGGTCTGTGCAAGACTTGGTGAAGGTGGGCTCGCAAGTGGAATGGGACTGGGAAAACTCTAAAGCGTACTGGAATAAAGTCCAAGCCAGTACATGAGAAACCCAGTTCCTCAAACCCCAGCGGGCCAAGCCTTGCCGGTCAGAAACTGATCTCACCATTATGCAAGCAAGTACGTCCCTCCTGATCATCCCAGTGAAGCTGCAGGGGTGGATATGGTGGTGGATATGGGGAGCCATCACACCTTGATGCAATACGGCGTTTGGAAGAAGATTAGCCGACCGTCAGACAATTTAACATCTGCCCCGTCTGTCCGATTCTTATTGGCAGACAGGAGTGAACACAAGACCCTGGGCAAAGTCCCCTGGAGGTACAGTTTACTCTCTACCACCTGGGAGATAGAGACCTATGTACTGGACGACTGGCACCTGTCTGTCCCATTACTCCTTGGGCTGGATTCTTTGACCACCTTAGTAATGACCATCCATCTCAGTCCCAGGGGGTATACAATGCTAGGGGAAGGGGTATGCAAATTCATTCATAAATCAAAAGAAGATCTAGGGTCATGAATCGTTGGTTTCTACGTGGCAGTGAGGAGTGATGCAAGAACCTTGGCAGCAGCCCCAGTGGAGGAACAGTTCAAAGAGGTAAGGCTGGTGTTGAAGAAATGTGCTGAGGTGTGGTCAGAAAAACTAAGAGTAGCCCATGGGGTTACCCAAGAGATCCACACCTCAGATGAACTTCCATAGAAGATGGGCATTATTAAAGAACATCTGGACCTAATGCTTGCTGAGGGAATAATCGAGCCATCTTCCTCCTTCTGGGCATCCCCTGTAGTCCTTGTGAAGAATACAGATGACACTTATTGTTTCTGTGTGGACTACAGGGGCGTTAATACGAAGATGAGCCTGGACGGATATCTGATGCCCCTGGTTCACGTGATTCTGGAGTCACTGCGTGAAACCACGGTTTTCAGCACATTGGACCTCCGCAGTGGCTAATGGCAGGTGCCAATGGACGAGGGGAGTAAAAAGAAGACGGCAGTCATCACCCTTGAAGGTTTGTTCCAATTTAAAGTCATGCCATTTTGGCTGAAGAATGCTGGCGCCACCTTTCAGCAGCTCACAGAACAAGTACTGAGGGGGTTGATAGGCAAGATTTGTTTTGTATATATTGACAATGTCATTGTTTACTCCCCTTCTATTAAACAAAATCTCCAGGACTTAGATACCATCTTCCAACGATTCCATCAAGTGCACCTCATGCTAAACACTAAAAAATGTACCTTCATCCAACCCCACATCCGCTTCCACGGGGACATTCTTTCATCAGAGGGGGTTGCTGTTGATCCCGAAAAGACCCTGGCCATCTGGGACTACCCCATGCCCACAGATTTAAAGTCGTTCAATGATTCCTTGGGTTAGTGGGGTGGTATCACAAGTTCATTGCACGGCACTGAGCTAAATTACTCGATGGCTGAGAAGGAATGTCTGACCATCATGTGGGCTGTAGAAAAATGGAGACACTATCTGGAGGGGGTTGATTTTGAAGTGTAAACGGACCATCACGCTCTGACGCCCCGAAGACCTTATTTCGTCTAACCAGGTGGGTACTCCACCTCTGTAGTGTAGCTGGTCCACAGCTCAAGTCAAAAAGTAATAATGTAAAAATAATCGCCGCACTTGTCATTTAGTGAGGGGGCGTGGTATGTGTGGCTGGAGCAGTTCCTGTGTGATTCGTGATGCGGACGGTCCTCACTTAAAAGCACAGGTGAGGAGTCGTCTGCATCCGTAATTGATGCCGGGAGCTCCCAATTGCCACAACTGATCCACATCCCCATAATAAACAGAAGCGCGAGGTGGCTAGGGAAGAGAGAAAAAAACCGACTGAGGTTGAGAAGGCAGGAAGTAGGGAGGAGAAAGCCAGTGCATGAGTGAGCGAGCGAGTGAAGGTGCTCGTAGTTGAGAACACCTGCAGCTGAACGGTGAGCCTGGATGTTTGGCCGGCACCCCGGGAGCAGTCGGTAGTGGTCATTCCCGCTGAGTATTATTGAGGAGCGGGAGTGACCGGAAGGAGGATGGCTCGCCGCATAAGGCCGGGAAGGTAGCCGGAGTCGGGACTTGGGATGTGAAAGCCCCAGCATGACTGCCCTGGTTGCTGTGGAGCCCAAGTCACGGTCAGGTGAAGCCCACCGGAGGCAGGGATCGGCAAGACAAACAGACCAGTGGTAAAAGGCAGAAAGAAGGTCAGCTGCAGGTAGGGTGGCTACCCTGGTGTATAGCCTGGACAGGAGAAGCAGGGGAATCACCAGTAGAAAGGCACCGGGATTTGTTTTTTAAAAAAAAGACAGCTTCCAGCCATTGTTTTAACCTCATTTTTTAAGGATTTATTTATTGTTTTTAACCTCCACTTATCACTCGTTTTTATGGATTATTTATTTAATGACTTATTTGATGCACTGCACTTTCATTTTGACACTTTGTTTTGATTTTGTTGATTTTAAATAAAAGCACTTGGCACTTTTTGCACCATCCCCTTGCTTCATTGTTTGTGCCTCACTGTCCATCATTACCGATGATGTCAGATTCAGAGCTCCCAGAAGCAAAACAGGAGCATGGAGTGGAACCCGCATCGGTACAGCCTCCAGAACTTTACTTTCAAGGTGACCTATCGGAAGGGCTGTAGCAATATCATGCCTGATGCTCTGTCCAGGGCACCAGAGCCATTGGAGATGATGTGTTTGGCAGAGGCAAAGAAGATGGTCACTTCCTCTGCCAAAAAGCCTGCAAGATCTGGCTCAAGCACAAGCAGCCAGACCATTCTGCCAAAACATCAGGGAGGGACTGCAGCAGCAGCGCACCGACCTGGTGGACTTCGTGGACCACTAGGGGGTTCTGTACAGGACTGATCATTCCTGCCTTGGGGTCTACAACACCAACTACTGGTCCCGGAGGTGCTCATCCCCGACTTCCTGGACTTTTACCATGACAGCCCTTTGAGTGGTCACCTTGGAAGGACGAAGACTCTGTTGAAGATCTTGGAAAGACGTCTGCCATCTAACTTGTCAGAAGATCAAAAACCCACTTGGTAAACCAGCAGGATTGCTTCAATCGACGATCGCTGATGGACTGGTGGAGACTTTGGGAGTCGATCTGATGGGGCCATTTCCTGTTACCAGCTCAAGGAAGACTGTCCTGATGGTGGTATTTGATTATTTTTCAAAGTGGGCAGAGTTGTTCGCATTAACGGATGCTAGGACCAACAAAATATGCTCCACCCTAAAGAATGAAATATTAACCTGCTAGGGGGTCCCCAAGAACATTGTTTCGGACAGGGGTCCGCAGTTGACAAGCTCTGAATTAGATGAAGTTTGTACAGCCTGGGGAGTGAAGAAAAGTTCTGACAACATCTTACCATCACCAGAGCAATATGACAGAGTGAGTGAACCGGACCCTGAAGAGCATGATTGCCTCCTATGTGGGTGAACGCCATCTGGACTGGGATAAATGGCTCCCCATGCTCGGGTTTGCCCTGAACACCGTAGTGCATGAAGCTGGGGGGGGGGGTGTCATGCCTGCTTTGGTTGTGCTGAGCAGACAGCTTAAGGGCCGTTTGACTGACTCCTTCCCAGAGTCCCTAGTCCAGAAACCAACATGTACAATAATTTAACTAAGTTAGAGGAATTTCAGCAGAGAATCCAACAGAGATTGGCGGGTTTGACATCCAGACATGTCAAATTATATAATGCCCGGCATAAGGAAGCGCACTTTCAGCCGGGTGATTTGTTCTGGATTAGAGCCCACCATCACTTGGATGCCAGCAGGAGATTCTCCGCTAAGCTAGCGCCTAAATGGTTAGGTCCAGCTCAAGTTATTTCACAAACAGGTCCCATTAATTTCCAGGTTCAGAGGGGTATCAGCACTCACTCCAAGACAGATACAATTCATGTGGCTAATATCAAGCCGTACTTCGAACCTCCCTTGCAAAGGGTGGTGGGGGGGGGGGTATAGCGGAGTTACATAAGAAGTATTTGGGGAATAGATAATGACCTGATGGAACCATTTAAGGGGAGAAGGGCAGATTTACTCCAGTTAATTTTATATCCAGAGAATTCATCATACAGTATGTACGAAACAGTTTTAAAATAAGCAGTAAATTCTCTGAGACATTCCAAAGCAACAAAAGAATATCATGGGCACAAAAAGAGATGTTGTAAAAATAAATAATCATTAGAGAAAAGTACTGTGAATCACACAAGAGTTCCACAAGCGTCTCACGTGAGAGAATGAAGTGCAAAGCAAACAGGGGGCAATCCTCTGTCGCTCCCCTACAGACTTCCAATACGACTCGGAGTCCTGCCATGTGCAAAAGTTTGCTGATGACACTGCTATCGTGGGCTGCTTCAGGAGTGGGCAGGAGGAGGAGTACAGGAAGCTAATCAAAGACTTTGTTAAATGGTGTGACTCAAACCACTTACACCTGAACACCAGCAAGACCAAGGAACTGGTGGTGGATTTTAGGAGGCCCAGGCCCCTCATGGACCCCGTGATCATCAGAGGTGACTGTGTGCAGAGGGTACAGACCTATAAATACCTGGGAGTACAGCTGGATGACAAATTGGACTGGTCTGCCAATACTGATGCTCTGTGTAAGAAAGGTCAGAGCCGACTATACTTCCTTAGAAGGTTGGCGTCCTTCAACATCTGCAATAAGATGCTGCAGATGATCTACCAGACGGTTGTGGCGAGTGCCCTCTTCTACGCGATGGTGTGCTGGGGAGGCAGCATAAAGAAGAAGGACGTCTCACATCTGGACAAACTTGTTAGGAAGGCAGGCTCTATTGTAGGAATAAAGCTGGACAGTTTAACATCTGTAGCAGAGCGACGGGCACTAAGCAAACTCCTGTCAATCATGAAGAATCACTGCATCCACTTAACAGTGTCATCTCCAGGCAGAGGAGTAGCTTCAGTGACAGACTTTTGTCACTGTCTTGCTCCACTGACAGACTGAGGAGATCGTTCCTCCCCCACATTATGCGACTCTTCAATTCCACCCGGGGAAGTAAATGCTAACATTATTCAAAGTTATTGTCTGTTTTTACATGCATTTTTATTACTCTTTAATTTAATATTGTTTTTTTTTTTTTTTGTTTGTTTTTTGTATCAGTATACTGCTGCTGGATTACGTGAATTTCCCCTTGGGATTAATAAAATATCTATCTATCTATCTATCTATCTATCTATACTAATAAAAGGCAAAGCCCTCACTCACTCACTCACTCACTCACTCATCACTAATTCTCCAACTTCCCTTGTAGGTAGAAGGCTGAAATTTGGCAGGCTCATTCCTTACAGCTTACTTACAAAAGTTGGGCAGGTTTCATTTCGAAATTCTACGCGTAATGGTCATAACTGGAAGCTATTTTTCTCCATATACTGTAATAGAGTTGAGCTCGAAAGCCGTGGGGG